>VDFB02271358.1:485848862-485884470 GCA_007258455.2 Sequoia sempervirens
GTATTATTTGATGAATCTTAATTAAATTTCTTGTTGTTCTCATTGTTATAATAAACATCATTCTTGGTCTCTTGTATCAATTCCTTTAAGTAGTAAGATTGTAATTAGAAAAAATTATAAAATAACTTTGGTATTTCCAAAAGTCATAGATGTAGTTAAGATACTTACTACGATATTTATCCTAATTAAAATCTATATAAATGATGTTCATTCATGAGGTGTATTTTTTAACTAGAATTACAATTTAAGTAGAATTAATATCTCATAAATGACAACTCATGACATCTTTTACATATTTTTTCTAAAGGTAAATAAAATAATTAAAATAATATATTTTCATAATCTCAAACATTAAAAATATCCATTCCTTTACAATATTTTAATAATCAAATTGATAATAAACTATATCTATTTTCACAATTATTATAATTTTAAATTAAAAAATTTCAAACATAAGAAATATCCATTCCTAAAAATTATTTCCTTTGATATAAAGTAACTCACTTAAATATAATTCAAGATATGCACATTCCTTTTACATAAACTTGTTCACTTACTTAGAAAACAAAACTTATATACAATAAATGGAAAAATTATATATACAAAGTAATCAATTCTAAAAATAATAATAGAAAATTGTACACGATAGAACATATAAAGTTCAACATGGATTAATAACAGTTAGAAATATTAAGCTTATATAGAAACTTCATCATATATTATGGGGCATGTTTTATTCATGTAATAGTAATATAAAATATTTTAGATGCTTGAAAAAAGGAAAGTGACTACCCACTATTTAAGTAGCAAGTCGATATAAATACCCACAAAGATAATCTACCTTTCAAATAATACAAGTTCATTTTGACATAAGGCAATATTACTTTTAGTTTCAATCAAATAATTGAGAAAACCTGTGGAGCCTTGTCAAAAGGCCATTTCATATAATGACGAGAGTTAAGACACATCTTTCCAGAGTTAGGACACATATTTGCAGAGTTAGGACATATTATTCCAGCTTTAATGAATTCATTTGATAATTGTAGTGCTTCCCCTACTATTTCCTCAGCTTCTACCTATGCTTTTTTCTCATGAAGCAATCTCTCTTCATACATTTGTATTATTTTTTGCAATTTCTCTTCTACCTAATAACATAATACACCACAAATATGGTGAGAGAAAATTCCAATGATATAAATTATCAAGATTGAATATCATCAAAAGAATTGAGGTTTTGAGACACTCATTTTCCATGTCCCATCCCCACAAACTACATGCCAAATGGGAAATCATTAGGTAAGAAATAATTCTATATTTAGGTAAAATAATTGTTTATAGTTTGTGAAAAATGAATAAGAATGTTCTTGTTATAAAATTTTGTAAGATTTCCATGAAGAATTATTAATAGTTTATGTAAATGAATAAGAATATTTTTTTATAAAATTTTGTAAGATATTTTTTAAAGAATAATGTTACTTATATAGATACATTTGCAATAGTGTCAAGAAAATCAAATATTTACATGTCATTTTCATTGAAGTTAGAGTTACTTTAAATTTTAAAAAAGAATGTTTACATTGTCGATATACCTATATTTTTGGTCAATCATTACGTGATTGAATGTTTATAATATGTAGTCAAAGTTTGGAATTTAACTCTTCATATGAAAATTTTATGATAATTTATTTATATACTAGGTTGCTAAATGACTAAAATCAATAAAATCAATATTTTTAAATAAAATATATTATTTTAGAATAAATATAAATTTATTAAATTATATATTATTCAGATTTTACTAAATCTAATTATTTATATCTATTAAATAAATATATAATATTTTAATTTATTTCTTAGATATAGGGGTGTATGTAGTTTATTTATTATTTAAAATATATTATTATAATGATGGAATTCATATACATGTCATTTTTCTTTTTCTTTTTTTATGTATTTTAAGGAAGAATTAAATTCCATAGCCTCAATTCATCTTTAGACATACATTCCCATGCATTTAGTCCATTCCTTTTTCTTGTACATACATAATATTCTATAAATTAACGTGAAGTGCTCACTTAACACATTTATCCATGCACCTACCTCCATATAATTGTTAGCCATGTGGAATCAAAATTTTCTCACCAAAAGGAATTCTTATGGTTGTGGGGACAACCTCATAGTCATGAATATGTTTCTATTCTTTAAAAAAAAATTCTCAATTGGCCCCAATCACTTTCTCATCTTGAAGCACCAAAAAATTCTTCTAGTATGATTTGATGTGTTTGATTAAGGTAAGTTGTGTATTTGACAAGGCCTAAACCTTAAAAAAATAGAACAAAAATAATAAAGAAAAAAAAACAAGTTGTCCAAGAAAATAAGAAATAAACAAATCAAGCCTAAACAATGCTTGATCCAGTCTTATGCATCCTCACACCCAAATAATTAGTGTTCAAATGAGAGAACAACATAGGAATATATTTCTTCCTCCTTTGTACAACTATCTAAGAAGATTTATGAACTAAATCTGAAGACCTAGGAGAAGAGGGAGGAGATGCCCCCTAAAAGAGCCCATCTAAGGACACTAAAAAATATTAGGAATAATTGGAATTTATTGATGTTTCCAATTTATTTTTAATCAATTTCTAAAGGTTAGCCATGTCTTATGCTCAAGGAAATTAATCAACTAGCCAATAAAGAGGAAATCTCTATAAAGATTAATTTATTCTACAGTTTAGGATTTACAAAAACCTTGATAGATTTCCCTTATGAAATCATTTAGTTTTTCTCAATATAAAAAAGAATGATATCTAGTAAATTACTTCTCATATACATATGAAAGGGCTTCATACAACAAAATATTACAAGTTTTCATATCTTAGGAAATTTTCAAGACCCTAAATGAGATACATTAACTAAAAATAAATTACAAGTAGCTTGATATTGGTCATTGTATGTGTGTTCTAGGATTTGTGAGGGTTATCCAATTTTTATCGTTATCTAGCTAAGGAACTAGAGAGTCTTAAAATATTATTAAAAAATATTTATCATATTAATTAAAACATACTTTGATAATCAACACATTTTTATTAGCTTATAATTTAACATGACCAATTAAATTCTTAGAACCTGATCGTACTTAATAATCCATTTGTAATTAAAAAGTACTTTGTAATTTAATGAATACCATTATTCCATTCATTGAATATATGCTTTCAAAAAAAAAGTACACAATGCAAAAAAATTGGACAAAATAATTTAATAATTCTAGATTATTTTATTCATAAAAGATATTGTTCATTAAAGTTAGATATGATGACACGATGAAAGCATGTATTGATATGTCATTTAAGAGATTTTTTACCAAGAATATATTATGCAATGTCTTTGTAAAGCCTTCCTTTTGGTAAAAAATACACCAAAAGTTGAATAAGTTTCTCTTCTGCGAATAAATTTCCTTTGAATTTTAGAGGTATAGCTCCCATGTATGATAAAATTTAAGTTTTAGGGGGTATACTTTTAATCAAAAAATAAAAAATGTAAATTAAATCAAATACTATTTTAATAAAACAATCTAACCATTCACATGTAATAACATTTGAAAACATTAAATACACATGTATATCACAAATAATAGTTATCATTCACATAGGAAATGATAAAAAAAATGTATAATAGCACATGGACTTATAAGATTCTTTATTTCAAGATATTTAAGATCATAGAGCTCACATACTTACAATAATTCTTGCACAAGCATATATACTTTCTTTTGCCTAACCTTATATATCATAAAAATATAACTAAAACTTCAAAATAATATTGTTCTTCATAATACAAAGAGACACCCTAAAATTTAGGGGACTTATTATGCTTCAACAACATATAAAAAGGAATACACATCTAGCTAAGATGGGGCATCATCAACATTCATGGAATCCATGTTATTTTGAGGAGAATGAGGCATTAGAGTAGCAATCTTGGACTTGAACAATTGGAATGCTTTGATAACTAGACCTAGGTCATTATTCTTAAGAATGATGGCATTGTTGGTCATTAATTTGCAAAAATCCTTGTTGTCTCCTATCTTCTCAAACTTAGATTGATGAGATTCAAAATTAAAAATTAAAGTTCCATTAAAGCAACATTGATAGTTCTTATTTTTTCCATGTTGTCAATGCAAAAGGATCATGGGTGATGAAGTTTCTTGATTTTTTCATTGACCTTGTCAATACTAGCTTGAACTTTTGTAATTTGTAGACTCTATTGATATCCCAAATTGATGGAAAAAAATTAGTTTGGATCTATGTTTTAATCTATTCACATTCTTCCAATAATCTTTTTTTTCTTTTAACATTCTACCTTACAATGATTATTTTTCATTCAATTATTTTTTTTTACACAATTTATTTGTTTTTTGATTAAATAAGCATGGTCGGGAACTAATCCCTTACAAAAAAACAACAAAAAAATATGAAGTACCAACAAACAAACCAAAAAAGAAAAGGAGACAACAAATGAAAACAACATTACATCTCCTTGGGCCAAAAACCCCCCCAACAATATCAATATTCAAGGAGATATAGTAAAACCATAGCCATGGCAAAGCAGTAATAACATAGCAAAAATATCAATGTCCCATAAACTAACAAGGAGAGTAGACCAATCATAAGTATCCATAAGCATAGAAACATATAACATAATACCAACTTCCAAGATAAAGCAATAATGTTTCAGGTATCAAGCCAATAACTATTATAAAACCAAGGAAAGGAAAGCCTAAAAGAGAAAAAAACCATAGGAATGATCATCAAAAAAGGTAACCCAAAAAATTAAGAATCTTTTATGAGATTCCAAGCTTGTTGTAGGTCCTCCACTATTTCCTCCATGCTATCCTTCCTCATCTCAAACTCAACAACTTAATTCCTCCTTCCCTTCTTCCTTTGTTTCTTTTTTATTTTTCCTTGTCTCAAGAAAGTCCCCATGACAACTCTTCTCATCATCCTATACATATCTCTACACACATTTTTTAGGGCTTCCTCAAAGATGTGAAGTCTGTTGGAGTTGTCATTATTCTCCAACATTTTTTTTGAAAGGTCAACCCTTTTTGAAAGGGTATTAAAATTTGTATTAGTTACAACTACATCTTTCTCATTAAGGCTCCTAGAAAGGGTGTTGATAGTGGTACAAATGGCCTCCAAGTCTAGATCAGGCTATCATTAGTATTCTATTTCCCTTCTACTTTATTAGGATCCTTATCCTCATTCTCACCAAACACCTCAACCTCCTGGTTATCATCCTCTCCGTGGCTATCATCCACATCCTCAATAGAATCTAGGGCTTCTTCACCTATAAAAGTTGGGTATGTGTAGGATCATGATGGGCCAAAAAGTGGCAATATGTTGGGTATATGTAGGGTATGTGGTTGATGACCTTTTTTTTACCCAAAATTGATGAAACAAAAGGGTTTTTGGGTATGTGCAGGATCATGATTGGCCAAAAACTGGCAATATTATGGGTATTTGTAGGGTATGTGGCTGACGACTTTTTTTTTACCCAAAATTGATAAAATGAAAAGGGTTTTTAGAGGAGATTCTCAGCTTTCTATCAATATAAATTATGCTTTAATATGAATTTAATAAATAATTATTATTCATTTTCTATTAGAATTACGATTTAAAGTCTTGATCGACAGGTTGATTGAAAAACATCTATAACTTTCAAACGGTATCATATTTTTGAATCCAAACATGCATCGCATTCTATGCTTCCATAATATAGGATTAAAAGAAAAAATAAATTTCATGTAGAAGCTGAGAGCAAAGCCAAGGCATCAATACAATTTTTATAATTTTAAAAAATTAATAAAAATCACACCAATTATTTACTTGGAAAAAATCACAAAAATATGCATCACATCCATACATGAGTCCCTCTAGTTATATATAAAAATATTATAAAAATTATTATCATTTTATTATGGTTAGGGTGGTCATACAAACACCTACTTCTTATTTTTTCCCTGAAACTTAAGTACTATTGCATTAAAATTTTAAATTTTGACCAAATAGATTTTATTTATTTTTAAATAAACCTAGTATTTTAGAAACTACATTAAATTTTCTAAAGATTCTATTCTTACATATTTTTGAAATAATATAGATAACTTATTCAAATTTTTATGTCAAGTTGCCTAACACTGATGTTTCAAAATTTTTTGCCACTTAAGGGCCTGTTTTTTCCATGATGATCCTGCACATACCCTTTTAGAGGATATTATTAGCTTTCCACCAATATAAATTATGCTTTACTTTGAATTTAATAAATAATTAATATTCATTTTCTATTTGAATTACGACTAAAGTCCTAATTGAAAGGATGATTGAAAAACATCTATATCTTTCAAACGATATCACATTTTTTGAATCTAAAACATGTGTCACATTATATACTTTGCATACTATAGGATTAAAAAAAGAGAGCTGAATTTCATGAAGTTTTGACCAAGTTAAGGTGGTATACATATGAGTTTTTATATGTTTTAAAAGTTATAATAAAAAATTCATAATTAATTATTTACTTGGAAAAAAACTGCACAAAAATATGCATCACATTGGGACATGAGTCCTCTACTTATATCTAAAATCTTATAAAAAAATATTATCATTTTATTGTGGTTAGGGTGGTCAGACAGACACTTCTTATTTTTTCCCTGAAATTTAAGTACTACTGCATTGAAATTTTAAATTTTCACCAAATAGATTTTTTGTTTTTTAAATACACCTATTAGTTTAGAAACTACATTCAATTTTCTATAGATTCTATTCTTACATATTTTTGAAATAATATAGATAACTTATTCAAATTTTTACATCAAGTAGTCTAACTCTGATTTTTTAGATTTTTTTTCCACTTAAGGGCCTGTTTTTTCCGTGATGATCCTCCAGATACCTAGTTTTCTTTCCCCAAGGATTTTAGGGACATATTCATCTTCTAATAACACCTCATCTTGGTCTTTAACCACTTTCTTCCTCTTTTTATTCTCCACCTCGAGAGAGTCATTACTATCCTTAATGGTTTTTTTTTATTATTCTTTTTATCCTCACCTTTGGAAGCTACCAAAGCGAAATGGGTGGATATTCGACCACAATTTAGAGAAAGGGTACTATCTAGGATAATGTCTTTTTCATCAGAGATAGTGATGGTGGGGCATTATTCTTTAATCAAAAATTTTCTTTTCTTAATAAGATTTGAGGATAAAGGAGTAGAGCTACGTTCTTAGGGGTCACTTTTAGGAACTCCAACCCAAAATAATCCACAATTGAGGGGGGAGGAGTTTTAGATTTTTTTGATTTAGGGTATTTGTCAGGGGAGTGGGGACAACTCTTAATTAGTTCAATTTTAACATAAATTTTTGGAGGGTTAGGGTTTTCAAGTAGGCACATGGAGTAAATTCTTCTATGGGGTATTAGATAAAATAAAATTATAAATGGCCCTAATTAACCCCTGGTATAGATGAGGATTGGCCCCACTCTCCATACTCTACTATAATGACAAAATTAGAAAAAAAGGGAAAATTGATTTTATCCAGTGGTGGGTATGGTTTAATATTGAGAAATGATACCCATGTACAAATTAGAACCTTCCCTCAAGAGTAAAGCATTTCATGAAAAAGTGACTTACATTATGGTAAGGCATAGATATATTGAGCCTCAAATATCCATTTTTGAACCATCTATCTTTCTCGTTAGCAAAAAAAACTTCTTAATAAAGCGATAATAATTATCTATGATTTTCTTAGCAACTTTCCTTCCTTAATATTGGAGCCTCATTGCTTGAGAAATTAGCTTAGCATCCACTTTGAAATGGAGACCACCTAGATTTACCTCATCATCACTCCATGCATTTGCAAAATTTTAACTTGGGTCTTCATTGTAGTCTTCCATCACTTTGAAGAACAGAGTAAGACACGCTCATTCAAAGAGCCCCCACAACTCATCATTTTTCGTAGTGTGTCGAAATTTCTTAGTTTTGTCCTCTTCCTTAGGATGCCCATAATCTCTTCATTATTTATATAATCTTTACATACAAGAAGATAATCTTCTTATAAAAATTTCTCATTCACAACTGTGATCACTAGGAGTGTAAGGTTTTTAGCCTTAATAGAAACATTAGAGTTATGCATCTAGAGAAGCTTGTGGATAATGCAACTACCTAAAGTTGTAGAATTGATCAGATTACATAAGATTAACATGAGCATACCAAACTAGTAATTATTAGGAGTGGTCATATGATGGCCTATCTTTTCCATACTAAATCTAGCAATATAAAAAACATTTCTAAACCCACCCGCCAATATGGAAATGTCTTCTCACTACACCTTCCAAAGAATAATTATAAGTATTTGGGTGGCTAGAACCATGAGATTAAACCTTTTAAATTACCCTTGTTTAAAAACCAAGTGTAAATCCTTTTTATCATAATAACCTTGCTTTATTTGTGTATAAAAACCATCATTAAGAATATGGGCTTCCTATCCCATCCTTATTGTCACATCAACAATGAACCATATAACCGTTAACAAATTCACTTTATAAGCAATTAAAATGGAAGACCCCTCAAAAATTCTAGGTGGTATCATATTCATTTGGATTATTGATGCAAGTGAATCTACCCAAACCAATCAACTTCAAGGGTACTTCAGACCCAAACTCTTATTACACAAATCACCAAGAATTCACTATTCATTTCACCAAAATCCATCAATATACAAGGCTACCAATAAGCCAATTCACCACATCTATTTTCCAATCCTTTAATAGACTCAAATTCACCTTAACCAAATGTAAAATGACTAAATCAATCCAAAACCACCATCAAAATTATTAAACCAATAGATTCTTTCATCATTCCAAAAATAATTTCTCTTTGCAAACTATATTCCAACAAGGCAATAAGACATTCAATCTGAAAAAATTACCCCAACCTATTATCAGGCCATCAAGACATTATTTTCATCATGTTTCCAATTGAAATAAACCCATATATACTTGCATAAGTTCTATACCAATAGATCTTCTAACTCTACAATCAAGACAACCCTTAACACATAGAAATCAACCTTGCTCAAACATACCATTTCCACAAATATTGCACCCAGACCTCTTCCAAACCTTATAAACAACTTTACAAACATTAATTGATTAGTTACAATACAAAGCAACCACTCATATATCTGCATTCACCAAATTACACATTCTTGTCGTCATGAACTCAATACCCTAGTAGCATGGCAATATGGCTAAATTGGGTATTCCATTTAACCCATAATGAATCACCCCTTACAAAATATAGAATTAGGGACCCATTTTGGTCTATTCAAACATACTACAATATTAGATGTGCTTGCTTTGGAAAAAGTACCAAAACAATTGACTGTCCCACGGTTAAAGAGCACCAAATAGGTCTAAAATGCAAAGCAACTACCATCAATCCATCTCCAAAACCAATAATAACTACAAAAATTATTAGATCATGCTTAAAAATTTCATAATAACCAATTATTTTACCCCATAAGCCTTACCAAAAGCCACTAAACATAAACCCTTTTTTATGCACAAACCAAGATTACCACATGAGGGTTTATTAGGAAAGTGTTCTCCAAACCTCTTGCCATGTTAAAAGTGCTTCAAACACATTAAAAAACCTCTAGAAAAATTGTTAAAACCTTCTTACACCTTTGGAGCCACTCATTTACATTGGAAAACTCTATTTTTCTGATAGGACAATAACATTCGTAATGAAATCTAGACTTCCCTTGCACAAAACTACACACACCAAATACAATCTAAAACTAACCTACTCCACTAATTACCAAGTTCTAAATTGGTGGAGTAGTCATGAACTCCTATCTAGACTCTCAAATACCAACATTGAGGGTTTGCTCCTTGAAATTGGTTAAGGCTCTAGGATTTTCTGATGCATGTGTGGACCCTACAAAGAGTATAGTGATAAAAGCATATGATGACGAAGAATGCTCTTCACGAGGCATTATTTCTCTTCCTATCAAAGTAGGACCAGTCATTGTGGATACAACCTACTAAGTCCTAGATATAGAATTACCTTACAACATCTTGCTCGGCCGCCCATGGATTCATGCCCTAAAAGTTGTTCCATCCACATATCACCAATGCTTAAAATTCCCATTTGATGGCACAAAAATCACTATATATGGTGACCCTGACCCTTTTCAATATTGTACCAACCTAAGGGGCATTTCTGCAAACTAAGTGCCTATTAACTGAGAAGCACCTGGCTCCTCTTCTTCTAAATGCGTTGACCCATCCACACTCACATCATATTCAATGTACACTCCATCCACATCTTCCACCACACCACCATATTCCACAAACCCTAAGGATGAGACCAGTGTCAAGATCCAGGACCTCGGCTGTGGAGAATTCAAACTACATATGGCATATAGCATCACAACAATACCCAAGTCTCTGAAAGTCTATGGTTGGCCATGTTTTAGAATGGAACCCAAAGAAATTTTCAAAGTTCCACCAAAAATAGTTTTCATCAAATGGGGAGACATGAGTAACGAGGACCTTATCGCTATTACAGGATGGCTCTATAAGGAAATGGAAAACCTACCGCCATTACCAGTTAAGAAATATGGTGAGGGATATGACATAATGAAGGCTAAGGGCTATGATGGCACTAATGGCCTAGGCAGAAATAAAACTAGATGAAGAGAGCCTATAGAATCTTTCAAAATACCAAAATATCTTGAATTAGGGTATGGATTGCCCAACAATGATGATCAACGTACCACTGGAATTTCAAGTGAGTGTGTGCATGCTTTGGAAAGTGTTGAGACTGCTAAGGAAGCCTTCACTAAAATTGACTCCCAAGAGTGGGAATTTGGCTCTCAAAGATCCTTAAGTGATTGTTGCCTTGATGATTTGTTTGTTGAAACGGGGGAGCTTACCTCTGAACAAAAATTTTGTCAAACATTTAAAATCGATCGAGCACCAAATAGTCATAGTTCCATTTACCTTCCCCATGAAATACAAACCCCACCATTTGAATACCTTCAGTCCAATCCATCTGAGGTACCAGATGACACTGACAACCATGACTCTAAGTTCTTAACCCCTTATTTTGACAATGAATATGAGACTAGTAAAGTGGAATATTGGATAGAGTCTGATGTGGAGTTGGATGATGATAATCTCATCTACAACATCATTCAATCTATGTACATTCTTTCTGCATCCTCCCCTCAATTCACCAATGCTAATGATGGCATATCCCTAGTTTATCCTCAACTAGTCAACTGGGACCAACAAGGCTTGCAAGCCCTGGACACCTTTCAGAATGATGAGGCAATTGCAAAGTTTATGGGATTATGTGAGGGCATACCTAGTGTTGACCACAAGGAAGGATTCACCATTGATCTAGATTGTGTGGCCTACTTCAGCGAGACTACTCTGTCCTCCAGTCGCAATTTTTTTTAAAAAAAATGAAATTTCATTAGGTGAAAACCGAAAGGAACCTTCTAAGGACAAAAAAGTAAAAACAAAGGACATATCTATGGGTGAAAACCTCTCCAAGGCACCCAAGGATGGAGGACTGGACTTTCTCCCCGTAACACAAGAGAAATCAGCTATCCTCATAGAGGACACCATAGAAGACAGCATATCAACAGTTGAAGATCCCAAAATGGTCTTGTTTGTTGCATCCTTAACTGAAGAAGAGAGACCAGAATTTCACAAATTCTTTGTTGAACGTAAAGTCAACTTCACATGGTCCTATGCTGACATGCCAGGATTAGACCTGGAACTGGTTCTGCACCATCTACCACTATTTCCTAATTCCAAACTAGTTTAACATAAGTTACACAAAATGCATCCTTAGGTCGCTCTATTGGTCAAGGCTGAATTGAAGAAACTTCTAGATGTTGGGTTCATATGGTCTATTGACTACACTGAATGGATATCTAACCTGGTGCCAGTAACAAAGCCAAATGGAATGATCTGAGTCTACACTGATTTTAGAGACCTAAATAAGGCATGCCCAAAAGATGACTTTCCTTTACCGAATATTGATATCATAGTTGACCTCATAGTAGGATATGAGATGTTGTCCCTCATGGATAGTTTCTCCAGCTATAATCAGATTCGTATTGCCCCCGAAGACCAACATAAAACAACATTCACTTGCCCTTGGGGTACATACTATTGGAATGTCATGCCATTTGGTCTTAAAAATGTAAGTGCCACATATCAGAGGGCTATGACCACAATCTTTCATGACATGATGCATAAAATAATGGAAGATTACGTAGATGACCTTTTGGCTAAATTAGTAACAAGAAAGGATCATCTGAAGGTGTTAGAAACAATTTTCAAGAGACTAGAAGAATACAAAGTCTGATTGAATCCTAAGAAATGTATTTTCTGTGTAACATCAGGTAAACTATTGGAATACATAGTTTCTCGAAGAGGAATTGAGGTTGATCCAGTAAAATTACAAGCCATCATAGACATGCCTCCACCTAGAGGAATCAGTGAACTCAGAACTCTACAAGGTAGGGTACAATCTATCCAGCGCTTCATAGCATAATTGGCTGACAAGTGTCAGCCATTCCTATATCTTTTGTGCAAAGGCATCCCCTTTGTATGGATAAATAAATTACAAGAAGATTTTCAACACATAAAAGACTACTTACTGTCACCACCAGTCCTAATGCCTCCCATTCAAGGAAATCCTTTGATATTATACATCTTTGCCACTACTTCAACACTGGGGGCATTACTAGAGCAAAATGACCAAGAAGAAAAAGAAAGAGCTATATTTTACATCAGTCGAACATTGGTCGGGTATGAATTGAACTATACATCAATTGAATGGGCTTGTCTAGCCATGGTCTTTGCAACATAGAAGCTAATACATTATATGTTAAGCCATCAGACACAACTAGTAGCAAAGATCGTTCCCCTCAAATATTTGTTAAGTCGAGCAACATTAACAGGACGTCTGACAAAATGGGTCATGATTCTGAGTGAATATGGCATTCAATATGTAGAAAGAAAGGAAATAAAAGGACAAGTCATAATAGACTAGCTGGCAGACGTACCTTTACAAAGTGATCACCCATTAGTGGCAGATTTTTCCAAATGAGTCAATATTCCATACAGAAACAAAGTCTCCTTAGATGCTATACTTTGATGGATTGCACACTAATCATAGCTCGGGGGCAGGAATCTTGTTCATCACCCCTCAAGGAGACTCCATTCCTAAGTCTTTCCGCATAGCCTTCCCATGCAAAAACAATGTGGCAGAATATGAGGCACTAGTTACGAGACTTAGAATGACAATAAAATGGAAAATCAAAGCTTTACATGTCTATGGGGATTCTCAGTTATTCATCGACCAAGTTAATGAAGACTATGACACAAAAGATGAGAAACTGATGCCCTACAAATGAATGGTTGATACTTTTTAAATGTACTTTCATATGGTGACTTTTGAACAAGTTCTGAGAACATAGAACAAAGCAACAGATGCCATGGCTACAATAGGCTCTCTCCTCAACATTCCAAGCAATATGCCTTAGCTAGAATTCCTAATAGAATAATTGTTGGTCCCTACCTATGACATTCCAGAGTCAAAGATGGTCTATGAACTTGTTGGTCTTGACTCTCCTTGGTACCAAGATATTTATGACTACCTTACATCTCAAACCATTCCACCTAACATGTCCAATAACCAAAGAAAGTCCTTTATCCGAAAATCCAGAAGATATGCCATTGTTAGTGACACCCTTTACCGCTGTAGCTTTGATGACACCCACCTTAGATGTCTCGACACTAATGAAGCATGCACAACCTTACATGAAATACATGACTATATATCCGGGTCTCATTCAAGTGGTCCTACTCTAGCCAATAAAGTAACATGACCTAGGTACTATTGTCTGACCATTGAAAAGGATTCGATAGACTAGGTTAGGAATTATTGCCAATGCCAGATTCACAATGATTTGAGCCATGCTCCATCACAGGAACTTCAGCCGGTCACCTCTCCTTGGCCCTTCACTCAATGGGGACTCGACCTCATCGAAAAGATTCATCCTACCTCATCAAATGGCCACAAATTCATCATCACCGCCACTGAGTATTTTACAAAGTGGATCAAAGCCATCCCTCTAACATATATAACTGATAAACAAATATCTAAATTCATTCTCAACTACATCATTTTCTGGTATGTCCTTCCATAATCCATCATCACTGACAACAGATGTCCATTTAAAAACCAAGATGTTCATGAGTTATGTGAGCAATTTCACCTCCAACACCATTTGTCATCTCCATATTACCCACAAGGAAATGGTCAAGCTGAGGCGTCAAATAAAACCATTGTTAAAATCCTCAAAAAGACTGTCAATGACGCTGGTTATGACTGGCATATTCAACTCAACCCTACTATGTGGGCTTACCGCACTAGTATTTGTATGCCTACAGGGGCCACTCCTTTCACCCTAGTCTTTGGAGCTAAGGCCATCTTGCCCATCAAGGTTGAAATTCCTTCCCTATGAGTCTCCCTGAAGGGTTTAACTGATGATGAGGAGTATAGATAGTCGTGCCTACACGAGCTAGAGATGTTAGAGGAAAGAAAGAAAAATTCCCTAAACCATCTACAAGTGTATTAGAACCATCTCTATCGTAGTTAAAACAAGAAGGTTATGGTCAGGAAATTTGACATCAGTGACTTAGTCCTCATGCAAAACCCTAAGAACTAGGTTGACAGAGAAAAGTTTGGCAAGTTTGAACCAAACTGGTTGGGTCCTTACGTCATCGTATCTTCTTTTGGTTTTGGAGCTTATGGCGACTCCAAGTGGAGAACAAATGATAGAGCCTATCAATAGTTTACATCTCTGAAAGTTCTACGCATAGCATCAGGAGATTGAGTTGAAAACCGTAAAATACAAAAAAATTGAAAAATGGTAAAAAAATTGTTGCCTTGATGAAAACCTGGCAAATAGGTGTCTTGGCAGCATGAAAAAATAATAAGAAAAATGATAAAAATAGTAAAGAACAATGATTCATCCAACAGTGAAAACCTAGCAAACAGGCGCTTTGGATAAGTATCATGATAAAAACCAGGCAAACAAGCACCATGTGTAATCAATCATTGCTCTACCATCAAATATTTCCTTGTCTACCTTGGCCTATGATGAAATACATTTTTTGTCAACACCACGACATCTACCATGACATCATACCCTTCCTTTCATGGTTGATAAAAGGTTGACGTCAAGTCCTAAATATTGTCTATCTGGCACCCTAGGCACATCCCTTTCACGTCCTTTAAAATTGGCTAAGTCTTGGACCTGACTGGGGGCAAAAATTTTATCATGTAACTGCAGTGGATGTCATGCATGGTTTCGGCAATTGCTAAAATGTCTTGAAGAAAGACCTAAAAATCAGAAAAAGTCCTAAAAAAGAACAAACATTGTGAAATTTCATGAAGAAAGACCTAAAAATTAGAAAAAGTCCTAGAAAGAGACAAAAACATTGTAAAAAGTCCTGAAAAAAGACCCAAAAAATTAGAAAAAGTCCTAAAAAAGACAAAAACATTGTAAAAAGTCTTGAAAAAAAAAGACCAAAAACATCACAAAAATTCCTAAAAAAAGAACAAAAGCATCACAAAAAGTCCTCAAAAAAGATAAAAACATGGCAAAAAGTCCTAAAAAAAGACCAAAAACATTGCAAAAAGTCCTAAAAGAAAGACCAAAAACATCACAAAACGTCTTGAAGAAAGACCTAAAAACTGAAAAACATCTTGAAGAAAACCACAACAAGATGTCAAACTGCTTGAAGAACGCAAACACAGGGTCATCTCTTGTCAAGTCTGTCATGTCCATCAATTAGTCTTTGTCATTCATCTGAACTACGTTATCTCTACACATTTTCTACGTAGGCAAGACTCATACTTGAGTCCCCGAGACATTCAGTCAGTCCTTTTAGGTTTGTCAAAATAAAATCATGATTCAATCTTTGGTCATCAAGACAAAGTCATTGGTCATGTCCAACTATGAGGTCTCTGAGTGTATGACGTAGGCAAGGCCATCTGTCGATGAGCCCCTGAGGCTACACTAGGTTAGTCCATTAGGGTTCATGGAATTACACTGGCACACACATCAAAGGTCTTCAAGTCAAGAAAAATCTTTTTCCAAACAAAAAACTCTTGAAACAAAGTGTGGAAATCATTTATTCAAACATGACAATCATATCAACATATCAAAAAAATTGACATATGGTCAACAAAAGTCAAACTTGGTCAAAATAAGTCAAATGGTCATAATTTGTCAAATTGTCAACTCTTGGTTAGCTTTCAGATGTGTCCTTCTAAAGAATAACCTCTTTCATTCATGCCTTAGGATGTGTCATTCCTAGGCATCATCATTGTCATTCGACATTTTGAGAGATCCTCTTGACATGTAAGGATACTCCTCTCGACATCAGTATTCTTCAGATGTGTCCTTCTGAAGAAAAAACTCTATCATTGATGCCTTAGGATGTATCCTTCCTAGGCATCATCACTATCCTTATAACTGGCATTTCGAGGGATCCTCTTGACATTTAGGGATCAAACCTCTCGACATCAACATTATTCAGGATGTGTCCTTCCTGAATTTGGCAATCTTTGACATTCATCATCTTGGCATTGTCAAAACCTTGACACCCTAGCATCTCGACATCATCAAACCCGAAATCTTGACATTAAAACAATTGACATCCAGACACACTTGGCAAACACTTGGCACTTGTCTTTTGACTTTCATCATGTTACTAGTTTTTCAGCGAGATCCTGACAATAGGATTTAGAAAAACAACGATGTATCATGGTTGTCTTATGTTGTCTTTGGGTTTTTATTATCATGTTACTAGATTTTTAGCGAAATCCCAACAATAGGATTTAGAGAAGAAGCGATGTATCTTGATGTTTGTCTCATCTCTTGACACACATGTTACTAGTTTCTCAGTGATATACTGATTTCAGGATTTAGAAAAACAACAACGTGCCATGGTAATGGCATTATTTTTGTATTTTTACAATCATGCTGCTAGTTTCTTAAGGATGTTCTGGAGACAATATTTAGAGAAGCAATGATGTTTCATGACTTGTCCTTCTTGTCTTTTCTACTTGTGGTTGATTATAACAAAAAGACTGGAGCAATTGAGCTCTTAGTATGAGTCATGACATCCTTGTCTGTGACTGCTTGTCTCATGTGATGGTATGACCTTACACACCTTGATCTATGTCATACCATGGTGTTTGTTGGCCATTACAACAGTTTTCCCAATGATGATTAAGAGCAATAAATATTAAAGTCCTATGCTACAGTTTTGAAGGATTGAGTTTAGGAACTAACATGCATCTCCTTTAGTCTAGTCTTTTTCTTTCATCTATCTCATGATGATATTCTGTGACATACAAAAACATAAGTACATACATGATCATATAAAAATTGCATTAGGTCCATACATACATCATCCATAGCATTAAATCATATAACATTTCATTGCCTATCACATTCACATTATCATAAACATGACATCCATTTAAATAAATACATTATGCATATCATTGTCATCATCATCACAAAACATAAAAATAAGAATTTCATCATCATGGCATCATCTCATAAGAAAGCATCATAGGACATACATGACAAGAAATATAAATATTACCATCATATATAAAGCATCACATCACATATATCATAATGCATAAGTCAAATAACATCGTATAATACACATGTAAGCCACATCAAAACTGCATCATCATATAACATCATCTCAAAAATATACAATGTCACAGGATAGAGTCAAGAGATATCCCAAAAATAGAGCTTGTAGACTAGGTGGTCTATACATAATGTGTCATAACATAGAAACAAATATGCAACAAACATGCCCCTAGGAAAGGCTCTCATCATCCCCTCGTGGCAAAGAGTGTGGCAGCTAAGGATCTATGACTGACATTGAGATAATGGGTGGACCTATAGCAACCTTTGTCTATGCAACCAATGGAATTGAATCTAATGGCATCATCTCCATGGTAATAGACACTTGTGAGGACATGACAGCTTGACACTGTGACGCTGAAGGATTTGTCACTAGTGGTTGTCTCTATACCAACCCAGTAGACTAATGACTAGGACTTGAATGATGACTCGAGGCATGCCTATGTGAGTGGTGGGAACTATATCTTGATGTGTGCCCTAATGAGGTGGACCCTCCTACACTAGTATGGCTCCTACTACTACTCCCACTCCCTAACCTCTGACCACTACCTGTCCTCGTCTGTGAGCGTGACAGTGTAGGATCTCATCACTCGAGTGGCAATGCCTACTTGTAGAGGGTCTTGTACTGCCCATACCGAGTGCTCACCCTAGCTAGCTCACGAGCTATATCCCTTGAGGGCCCTGAACATAGTGCTACAAACTCCACACACCACTATGTTGACTCCTACTGATGGATCACTGCCTGATCCTGCTCTACCCGAGCCACCTCTAGCTTTGACTGCAGTGCTTAGACCTATGCAACACTCTCATCCAGTCTCCTCTAAAGGTCTGCCACCCTCTGGTCTGTCATCGCATCATGGTGAAGCACTGAGCTAGATGGTATCTCCTCATATCCATCCACCATCCTAAATCTCAAGAGTCTCTCAGCCTCATCCATGGCATCATCATCATCATTATCATCCTCTGCAACATCCTCTCCACTGACTCCTTCATCCTGAGCAAAATCCACATCCACCTGCACATCCTCCTCCTATCTCTCCTCCTGCTCCGACCTTGGCTACTCCTCCTCCTGTCTCTCCTCCTCCCCCTCTTGGCTCGGCTGCTCCTACTCTTGTATCTCCTCCTCCCCCTCCTGCCTCGACTACTCCTCCTCTGTCTACCCCTCCTCAGCCACCTCTGGGATAGCATCTAATGCCACTTTGGCCAAGCACGGTCGCACCCTCCTACCCTACCTCTGGCCATCTCTAGCCATCTCCTCCATCATCCCCATCATCTCCATCATCTCCATCTTGCCCTCCACCCTAGCCTCCATCCCTCCCCCGATGTCTACCTCTATCACCATCTCTACCCCCTCGCTTGACTCTTGGCACATGTGGAATAACTGACCTCCTATCCATAGGTGCTGGCCCATCTAGATCTGTCAGTGGCACTAGTCGATGTGCCTCCCACCATAAGTCATTGTTGGCGGTGGTCCTTGGATCTACCTCTCCACCTCTCCATCCCCACAGTTGGGCTACTAGCCCATCAATCTATTGCTCGTAAAAAGCTACAAGAATCATTGGCCCCCAAGTTGACTCTCTTGAAGATCAGGATACTCGACTGTCCCTACAAGTACACCCTGTGGCTCTTCGAACTGTCACAGGACACACTATGGAAGGTACATCTATATAATCAGCTAGCTTTGCACTGTCCTCCCAATTAGGTAGCGATACTATTGCTAAAGGCTGAGATGGTCCACCTCATCATCCCACTGGTGGTAGTCTCTGTACAGTATCCAGATGAATGACACCATGGTATCAATCCGGTGATGCCACCAACCTATCTCTCCCATTCATGTCTGTTGTAGAGCACTGACATAGTAATACACATAGGGCATCCCCTCGGCTAGCTATGGTCTCTGAGTAGGCAGATGAAATATCGAGATATGCTCCCATGCCCAAATCATCACCAGTGTGGTGCCACATGAAATACTCTCTGCCCTCCTATAGGAAACCTCGTGAAGCTAGTGGTAGAGTGTACCTAACAAATAAGGCCCCTAGGCATACACTGTCTTATCTTGTCTCATCCCCACTATGATGTCTCCCCAACCAATAGGGAACCCATGTCTGCAACGGTCGGGAATCAGTATCCCGCCAATCAGTGTTGCTAGGAATGCATCAAACTGAGCATAATGCTCCTCCATAAACTTCCACTGGATCTCATAACCCTAGATGCCAAGTCCTACTCCCTCATCCTGATAGTGAGTTGTGAGGGTCCGATGGCCATGACGAGGGTCATAAACTATCCACTCTCCTCAGATCGGTAGGCGTAGAATAAGGTAAAAAATCCTCAAGAGTAACTATGGCCTCTCCTATTGGTAGGTGGAAGGAGTGTGTCTCCAAAATGCCATCACTCATAGAGTGCAGTCAATAGTCCCCTATTTTCCCTAATAGCAAGCATATAGGCAGCATAGAATAGACCTAGCCGCATCAATCGCCATCACTCCCGCGGAGTCAACTGATCACCAAATCAGAAGGTCGATGGCCTACTATCTCGAGTATAAATGGGCACAAGCTGTCTCTGCACAAAGCCAAACATGTTAGTACCTTCTTGACAATTTTCATCAAAAATCATTTCAAATTTGAAAAACATCAAAATCAACCATAGTCAAAGTCAACGTCAAATACGTCATGTTGATTGCACTTGCTTTTCAAAATAATGGTTGCATCATTTCATACTTCAAATGCGTCATGACATGTTGATTACATCATTATGTCGCTCAATTGTGTCTTATAAAAGCACTTGTGTCACAATATATGACACATGCATTATTTCATTTGAATGTGTCGCTCAAATAGGTAATTATGTCGCAAAATGACACATGCGGCATTCTAACTGTCGATTGCAACTTGATATGATGAATGCATCGCACTTTTGGTCAAATGTGTTACACATCCCTAGCCTCCCCTAAAATACTCTTGCACTAGGCATCGAACGCAAAGTTAAATGCGGCTTACACACACATATATGGGTTGCGGAGCATTTGTTGTTCACACTAAAACCCTAATTTTAACACGCAAAATGAAAAAATTACAAAGAGGGTTATGGGTACATACCACTGGCTCAAAACCCTCTGGCCACTTGTAGGTCTACATGATCTCGCCGTGGTGCTCTGTCACTAGAATCACCATCTTTGCTGAGGTCCTCTTCACTCTGAGCTCTTGAAATTACAATGTGAATAGTGAAAACGAATTGACTTTTACGCCTTTTTCAACCTACTTATAAAAGTCAAAATGGCATTGGTCAACAAGATTATTACTGGAGGCTCTTTTGACCAACTTTGACCACCCCGTTGGTTGCCCTAAACATGTCAGAATCTAAAACTGTCTGCGCCACTATCTTTCTGCTCATCAAATTGACTTATCAAGACCCTTCCCAAATTTTTTTGCCACCGACCCAAAATTTGAAAATTTTCTCAAAGGGGCATTCAAACTCTATAGCTTCACTGGGGCATGGTTTTGACTTATTTTCTTTGTCACAATGCGACATGCTACATTATGACAAAAAGGGGAAAAATGTAGATACTTAAAAATGACCTAGGCCTGTAAGCTCTATTTTTACCACTTTCATCCTAGCATAATTATGACATTTAATTATGTCCTTGGTCCAAATTCAACTATTGATTAAATAATTCATAATTATTTAATTAATTCATGTCCTTTTATTCTTCATGCTTATTAAATAAATGAATTTTATTTATTTATTAAATACGTCATTAATTGTCTAAGTCTTCCCTAGATTAAATAAATTTCTAAATTTATTTAATTATCTTTATTCGTTTATTCTTCCTGATTATTAAATAAATGAATCTTATTTATTTATTTAATAGGTCACTAATCCTCATAATTAAATGAATTTACTAATTTAATTAATTATTAATCATATCTTCTAAATTAAATAATTATTTTTAATTATTTAATTGACAAAATTAACATTTCCTTCATTTTAAATAAAATAATTATTTAAAATGATATCACATTGTTAACTATCAATCGATTATTTATTATCTCACAAAATCCATATGTTGAATTAATTTCATTCAAAATGGTAACATTCTTCCAAAAATCAAGTAATTGGGCAGATTCCTAATTTTCCAAATCTAATCTTCAGTTCAACTCTTATCTTCTGGATTTTTCGAATCTCATAAATCAGGTAGTCTTTATCTTCTTGATTTTTGAAAATATTTATTTTTCTAATTAATTATCTCATTTATTCACCTCCGCCGATTTGATTTTCTCATATGACATCTTGACCACTCACTTAATTATTTTTCCCTAACCCTGATTAGGGATTGTCACATTAGATCTCGTCCTCTGATTTTAGGCTTTCTCAACTTTCAATCTCGTTCGTCCATTCAAAATTGCATTTTCTATAAAATGCTAGTTTTCTCACATTTTTGGATTACACACACATAGACTTCATTATTTTGACGCATTAACACTTAGAGTTATTTAGAATATTAGAGTCATTTTGTCATAGGCATAGACATAGTTTTTATTTAAATCCTTCAAATCTTGTGTAGGACTTAGTCTTTGGCACCAAATTTCTCACACGTTCAATCTAAGGGCAATACATTTGCAACAAGTTGGGAGGTGCTACGAAGATGAATCATGGAGGCTTCAGTGATTAACTTGTATAATCGTTTCATTTATATTTTCTTTCATTGTACTTTGTAGTTCTTTAGGTTTATATACATTGCTCATTTGCTAACATCTAACACACATAAAATTTACCCTTAGATACAGAGAGCAATCAAAAACTTCACTCTCATCATGATCCTCTTCACCAGCCAATTCATCAATACATAAACTATGCTCAAAATTTTTGGAATGAATGCTTAAAACTTCATTTTCAAGATCACAATCACTTATTTGTGATGAGAAATCAGCAACACTTGAAAATGTATATTTATCTTCATCACTAGTATATAGATCAGCATATATGTTACTTGTGGATTGATTGCAATCACTATCTTCATCCATACAACAAGATGGATGTTCATTTTTTGATATACCCTTTTCACTTTTGTGTATCATGTTCTTATTTTTCTCAATGGGATGGTTGCTATCTTCATTTTGAGACATCACATTTTGTACATAATTACTTTGGGCTCCTTCAAAACTCTTCATCCAATCAAGTACCTAATAAAAATTGTGAGGTTTCAATTTTTTTGGCAAGGTACTTAGCCTTGGCTCAAAGATTTCATAAAATAAATCAATGCATGTTGAATCCTTAGGGCTGAAACTTTTGGGGACATCCAACAAGGCATCCAAAAATCTTGAGAAAAAATCATAGTGTGATTCTCCCTTGTGCCTCTTTATGTTAGACAATTCTTGAACAAAATATATCTTATCAACTTTGCTCAAATTTTTTTTATGTTCAACTTGGAGTTCACTATGATTTGTGTGTTGTAGTGATGAATAAATCGGAACAACAACAACATTACCCTCTTGACAATAATTTCTAGTGTTTGATCCATGAATTCCATTTGCAAATTCCATTTGCATGAGGTGTGCTAGAATAACAAACACTTTCAACCATGTATCCTTTCATTATTGAATATTTCATATTGTTCTCAATATCCACGACCATTTGATACGGGTATGTGTAGGATCATGATGGGCCAAAAAATGGCAATATGATTGGTATTTGTAGGGTATGTGGCTGATAAATTTTGTTTTACCCAAAATTGATGAAATGAAAAGGGTTTTAAAGGAGATTCTTAGTTTTCCACCAATATAAATTATGCTTTGCTTTGAATTTAATAAATAATTATTCTTCATTTTCTATTTGAATTATGACTAAAGTGTTGATTGATAGGCTAATTGAAAAAAATCTATAGCTTTCAAATAGTATCACATTCTTTGAATCGAAAACATGCATCACATTCTATGCTTTCCATACTATAGGATTAAAAAAAAAAATTGAATTTCATGAAGTTTTGGCCAAGTTAAGGTGGTCAGAAATACGATTTTTTATATTTTTTTAAAGTTGTAATACAAAATTCATAATTAATTATTTACTTAGAAAAAAAATACAAAAAATAATGCATCAAATCGAGAAATGAGTCCTCTACTCATGTCTAAAATATTATAAAAAATATTATAATTTTATTGTGGTTAAGGTGGTCAGACAGACACCTATTTCTTATTTTTTCCCTAAAATTTAAGTACTACTATATTGAAATTTCAAATTTTCACCAAATATATTTGTTTTTTTAAAATAAACTTAGTAGTTTAGAAACTACATTTAATTTGCTACAGATTCTATTATTACATATTTTTGATATAATATATATAACTTATTTAAATTTTTACATCAAGTTGTCTAACTCTGATTCATCTAAATTTTTTTCCACTTAAGGGACCATTTTTTCCATGATAATCCTGCACATACCCATACACTTGATGTAATGTTGTAGGTTCTTTATCTCTTAGTAGATAACTCATTTCTTCATCAAATTCATCAAAGTATATAATCACACATACTGCATCATTTGGTCTCATGCTTTCAGGAATGTCACCTAATGTTTTTAAAAACCTGAGATTGAAAGTTGGAACTAACTCATCCTCTTCTTTCTGGATGTTATTAAGTTTTGATGCAGGAGCATCCAATGGTGTAAGGGCAATCTTGCATCACCCAAAAATAGTTAAATTTCAAGTTTCTCAGTTTTTAGATGCTTTTACATTTTCGGATATCCTTTTCATCATAATGAAATTTCCAATTTACGGTTTTCATTTTCTATTCATCGGTTGAAAGGTATTGCAGTTTTAGTTTTCCAGATTTGCACTTGAAAATCTTCTGAGTTAGATTTGAGGCACTTAGAGTTCTTGGATCGGCCCCAAAACATGCTAAAATTGGCGTAGCAGATTTTGAGCACGTTCTTGACTTCGAGACCTTTCCAACGGTTCAAACGGTTTGTGAATCGGAGTCCCAGATCAAAAGTTATGGCCTCGGGAAGTTGGCGCACTTTCTGGAAGATACAATTGCAAATGTTCTTTTGAAAATTGAACTTCAAGTTGTAATTTTTCAGCACCAAACCACCTAAACTCAAATTTGAATTTTTTTTTGGCTCCAAACTAAATAGGAGCTCTATTTATGGGTGGGTTTCTAATTTTTGGGTAACGTTTTGGGGACAAGCTCGCATATTGCAAAAGGGTGATTCTGTAGCTTTTTGTAACTTGCATGTGTTGTAGAACTTGGGGATTTGAGATCCTCTGCATGTAAGAAGCTCCATTTTCTAAATAATAAAATTATTCTCTTGTTTGTGAGTTATTTTCTAAGTTTCGGGTTGCGCCCTCATCAAGTGGTATCAGAGCGGGTTTTCTTGAGCGTGTGGATAGATCGCCGATCGTGAGGCAGTTTGCACCAAGACCATGGTTGTGGGTTGAGGTCAAGGAAGATGCCTCCAAGAGTGATGCCTGGTAGGCATGGTGGTGCCAGAGGTGGTCGAGGTGGCAGAAATGCTGGTGGAAGAGATGCACTGGCAGCCCTCCAGAGACAGATTGGCGCATTACAAGAGTAGTTGAGAAGAGGGTTAAACCCAAGGGAGGAAAGTGAGGATGAAGGAGAGGAAGAAGGTTCAGAAGTAGAAGAGGAAGAAGAAGTAATTGATCAAGACCAAATGTGGCTAATAAGGGCCATTTCAAAGATCAGGAAAAGACCCAGAGTAGAAGTCCCCAGTTATTCCGGAAGCCTGAACCCGGAAGAGTTGATCGACTGGATCAATGAGCTAGAAGAATATTTTGAGTATGAGGAAATAGAGGACATAGATCAGGTTAGGTTTGCAAAAATGAAGCTGAAGGGCCATGCCAGTATTTGGTGGAAATAGATCCAGTTGGAAAGAAATCGAAGGGGAAAAGGAAATATCACCAGATGGGATCACATTGTAGAGAAACTAAAGAATTAGTTCATAACAGTGGACTACGAGTTAGATCTATTGAAGAAATTGCAAGGGTTGAAGCAAGGAAGCCGATCTATAAAAGAATATAATGAATATTTTCACAAGATAATCATCAGAATGGGTCACACTGAGGCCAATAAGGAGAAGGTAGCCCGATATCTTAATGGGTTTTGATCGAGCATTCAGAGTTAAGCCTATTAGAATGACCACCATTGAGGATGTGTATCAGTTTTCTCTAAAGGTGGAAGAGAAGCTGAACAAAAGATTTGATGGCAAGCAAAAAGGACAAGGAGGTCAAAGCGGAAGGGGCAATGGAAGACCTTCAGGAAGCCGAAATGATGATGAAAAGAAAAGTGAAGATGTGGGTATCAGTCAAAGCCAAAGGAATGACAACTTCTACCGCCCTCATTGATCAAAACAGTGGTTATCAAAGAGGTAGAGGATGAGGGAGATATGGACAAGGATCGGAAGAGGTGGTTTCAGAGGAACGTGTTTTCAGTGTGGTGAAGAAGGGCATCGAGCCTATGAATGCCCACAACACCAAGGAAGGGCGACAAAAGACCAAAAGGTCATGGAAGGGTTGTGCATGCAGATGAGGAGGCCCAATCTGAACATTTAGATGATGCTGAAAGGGGAGAAGCCCTAGTGATTTGGAGAGCCCTGGTGACTGAGGAAAATGAACTAGAACAGAGGAAAAATCTATTTCACACAAGGTGCAAGTGTGAAGGAAAATGCTGTAATGTCATTATTGATGGTGGGAGCACCGATAACCTGGTGTCAGAAGAGATGGTCACAAAGTTGAAGCTAAAAAGGGAAAGGCATCTGCATCCATATCAGATTGCCTGGTTGCAGAAAGACCACAAAGTTTTGGTCAATGAGCAGTGCCTAGTAAAGTTCAAGATTAGGAGCTACCATGATGAGATACTCTGTGATATCATCCCCATGGATGCATGTCACATGTTGTTGGGGAGGCTATGGCAGTTCGATAGGTGAGCTATACATGATGGCAATGCAAACACTTATTCCTTGACAAAGGATGGGGTTCGTCACAAGTTGAAACCCCTGAAGGATACCGAAGAAAAGGTATGCAGTAGTGCTAGAATTTGTTATGTAGATGGAAGAAATTTTTTAGAAAGTATGAAGCATGAGCGTATGTGTTATGCATTGATTCCTAGAGTGAGTAAGGAGGATAGTGAGAAGGTTCCAGAAGAAGTTTTTGGGATGTTGGATGAGTTTAAGGATATTGTTTCTATGATGTACCCGAGGGTTTACCACCAATAAGGAAGATCAGTCATCAGATTGACTTGATTCTTGGAGCCAGTTTCCAAATAAGGCAGCTCATAGGAATGATCCAGCAGAAAATGAGTTGAATAGACAAGTTCAAGAGTTTTGAGAAAGGGTTTGATATGGGAGAGTTTGAGTCCATGTAGTACCGCAGATTTCAGCACCAAAGAAGGATGGGGAGTGGAGGATGCGCATGATTCCCCGAGCCATAAACAAGATAACAATCAAGTACGATTTCCCCGCCAAGGATGGATGACCTAATGGACTACTTGAGGGAGCTTAGTGCTGCACAAAGATTGATCTAAAGATTGATATCACCACATCCTGACCTCGAGGGAGGTGGAATGGAAGATCGCCTTCAAGACCAAAGAGGGCCCTGTGACGAAAGTGGTTAGTCATGCCTTTTGGGCTAACCAATACACCGAGCACATTCATGCGGCTGATGAACGAGGTACTAAAAGAATTTTTGGGATGTTTTGTTATTGTGTATTTATATGATATTTTAATTTTTAGTAAGAAATTGGATGAGCATCTGATGCATATTCAGAGAGCCTTTGAGAAGTTAAGAGAAGAGAAACTGTTGATTAATCTGAAGAAGTGTAGTTTTGTGAAGAGGGAATTAGTGTACGTGGGGTTTGTTGTCTCAGCAGAATGTCTCAAGATGGACCCAGAGAAGGTGAAGGATATTCTGGATGGCCTACCCCAAGAACTACTACCGAGGTGAGATCTTTCCATGGATTGGCTAGTTTTTATAGAAAGTTCATTAGAAACTTCAGTAGTATTTGTGGACCCCTGACTGAAACAATGAGAGGGGATAGAAAAGAATTCAAGTGGAGCAGTGGAGTGGAAAAAAGTTTTGAACTATTGAAGTAGAAAGTGACAGAGCAACCTATTCTAGCCCTCCCATATTTCAACAAGGTGTTTCAGGTGGATTGTGATGCCAGTGGTTTTGCCATTGGAGTAGTGTTGAGCCAAGAAGGTAAGCCCATTGCCTATTTCAGTGAAAAGTTAAATCATGCCAAGAGAAAGTATTCTGTATATTATCAGGAATTTTATGCAATAGTTCAAACATTAAAGAAATGGAGACATTATTTGTTGCCAAAGGAATTTGTTCTATATACTAATCGTCAGGCCTTGCAGTACCTAAATAGTCAGGGAAAATTAAATTAGAGGCATATGAAATGGGTAAAGTTTTTGCAGAGTTATACCTTTGTTTTGAAACATAGGAGTGGGAAGTCAAATAGGGTTGTAGATGCCTTAAGTAGGAGGCATACATTGATGACAAAGATGTAAATTGAAGTGGTTGGGTTCAATGAACTTATGACACTGTATGCAGAAGATCCTAATTTTGCAGAGGCTTGGAAAGCTTGCAAGGAACCTGTTACAGTGGACAGGACAAGGTGGTTGTATTTCATAATCCAAGATGGCATGTTATTTAAGGGAAGTCAATTGTGTATCTCGAGGAGTTCCATGAGAGATAACCTGATAAAGGAGAAGCATAGTGGAGGAATGGCAGTACATTTTGGTCGGGATAAGACCATTGCCATTATCAATGAGCATTATTATTGGCCTCAGTTGTCACAGGATGTTAAGAAAGTTTGTACAAAGCTTTAAGGTATGTCATATAGCTAAAGGAGTGAGCCAGAATATAGGTTTATATTAGCCTTTACCTATGCCAGAGAGGCCATGCCAGGATATAAGTATGGACTTTGTTCTTGGTTTGCAAAGGACACAACGAGGGAATGATTCAGTCTTTGTGGTGGTTGATAGGTTTTTGAAGATGGCACATTTCATTCCATGTCACAAGACCCATGATGCAGTCCACATTGCTGACTTGTTCTTCAAAGAGGTGGTAAGGCTACATGGTATGCCAAAGAGTATTGTTTTAGATTGTGACACCAAATTTGTGGGGTACTTTTGGAGGACCTTGTGGAAGAAGCTGAAGACAGAGTTGAAGTTCAGTTCTGCACACCATCTACAAATAGATGGGCAGACAGACGTTGTTAACAGGAGTCTGGGTAACCTACTGAGATGTTTGGTAGGAGATAAACCCAAGGGATGGGACTTGATCTTACCCCAAGCAGAATTTTCTTACAACAATTCTGTCAACAAAAGCATTGGTAGATCACCATTCCAGATTGTGTATGGAGGTAGCCCCAGAACAGCTCCAGAATTGAGGAATATGGACCAAGAGAAGAAAATAAGTGCTGAAGCCGAAGATTTTGCAGAACACATAAAGGATATACATGAGAAGGTAAGAGAACATATTAAAAAGATGAATATGCAGTATAAGGTTAAGGCAGATCAGAAGAGGAGGTATAAGAAGTTTCAGATTGGTGATGAAGTGATGGTCCACTTGAGGAAAGAAAGGTTTCCAGTGGGAACATATAACAAATTGAAGATGAAGAAGTTCAGTCCCTGTAAAATTTTGAAGAGGCATGATTCCGGGAATGCATGAGGTAGAGTTGCCGGATGGATTCAACATTTCCCCTATGTTCACCATTTCAGATTTGACAGAGTATCATGAAGGTAGTGTAGAGGAAGTACCAATGATGGAACAGTGTGGGATTCCTGCACCTACTTCAGAAACGGAGGAGATTGAAGAAATCTTGGATAGTCATGTAGGAAGGAGTACCAAGAACAGGCAATATGAAGAATATCTAGTGAAATGGAAAGGAAGGCCTGTTGAAGACTCATCCTAGTTGTCTAAGGTAGAGGTCGACCGTTTTGGTTTTCCTCAACCATCTGTGACGTGATGGGGTCACTTCTCAAATTACCCTGGGTGTTAGATGCAGGAGCATCTAGTGGTGTAAGGGCAATCTTGCATCACCCAAAAATAGTTAAATTTCAAATTTCTTAGTTTTTAGATGGTTTTGCATTTTTGGATACCTTTTTCATCATAATGAAATTCCCAATTTACGGTTTTCATTTTCTATTCCTGGGTTGAAAGATATTATAGTTTTAGTTTCCTAGATTTGCACCTAAAAATCTTTTAAGTTATATTTGAGGCACTTAGAGTTCCTGGAACGGCCCCAAAACTTTTTAAAATTGGCATAGAATATTTTGAACGCGTTCTTGACTTTGAGACCTTTCCAACGGTTCAAACGATTCGCGAATCAGAGTCCCGGATCAAAAGTTATGGCATCGGGAAGTTGGCGCACTTTCTGGAAGATACAATTGCAAATGTTCTTTTGAAAATTGAACTTCAAGTTGTAATTTTTTGGCACAAAACCACCTAAACTCAAATTTGAATGTTGTTTTGGCTCCAAACTAAAGAGAAGCTCTGTTTATGGGCGGGTTTCTAATTTTTGGGTAACGTTTTGGGGACAAGCTCGCATATTGCGAAAGGGTGATTCTGTAGCTTTCTGTAACTTGCATGTGTTGTAGAACTTGGGGATTTGAGATCCTCTACATGTAAGAAGCTCCTTTTTCTAAATAATAAAATTATTCTCTTGTTTGTGAGTTATTTTCTAAGTCTCGGGTTGTGCCCTCATCAAGTTTTTGTCTTACTAAATGAGGATTAATCCATTCTCCAAACTATTCTATGAATGCAACCAATAACTCATTCCACGAAGAGATAAAACAAACTGGTAATTATGGAAACCAATCTCTAGAATTTTTCTTCAAATATTGAACAAAGAACTTCATGAAAACATCTTCATGACTTGTCTCAAAATATCCTATCAAATCAAAAAATTCTTCTAGATGTGGAGTTGCTGATTTTAATCTTTTTCCTTTGAACTTTGGCAAGTGTTCCCTAACTTCATTAGGAACAAGGTTTGGGAAACCTTGAATACCACTAAAATTCAATGGTCTATATCTTTCTACAGAGAAACTTATTTTTTGACATGATAGGGGTTGTTTAACGCCCCGTCGTGCGAACCCCAAAGGACAATTAAACAATAATTATTGCATAATTTTTTTTTTAAAAAGTAACCATAACATACATGTAATACACATTAAGTCATGACATGAATTTCATTTAAGTAAATTTCACTAACACATACATCCCTTGGGGTACACGAGGAGTCATTACGTGACTTAGATCCACACGACGACAATAAAGAATAAAAGCCAAAGATATAATCCATAACAAAATAAATATTAGCAAATATAACACATACATGATAATCATTGATAAGAAACCATCTGTGTATGCAATTGCAACATATACATGATTAACTTAACACATTGAATAACAACTGCCATAGCCAATATCCACACCAAGTTAACATTACATTACAATACAATTTTCTAGAGGTACAATGATACAACAGTGTTTCCAAACATAAATGGAAACCATACACAAGATAACATGATACAAATAAATAGATGAATACAAAGCATCATAACTGGCTCCAAGACAAGTACAACTCTGGAGTCGCTGCAACCGCACCAATCCGCACCTCTCGATCCTCGACTGGGGACCCAATGGGGTGCTTAGCACACTCCACCTGACCATGTGAGTACGAAGACCCACCCCCCGTGCTAGGAGCTAACAAGAAAGAGACCTCAACCAAGAACATCCAAGCAAGGAACCACAAGACTCAACACCATACAAAAGTATCATAAAACTCAAGGATTACAAGAGTCAACATTATAACTTAAAGTCACAAAACCCATCACATAAATCAAAGCAATGATCAATGAATAAGTAACCAAAGGATGATCATGAAATACTTCCAAATCAAACTGAATTAATAAACATAGTACAATTCCAAATTGCAATAAAACAATATAATAACATCATAACACAGTACCATAAAAGTACAAGGTCATAAATCAAATATCAATGAGATCACACAAGTACACCAAAGATGCATCAAAGCAATAATCACAACTCAATATAAATCCATATATCAACAATCTAAACCAACTCCCATAACCTACTTCTAGAGGAACACAAACAAGTAAAACACATGGGCAACTAGGGGAGAGTGTCATCACATAGTCCTACATGGGTTATCATGTGCTCTTCCTCCCAACTGGAGGCACCGACCCCCATCTATGGCTATCCTGTGCCCTTCCTCCCAACTGGAGGCGCCGGTCCATAGGGTGACTCATGCGGAGCCGTAGACCTCTCGTGAAGACGAGGTCACGACCTTGCCAACCACGGCCTTCTTAGCCTTCCATTAGTCTGCGAAAGCACTAATGAAGATGAGGCACCCATTTTTAAATCTTATAATGATATTACTACCCAACCCTCCTAAGTTAATTATTAGGTTTTCACTTGATTTCCAACTCACTCGTGGGTTATCCTGTGCCCTTCCCCTTAAAAGGGGCGTCGGCCCCCACGAGGAGCCACTCTCCCTAGGGACCCAACCACATAAAAACCAAGGGTTGTACCATCATAATTTTAACAAAGAATCACAACATAAAAGCATGCGAGGCATTACCCATCTCGCTAACAGGTAGAAAACCAGAGTCTCAACAATTCTCATACAACCCTTTCAAAATCATGAAACCACAATACTTGCCACATCAAAGGCACATAAAGAGAGAAAACATCAATTATCAATCATCTCAAGCCTCTCGAAGCCAAAAGAATGAAAACCCACAAGCAAAGGTAAAGTGAAGCCACATGAGTATTTCTCCAATAATTCCAACACAAGGATAAAATTTCATCAAATATGCGAGTAAATCAGAAAAGCCATAAAAAGGGAAAGGTTCATCAAGACCCATCCGCAAATCAGCAATGGTGTTACCTCAAATAGGAAAACGCACAAGAAAATCAACCTTTAATTCAACGAAATCACTTAATGAAACCAAAAGCCACCAACTAGGCATTCCACGGGAGACCTCAATTTTCTCCTCACAAGAACCCCCTTATAATGGTACACAAATCACCTTCATAAAATCAACAACATAGCAATGACAATAATAATTGCAAGGTCACCAGAACTATTTTCAATCCAAATATAATGAAAGAATACATTAAAATAAGATCAACAACCCCATCCAGACTACATAAACAACTTTGATACAAAATAAATAAAAAATCCAAGAAGATCAACTACCCATAACTCATTAACAAAATACAAGTTCACAATTTACATTGCAACACAAATTAAATGACAAAGGATTCCTTGAATCAAAACTAACCTCCAAAGGCATTCACACCAACATGGAACCATCCAAAAACAATCCTTCAACAACAAAGGTAAAAGCATGCAACCAGGCATCCAAGGTACCAAATTTAAGAACACCTTAAATACTCAACCACTCACAACTCCACAAAAACACTTACATATTAAACAACCAAAAATTCAATCCAGAACAATATTTATTAACCAAATCAATTAACGACCAGAACTAAATAACTTTACAACTTACCCATACTAAAACAATTCATGATAACCATCACAAGTATTCTAAAAGACTTATCCATAAAGATAACTTACAAATCAACCATTAAATGAATATAAAGGAAATCAATTTCCAAAAGATTAAAATCCCTTTTCACCAATAAACTATCAAATTTGAGAATATCCTAAACAATCTCTAACCTTGCCCACACATTTAAATTTCCCCTTTCATTTAACAACATAATTGAAAACTACTTAATATCTGGGTAGTTAACTCATTATCATTTCATAACTACTTATGTTCAAAACATTATTTCCATTTTCCTTTCATCATACTAACTTACACTCACTTCCAAAGTGAAACCCATTTAAGATCAATTGTTTATACTTTAAAATGATAATAATGACAATACTCTGAATACTTAAACTACATAATAGAACTTACTACCTTAAAATCTTATATCTATCTAAATAATTCACACACATAACTACCTTTTTTTTTAAAAACCACTACAAATCTATATATTTTAATTCTTTTCGAGGAGGGAAAGTAGAAAGAGAATATATCTTTTCTAGGAATCCAACAAGTCTACAAGACAACTTCACAAAATAAGAATAAAAAGATAACTTATTCAATTCTATATTAAATTCTATTTCCACCATATACACCTTTAAAATAAAATGATCAATGCTGATATATATTCACAAATTTCCTTTTTTTACTATATTATTTATAATTTACTAAATTAATAGAGACTCCTTTCTATTTTCATGTTTTCACTATAATACAATCTTATTTTATTCATATCAGAAACAAGAAGAACTCTGTTTACAAACAAAAGTAATTAAAATTTACTTAACAGTGCAATTATGAATTACAGAACATCATTAAACGAATTAATAAATAATTAAATATATATATATTTATATATTTAAATACATATTAATCATTATCATTTAAAGAAAAGAATTTTCATTTAAAAATTAAACACCTATTCGAAACCCGTTCGAAATTAAAAATAAAAGAAATAAATTATGGCCATCCGGCCGCGGTAGTCCACGGACTGCCACAACAGTCTGATGGACTACCGTGGACAGTCTACGGACTATCACAGCAGTCCGGCGAACTGTCGTGGATAGTCTACGAACTGTCACAACAGTCTGAAGGACTGTCGTGGTAGTCGTAGGCTACCACACCAACCACGGCCGGCTGGGTGGTGGGTACGGCCAAGGCCGAACCATCACCCAGTCTGCCTTTTTTTAAAAAATTATTCAAATCAAATTTAATATGGCAAAAAATATGAATCTTAATGAAATTAAATTTTTCTTATACTTTCTTTACATTTATTTATATATATTTGTATACATCTATATATATATATCTGATATCTATATATATATCTGATATCTATATATATACATATATATATTGGATACAAAATATATTTTGAATAGAGGGAAATAAATTTCAATTGTACAATTTTTTTGTTTCAATATAAACATTTAAACACAGAAAATATTTGTAAAATTTATCTACATAAGAGGATTTACACAACCCAGAATTCCCAGACATGACATTTTCTTTTATTGCTTAATTATTATTATTTTTTAACACAAAACTACAGTAACACTGTTCAATTCCAGAATCCCAACAAAAATTATGCTTTAATAAATAACAATCTGAAACCCCAGTAAGATTTTCTTTATTGGAAAACAATCCCAAATACTTCTAAGGATTCACGAATTTTCTACATGCATTAAATTTCAATCCAAGAGAAAATTTCATTCATAGTAAGGAATTCTTATTTCATTTGATGTTATAAAGAAAATAATTTAAAAGAAGAAGAAGAACCTGGCGTCCTACGCTTATAGATAACTGTAGAAGCTTTATCCTTCTTGCCGATCCAATCCTTCCAGCAGCAGCTCCAAGATCCTCCCTCAAACTTAAATCTTAATCCTTCAATGAATTCTCAGAATAATGAAAGAATGCAATACAATCACAGAAATCCTCCAAAAATCCGTTGGAAAGAGAATGCAATCCCCCTACCAACCCAAAAAAATCCTCTAAATAAAATCTCACACAGAAGTCTCTTCCATTTCCTCTTCCAGCGAATACCAAAAGTCACTTTTCAAGAAATAAGTCAAATAATATTTAATCCTTAATTCCTTTTGTTTCCTTTTCATGTATTTATATTTCATTTACTTTTATCATGCATCTTGATTAAAACTAAATAAATTTAACTCCACAAAAATGAA
>VDFB02271358.1:485884570-485964672 GCA_007258455.2 Sequoia sempervirens
TTCTTTGTGTGGCTTTTTATGTTGTGCAAGTTGGCTTACCTAGTTAGTGGAATGTGGAGTCTTTTTGTTGCTAGTAGGGGGAGTGGCTCTCAATGAGGGTTCGATGCCCAAAGTGGTAGGTCCAGGGTAACTCATGAGAGTTCTTAATCTAGTGAAAACACTAATAATTTAAATAGGGGTTTGGGTAGTACTCACATTAATAAAAGATAATGGATACCTCTCTCATAGTTCAATCACTCATTTAGGCTTGAGATGAGACAAGAAGGCCTCGAATGGCTAGACCAACTACCTTGTCTTCATGAAAGGTATGTTGCTTCCACATGAGTTAGAATGGGGGTGAGAGATTAGTTGAGGTTGCCAGAGTAACCTAGGATGGAAGTCGGTAACCTATGAAGATCCACACTGGGTAACCCATATCAAGCTATGTGATGAAACTCTTTCCTTTAGCAACATTGATTTCATTGTTGTTGTTTTCCCCTTGTTGTTTATGTACCTCTCAAAGTAGTTTTTTCTTTATGTTTATTATTTTATTTATTGTGGAGTCTTGGTAGCCTTGTCTACTTCACTATTTTATGTTGTGGGTCCTTCTTGTCATCTCCTAGCATGGGGAGTGGACCTTAGGGTCCACATGGTTGGGTCAAATATGCTATGCAGTCCATTGGGTTCCTAGTAGGAGTTTGTGATGCACAAATTTGTTACATTTACAGTGATTCCAGAGCTTCACCAAATTTGGAGATAGCATTGATGCTATGTATTATGTTCATTTCAGTTGTATAACTCTATGTAATTGATGTAGCAATCCCAATTATGTTGGGAAGCATTGTTGTACCATTGTAATATTTGTAATGATGTAAAATCATATAACAAATGTAATATATATATTCTTGGTATTATCATACATTCTGAGATGGATGTGTATTATTTATGTAATGTTGTGGAAGTATGCACATTGTATACTTATTCTATATCATGGTTGCAAAGATGAATACTTGGAATTTGTTAGTCATCATTATGGGAACTAGTTTATGTTAGAATGTTTGTGACTAATGTAGTCATGTGTATCCCAGAGGATGTAGCTAGATAATGTGTATGTATATTTTTCACTACAAGTGTTGTATGTTAACTTACATTTCATGTTAGTTTTACTTTTAAAAAAAAAGTACTATTATTGTTGGTTATAATTTATCCTTTGGGGTTTGTGTGTTATGGCATTACAACTTGGTATCAGGGCCTAGGTTCATAAACTAGGAACTATGGAAATATATGAGCCCATTACATTAACCTATGTGTTTTACTCTTGAGTTTATGTTTTTCCTTTTTGGTTGTTTTCGCTTAGCAACCCAAATTTCTCTTTATGTGGTTGTCAAATGGTGCAGTAAACTGGTGGAAAGGATAGGACCCTCGATGGAGTGTGCAATGCACTGATATTCTTCTTATCAGGGATACACTATGGACCCTTGTGTTTCCCTATGATGTGTGTCCCAATGATGTGAACTTGTGTGTATATGTGAAAATTGTGTTTATTTTCCTTTAAAAGGCATAAAATTTATCACATATTTTGACTCTTAAACTTGTGTTGTTTTCTTTCTATCACCCTCGCTTAACTGTCATGACCCTTTTTCCCTTGGGGGTGTGTGTAGGATTCCTAGGGCTCGAGGTTGAGGTAGGGGATGTGGTGGTGGACGTAGGGCTAACCACCAAGGCACTTCATCTTAGAATTCCCATGAGTCTGCATGTGAGGAATAGCAAGATCACTAGATTAACCTAGAAGGTGGAGGTCTGAATTTGGAACAATTATGTTCCATGCTTGAGGAGCTTTGTACCTTCTTAGACCTTGGTCTAGTGGGTAACCTATGGGTGGCTAGGGAAAGGAAAATTAGGATTACTTACAAGTGGAGGAACAAAACCAGCCAAGGAAATCTTGTGATTATTAAGAGCGAACCGGTAACTACTAAGAAAGTTCTCATTTCGACCCCCAGTTATAGGCTTATTCCCTCTAAGTTTAGTGATCAGGAGGAACCTATCATAGGCAGTGATAGTGATTCCTAATCCCTTTTTTTTTGAACTTGTTAGGCAGTGATGGCTACCTTGTAAACAATGCTATTTGTTATTGTATTGCTTTCTTTGGACTAATGATCATTATGATATGTTATGTACTTTGAGACCTTGTTGGTGCTTGTTTCACCATTTTGATTTGGTTTGGATGAAAAATTATTTGACTTTGATAATTATGACGCTATTGATTGATGTTTATGTTATAATGAATATATGAGTTATTTGTGGATTTGGATTAATTTGACTATGTGTATCATGTGGACAGATGACTATGTTGTAGTGCATCTAGTTAGTGATTGTTAAATGTTGGTGTTTATGGTGCAATTATTGTCTATCAATGATGTGGTTATTGTTTGAGGTCTTGGTGAGAGGATGACATGTAGTATCACTCATTCGCAAGTGCCTTGCTACACTGTGATTTCCTCTCCTAGTGTGTTTGTTGTTTCATATATATATACATGTTGCTTGACATCTTGTTTGATGTAGGTTGCAGGTACCAACCATTGACTCCACCTGCACTGTCAGGTCTAAGCATACCTTAAAAGCCCAATGGTAATGATGTGGAAAAAGGAGTTGACAAAATGTCCCCAACCATGCCATCATCTTCAATGAGGATGAGTACCCACCTTGTTACCCTATCCATCTGGTTTGTATTCTTTGTTAGTTGTCTTGCTTGGTGTCTACTATTATTTGATTAAATTGTGATGTCACATGGTTGTTTGTGATGATTTTGCTTATAATTGTGTATGTTTTATTTTACCTCATGACTTATAGGAGTAAGTTGAAGCTTCCTGTGGGAGGTTGTAATGCCCCTTCATATTTGGTCTTTCTTAACATTTGATTAAGTTTGTTGAATGATTGGTGATGTCTCGTTGTTGTTCATTGTTATGTGGTTGAATGTATTATTGAAATTATGTGGAAAACCTAATATTTTAAATGGCCTTGTTTAATCATTTTAATTAAATTAAAATTGATTACAAGGTAATTTAAATAATTTTAGAATTAAAATAAATAATTATATAAATCAATATTCTGAAATAAAAAGTATATGGTTTATTGTTAAATAATTAAATTAAATTGTTTTGTAAAAAGTATTGTTTTAAATTATATTTAATAATAATTGATAATTTTATTATCATGGGAGTTTAATTATTTAAATGTCACAAAATTATGTAATTTTTAAATAAATAAAAAAGATAAGATTTTCAAACAAGATGTAAAAGCAAGTTCAAAATGGAAAAAAATGAGTTCGAACAAATGCAAAGCTCTGAGTTGGTTTCAAATTAGAAACCGGTCTTTTAAATTGATAATTGCTTGATTTTTATTTTGGAAAAACAAAACTATTTTCTTGTTTTAATAGTGCTCATGTTGGAAAATGTTTACCAGTTAATTTTGTTTAAAAAAAAAAAAACTTTGCTCTACAAAAATACTTTGGAAAAAGAATACAGTTTTTGAGGATGGAAATTGTTTTCGAAGTGGATTGATTTCGGAAAGTGAGCAAGTTTTGGAGAAAGGATTGGTGGTTGTGAAGAGTGGTTTCAACACATCTTCTCCATCTCCAAGTGTAGGACTCTAGGTCAGTTCTGTAAATTTGTATTTTGTATTTGTCTAAAAGTTTCTAAAGGTTAATTTATTAAACCAATGGTGTGCCATTTTGCTTGTTAACTATTTTTCTTGAGTTTATTGTTTGTGATATTTAATAATATGTATTGCCATTCGATACTTGGATTAGCATGTACCATATGTCTGGAAAACTTATTTTAGAATGATACAACTATATTAGATGACACTGCCCACTATTATTTTCCTCCATTATGTCGTTGGTTCGCATTACATTGAGTGATTATGCTTCGCCTTCTTAGAATTCACTTTGTATGTGTCAAACGATATATAGTTCGATGGTTTTGTTTGGAAACCGCTAAATTTAGAACTCATTGCCCTATATTTCTTAATTTCTTTTGACCTTGTGCTTTGCAATTTAACCCTGTGACAAGCATTGGTCATTGAAGACTTGATTTCTTTACTTGGATGGTTATTTTGCAGCCAACTTGACAAATCCAATGTATCCTAAATGTGGTGAACTACTCCCTGCGTGTTTTAGCCTTCTTAAAGGCTTCAATTTCGTTTGAAATCCATATATGATATTCAATTATACTGGTGTTTCTCTATTTTCTACATCCTTTATATATTAGGCTATATTTGATGCCTCTAAATGTGCTACATGTCTTATTTTATTGTTGAGTGCGTTTTAGTGTCTATGCATTGTATTGTTTTAGACATTTGATAGATATGCATTGTGTTAATTCTTTACCATTCACTATGGCCACCTTCCATGCTAGTCAAAGTTCTCCTTCTTATGTAGGCTTTCTTTTGAGCATAACGCTCTTATTCCTCTCTAGATGAAGCTTGCAATGTTTAAACTGAATTACCATACTGAAATAGGTATTGATTCTCCCTTCTGTGTCTTAATTATTAGCTCTGAGTTTCCCTCCTTTCTTTTTTACGACAGTAAACGAACCTATCATTTTCAAAAGTTTATTACAGATATGTCGATCTCTTTTATGAATTCGGTAGTGACACCCATCACTATCTCAGTTATTATTCTTTGTCATGTGAAATCCTTTAATATTTTAGTGTCTGTATTTATAACCAAATCTACATCTATGTTCATGTTAAAGGTGCTGGTATATTGTTTCCAACGGATAATGATTAAAGTGTTTTCTTCCCTACGTTTCGTATTCAATGATGAATAGTTCGATTTGCATTTGAGTCGCTATGTCTAGAAGTTTGATTTATGTGCAATGTATATGTACGAATTTATTAGCTCCCTCATCGTTTGCTTATTGGGATTTCATTTTATTTTGTTGCTACTTTTATGTGGTTTCTTCCAATGCATTCAAATTTGGATCATAACTTCAGCCAATGGAAATAGTTTAATAAAAGAGTTTGATATATGATAGTGTGATTTATTGTTTCTATTCTATTTAGAATAAATTAATTCCATGTATGGTATTGAATTTGGTGGGAATATTTTAGGGAAGAATAATTAGTGTGTTAAAATGGGCTCTTTAGTGCAATAGGATGAGAATATTATGTATGGTTTTTCATTAAGCTAAATGAATGATTTATAAGTAATATATATATAGGTTAGTGTAGGTATCTATTTATGTATTTAGTATAATTGTTAGATGAAATAGGGGTTACGTAATGGAATAGTGTTTCCTGAAGGAATATTTAATTGGTCATAGGAAAAAGAATAGTGTTTTTAATTAAGAGAATATATATTTATAAATCTAGTAGTAATACATTAAATGGGTATCATTTTAATGCTATTATATGATTATCAATTGATCTTGAGTTCAAAAACTTAATAAGGTATCATGGCATTACTCTATCTAGTTAGGATAATTTAAAATGGCTTCATTTGAAGAAGTATTTGAGTTTATGAATGTTAAATTCATTCTAGAGATTCTTTTAGCAAAGAAGATAATGAATATCATTAATTTAGGGGAAGATATATTTATTTAAATATATACTAATAATTATTGCTAGACATGTTATAGGATGATTAAACTTGATTGAGTAAATGATAGAAGGTTAGATGATATGATTAATGTCTTATGGCATAGATTATCGGCTGTACCTGCAACTTCACAATGTTGTGTTATCCTCAATTTTTTGGAATGTTGATGAAATTGTATGCTATTGGATGATGTGAAGTGATACGTCATGAGTAGTAGGTTTGGTAAGTGGAAAGAATTCCTTCATTGATATTATATGTGATACAATGGTTAATTTTTTATTCTAGAATTGATTGTCATATGTGAGTGAAGTTGTGAGTTAGCCTAGTGTTCTTCATGGATGTAGTTTTGAGTGAACATTTGTGTTGAATTAAATGTTTGGTTTTTTTTGTGATTGATTTTGTATTAATTTGTTTATTAGCCAAATTGTATGTTTGTTGGGTAATTAGTAGTTGGGTATCATCTGATGAGAGTATTGAGGTTTCCCTTGGATGCCCTATTCCTTGGTTTTACTTTTGAATTTTGAGGTTGATTTTGATTATGAGATTATGCTAGTGTTGCCATTTCGATTGGGGAGCCATTGTGTTAGTGATTTGTTAAACTTCTAGAGGTTGGGGGAAAAGGTTTCTTTGTGATCAGTTTTCATGGTGGTTCCTTGTGAACACTTGATTCTATATTTGGTTTATGATTATGTGGATTTTAGCCTTGGACTGTGAAGATTGTTTCATTATGGAGATTTTGTGTGGGATGGTGCATGCCTTGCTTTATGTGATTATTTATGTGGCTTTTTATGTAGTGCAAGTAGGCTTACCCAATTGGTGGATTATGGAGTCTTTTTGTTGGTTGTATGGGGAGTGGCTCTCAATGAGGGTCCAATGCCCAAAGTGGTAGGTCAAGGGTAACTCATGAGAGTTCTTAATCTAGTGAAAACACTAATAATTTAAACAGGGGCTTTGGGTAGTACTCACATTAATAAAAGATAATTGATACCTCTCTCATGGTTGAAGTGCTCGTTTAGGCTTAAGATGAGATAGGAAGGTCTAGAATGGCATGACCACATGCCTTGTCTTTATGAAAGGTATGTTGGCTCTGCATGAGTTAGAACAGGGGTCGAGGATCAATTATGGTTTCTAGGGTAACCAAGGATGGGGCTAGATAACCTATGAAGATTCGCGTTCCGTAACCCATATTGATCTATTCGATGACACTCTTCCTTTTAACAACCTTTCTTACCTTGTTGTTTTCCCCTTGTTGTTTATGTATCTCTGGAAGTGGTTGCTTCTTTTTGTTTATTTCTGCATTTGTTGTGGAGTCTTGGTAGCCTTGTCTACTTGACTGGTTTATGCTGTGGGTCCTTCTTATCATCTCCTCTCATAGGGGGTCAACCTTAGGGTCCACATGGTTGGGTGGAACATGCTATGTACTCCATTGGGTTCCTAGTTAGATTTTATGATGCACAGTGTTGTTCCATTTATAGTGATTCTAGAGCTTCACCAAATTTGGAGATAACATTGATTCTATGTATTATGTTCATTTTAGTTGTATAACTCTATGTAATTGATGTATCAATCTCGATTATGTTGGGGAGCACTGTTGTACCATTGTAATATTTGTAACGATGTAAAATCATATAATAAATGTAATGTATATATTCTTGGTATTATCATGCATTCTCAGATGGATGTGTATTATTTATGTAATGTTCTGGATGTATTTACATTGTATAATTATTCTATATCATGGTTGTGGAGATGAATACTTGGGATTCGTTAATCATCATTATGGGAACTAGTTTATGTTAGAATGTTTGCATGTAATGCAATCATGTTTACCCCAGATGCTATAGCTAGATAATGTGTACATATAGTTTGAATTACAAATGTTGTATGTTAACTTACATTTCATGTTAGTTTTACTTAAAAAAAAAAATTGTTCTATTATTGTTGGTTATAAGTTGTCCTTTGGGGTTTGCATGGCGAGGCGCTACAAAGGGCAAGGAGTAGGAGAGGGAGAATTTTATTTCATTTTTGGAGGAGCAAGGGCTTAGAAGGATTAAATGCTTGGATTCAATAGAAAAAAGATTTTGAGCATTTACATTATAGGTAGGCACCATTGAAGTGCCCCCTCTTTCCTGAATAAGATTTAGAATTCTGATTATTTTGTTTAATGGTAATTTTGTTTTAAAAAGAATTAAAATTTAATTTGTTAATGATTTTATAGAAAAGATAATCCATTTTAGTTCATAATGAAAATTTGTTTTTTGAAAAGGAAAAAATAGGTTTTATAGGGACGTGAAACCACAAAGTTTACAAAAAAAAATAAAAATCATCAAAGACACTAAAAATAGAAATGCTATAAAAACAAAAACAATATAAGTCCACAACCACCAAAAAAGCCAGCGAAGGCAACAAAACCAAAAAACCAGACAAAACACCAACAACAACTAAATTTGGGCCTTTAATATTTTCACAGTTTTAGCTTCCAAATCATTCATATCCTGAACCCCCCTCTTTAAAATTTGAGTGATCTAGGAAGTAGGAGGCACTTTCCTTTTAAGGTTGGCATGGGTCCTTTTTGATATACCTTGGTCCTTGTTCTTGCTTTTATCCTTGTCCTCTTCTAGGTCAACAACCAATGAGCCATATTGCTTCTTTTCTAGCTTTTCAGAAATTGCATTGATGATGATGCCATTGTGCCTAAGCATTTTATGGTTTTGTTCCACAACAATTTTCATGTTACTTTTTGTTTTGACAATTTCAGCTTCTAGAGTCTTATACTTTTCCTCAGTGTCACCTTATCTCGTTCTAGTATTGTTCTTTTTCTGTTTTCCTTCTTCATTGCTAAGAGCGGCCAACTTCAATTCTAGTTCCTCTAACTTGCTATACAAAGCCCTATTTCTTTGATTACGATCATTAATTTCTTGATAGGCCCATTTCAAAACCCTAAAAATGTCACCAATGCCATTTCTTGTAGAGGCAAGAATATTTCTAGACTGAACCTAGTCTAAAATGAGGTTAGCATCATCTAGTTTGGGGGAGCTAGGAAATATGGTACCATCAACTCTGAAAGAGCCAGGAGGGGAGGGCACAAAATTTCTACAAATTTCAGGGGTCTCAACTTTATCCTACAGAGAGTCTACAGAGTAGGAAACCAGCTTATTGGCATGAGAGCTCTTGAAAGAGGAATTATTTAAGGGGACTGGGTAGTCGAGGTGGGTCTCAGGGTTAACTTTAGCAAGCTGGGGTTTTCTAGTCTAGGTATTGTTACCAGACAACTCAGAGGACAGGTGGGCTTCAACAATTCTCTCCTGGTAAGGCCGATTCTCTAAACCCCCACTATCTGTATCATAGTCCTCAAATGGCATGGAGGCAATAGGTTTGGATAAAGCCAGTAGGCTTTGATAGTGTTCATATACTAACCCAATCAGACCAAGATGAAGAATAGGGTATCTCTTGGGATTTTTCTTGTGCTCCTTAAGGCTATTACTCAATGAACATAACATATAATGAGGCAGAGAAATTTGTACCTTATGGTGGAAGTGATTAAAAATGGAAAAATGATGACCATAAACTTTAATGAATCTCCCATCTAGGGTGATATACTCCATTATAACATGAAACACCTTTCTCCACAACACCTTGATTGTGTCAATTTCAAAATAGCTATTGGGAATTTTGACCAGTTTCAATTTCTCCTTTTCCTTCTTAGGGAATTTAATTACTGCCTCATCAGAAAACCTTCTATCACGATAAAACTTCATACTCTCAGTGGACATTCATGTCACCTCCCTTATAATTTTCTCATCCAGTTTCACCTTTCTCCCAAAGAGGATTATTTCACCATTGTTCCAGTTCTTCTCAAAATAGTTTGTGGCCATAGTATTAGGGCCATGAAGTTTTTCCAGAAATGGAACCAGCCCACCTCTTACAATCTGCTTGCAGACCTTATCATTCCTAGTGTGCACCTCATAGTTATTTGTCTCAACTGTTTTCCTATCCCTCCCATTTTGTTTGCACCTTATTGCAGACTCTACCAACTCATAATGAAAATTTATGTTAACATCATTTCAATGTTTTCTTTTTCAAAATAATAATAATAATAATAATAATAATAATAATAATAATAATAATAATAATAATAATAATAATAATAAATTTAATTTGAAAGTTTATTAAAGAATTAGTGAAAATTTCTTTTGAAATTTGCTGAAATTTTTATATTCAAATTATTAGTTAATTTTATTATCTAAAAATATAAATTAAAACCTTATTGATATATATATATTTTAAATTAAATTAATTTTTATTTGATTTGAACCTTTATTAACAAAAATAAATTGTTGAAATCATATTTGAAAATTTTCTTAAATCTTATTGAAAACATTTATTTTTTAAATAAAAGATCCATTGAAGTTTTATTTTCAAATTTTATTTAAAAAAAATTGATGCTAATTAAAAATTACTTACTCACATTTAAGTTCCATATATATATAAACATTTATAAAAATATCTAATAGTTAAAAGTTTATAAAATAATTTTTTGAATATAGGGCGCAACCCTTTATGCAGCACTAGGCCTCATAAATGTTTTAATTTTTAAAAAAAAATTAATTAATTTCTTTAGAAATTTTACAACATAATCATTATTAACTTTTAAAAAAATTTACAATATAAAATTTAAAGAATTATATAATAAACTTTACTAATTTAATATTTGATTTATTATTATTAATTTTATTAATAATTTTAGTTGTAAAATTTAATTTATTATTATTAAAAAATAAAAAAATTAAGTTCTATTTTATTTGAAATAAGAAAATAAAGTTATAGTTAGTTAATTAAAAAAATCATTTATCAAAATTATATATACAAGGGGAAATAATTGTTAATTTTTAAAAGAAAAAATTATAATAAGTGAATAAATTTGATCTCAATTCTTTTATGAGGTATTTTTATAATTATATGTAAACATTAATTTTAAAATTGAAAACTTAAAAGGAAAAATTCTAGTAATTTTAAAATTCATTGTTTACATCCAAATTAGTATGATTTAGATCTATTTGTAAATGAATTGATAATTTTCATTAGTTTTTTTTTTTAAAATAAAAGTGGCTATGCCACTGAAAATTTTATTGATTAAAAACAAAATTTACAAGCCCTGGTTCAAAAGGAGCATACTGGCAAGAAAGAAACAGGCAAGAAAACCTCTGGTTATAGCTCCAAAATAAAATAAAATAGAAAAGCTAGCCTAGAACCCCAACCAATTAGATACCCCAAACACGATAATAACACTTAACCCTCCAGAGAAGCCCTCCACAAAAAAAGATCTAGAACAAGATACAATATCTTGGTACCAGATACCAAACCAAAACATTTCTCCAAATCAAGCAGATCCAACAACATAGAATGATAGTGGTAGGATAATTTTCATTAGTTAGTAAAGTAATTTGTTTTTATATTTTCCTTTTCATATAATTATTATTAATTTAACTTTGGCATAATTAATTTTAATGTACTCATTGTCTTAATTTATTATAAAATTCGTAATGTATAGAAAGTAAACTACTTTCCAATCTTTCAAATGGTTATTATCTAATTTTACGAAATTGATTAGAATTTACATGTGTTTAATTACTTATCAAAGTTTGGTTTAATTCGTAATGCCCTACTTGAACTTGTTTGTTTTTCTTGTTTTATTTAATGAAATTATGATCAATTAATGTTATTATATACATATATACTCATTATCTAAGAGTGCACTAATTTATTTGCAAAGTAGATTAGTATTATCAATAAAATTAATTTAATTATATTCTCTCAAGTAGCTAATGATTAATGAATTAAATGATAGCTAATTTTCTTTAAAAAGGAAAATTACTAATTGGCCTTGTGTTAATTCTTAGTAATCTTTATTAAGATTAGATTCAGTTTCTTTGTATTTATGAAGTGTTTAATCCCAACCATCATATGCTCACCTTGTCTATACTAGGATCTTGGTGATGAGAAAGTGGAATGGAAGATGTTAGTGTTCTTAGTCTTCATTTTCCTAAATGATGAATTAAATAGTAATTATAACTCCCAACTAATGTATGCTCTCACCTCACCTGTACTGAGATCTTAGTGATTAGAATGTCGAAAGGAATTTGTTACTTTTACAAGTAGATTAGTATCTTAAATTTCATTATTTTAAATCAATATTGCTTTAAATTATTTTTTATTAGCCATGGTATAGTTAGTACAAATTAATGTTTATTAAATTTTCAAAAGAATATTACCTTGCAAGAAGCAATTAGTTGTTATTTCCTTTTTTAGCTAGGAAAATATTGATGCAGGAGCATCCAGTGGTGTAAGGGCAATCTTGCATCACCCAAAAATAGTTAAATTTCAAGTTTATCATTTTTTAGATGTTTTTACATTCTTGGATACCCTTTTCGTCATAATGAAATTCCCAATTTACGGTTTTTATTTTCTATTCCTAGGTTGAAATATATTGTAGTTTTAGTTTCCCATATTTCTGCCTGTAAATCTTTCGAGTTGGATTTGAGGCACTTAGAGCTTCCGGAATGGCCCTGAAACTTGCCAAAATAGGTGTAGAATATTTTAAGCGCGTTCTTGAATTCGAGACCTTTCCAACGGTTCAAATAGTTCGTGAATCGAGCCCCGGATAAAAAGTTATGGCCCCGGGAAGTTGGTGCACTTTCTAGAAGATACAATTGCAAATGTTCTTTTGAAATTTGAACTTCAAGTTGTAATTTTCAGACGCCAAACCGCCTAAACTCAAATTTTAATGTTGTTTTGGCTCCAAACTAAAAGGGAGCTCTATTTATGGGTGGGGTTTTTAGTATTTTGGGTAACTTTATGGGGACAAGCTCGCATATTGCGAAAGGGTGATTCTGAGCTTTCTATAACTTGCATGTGTTGTAAAACTTGGGGATTTGAGATCCTCTGATGTAAGAAGCTCCATTTTCTAAATAATAAAATTATTCTCTTGTTTTTGGGTTATTTTTTGTGTCTCGGGTTGCGCCCTCATCAAGTGGTATCAGAGCAAGGTTTTTTTCTTGAGCATGTGGATAGATCGTCGATTGTTAGGTAGTTCGCACCAGGACCATGGTTGTGGGTCAAGGTCAAGAAAGATGCCTCCAAGAGTGATGCCTGGTAGGCGGTGGTGCCAGAGGTGGTCGAAAGATGCTGGTGGAAAAGATGCACTGGTAGCCCTCTAGAGACAGGTTGATGCGTTACAAGAGCAGTTAAGAAGAGGGTTAAACCTGAGGGAGGAAAGTGAGGATGAAGGAGAGGAAGAAGGTTCAGATGTAGAAGAGGAAGAAGAAGCAATTGATCAAGACCAAATGCGGCTAATAAGGGCCATTTTGAAGATTGGGAAAAGACCCAGAGTAGAAGTCCCCAGTTATTCCAGAAGTCTGAACCCGGAAGAGTTGATCGATTGGATCAACGAGCTAGAAGAATATTTTGAGTATGAGGAAATAGAGGACCTAGATTGGGTCAAGTTTGCAAAAATGAAGCTGAAGGGCCATGCCAACATTTGGTGGAAAGAGGTCCAGTTGGAAAGAAATCAAAGAGGAAAAGTAAAGATCACCAGATGGGATCGCATGGTAGAGAACCTGAAGAAGCAGTTCATACCAGTGGACTACGAAATAGATCTGTTGAAGAAATTGCAAGGGTTGAAGCAAGGAAATAGATCTGGAAAAGAATATACTGAATATTTTCACAAGATAATCATCAGAACGGGTCACACAGAAACCAATAAGGAGAAGGTAGCTCGATATCTTAATGGGTTATGACCGAGCATTCAGGAGGAGTTAAGCCTAGTCAGAATGACCAACATTGAGGATGTGTATTAGTTTGCTTTGAAGGTAGAAGAGAAGTTGAACAAAAGATTTGATGGAAAGCAAAAAAGATGAGGAGGTCAAAGCGGAAGGGGCAATGGAAGACCTTCAGGAAGCCAAAATAATGATGAAAAAAAAAGTGAAGATGTGGGTACCAGCCGAAGCCAAAAAAATGACAACTTCTACCACCCTCGTGATCAAAACAGTGGTGATGAAAGAGGTAGAGGACTAGGGAGATATGGACAAGGATCTGGAAGAGGAGGTTTTAGAGGAATGTGTTTCTAGTGTGGTGAAGAAGGGCATCGAGCCTATGAATGTCCACAACACCAAGAAAGGGAAAACAAAAGGCCAGAAGGTCGTGGAAGGGTTGCGTATTCAGAGGAGGAGGCCCAATCTGAACATTCAGATGATGTTGAAAGGGGAGAAGCCCTAGTGATTAGCAGAGCTCTAATGACTGAGGAAAAGGAACCAAAATAGAGGAAGAATATATTTCACGCAAGGTGCAAGTGTGAAGGAAAATGTTGTGATGTCATTATTGACGGTGGGAGCACCGATAATCTAGTGTCAAAGGAGATGGTCACAAAGTTGAAGCTGAAGAGGGAAAGGCACCTACATCCATATCAGATTGCTTGGTTGCAAAAAGACCACAAAGTTTTGGTCAATAAGCAGTGCCTAGTAAAGTTCAACATCGAGAGCTACCATGATCAGGTACTCTGTGATATCATCCCCATGGATGCATGTCACATGTTGTTGGGGAGCCCGCGGTAGTTTGATAGACGAGCTATAGATGATGGCCATGCAAACACTTATTCCTTGACAAAGGATGGGGTTCATTACAAGTTGAAACCCCTAAAGGAGACCGAAGAAAAGGTACGCAGTAGGTCTAGAATTTGTTATGTAGATGGAAGAAAATTTTTAGAAGGTATGAAGCATGAGCATGTGTGTTATGCATTGATTCCTAGAGTGAGTAATGAGGATAGTGAGAAAGTTCCAAAAGAAGTTTCTAGGATGTTGGATGAGTTTCAGGATATTGTTTCTAATAATGTACTTGAGGGTTTACCACCAATAAGGAAGATCAGTCATCAGATTGACTTGATTCCTAGAGCTAGTTTGCCAAATAAGGCAACTCATAGAATGACTCCAGCAGAAAATGAGGAGTTGAACAGACAAGTTCAAGATTTGTTGAGAAAGGGTTTGATATGGGAGAGTTTGAGTCCATGTGCAGTACCTGTAGTACTAGCACCAAAGAAGGATGGGGAGTGGAGGATGTGTATAGATTCTCGAGCCATAAACAAGATAACAATCAAATACAGATTTCCCCTACCAAGGATGGATGACCTGATGGACTCTTTGAGTGGAGCTCAGTACTTCACAAAGATTGATCTAAAAAGTCAATGTCACCAGATCTAGATTCGAGAGGGAGATGAATGGAAGACTGCCTTCAAAACCAAAGAGGGCCTGTATGAGTGGTTAGTCATGTCTTTTGGGATAACCAATGCACCAAGCACATTCATGCGGCTTATGAATGAGGTACTAAAAGAATTTCTGGGAAGTTTTGTTATTTTGTATTTAGATTATATTTTGATTTTCAGTAAGACGTTGGATGAGCATCTGATGCATATTCGGAGAGCCTTTAAGAAGTTCAGAGAAGAGAACTATTGATTAATCTGAAGAAGTGCAGTTTTGTGAAGAGGGAGTTAGTGTACTTGGGGTTTGTTGTCTCAGCAGAAGGTCTCAAGATGGACCCAGAGAAGGTGAAGGCTATTATGGAATGGCCTACCCCAAGAATGGCTACCGAGGTGAGATCTTTTCATTGTTTGGCTAGTTTTTATAGAAAGTTCATTAGAAACTTCAGCAGTATTTGTGGACCCCTGACTGAAAGAATGAGAGGGGATAGAAAAGAATTCAAGTGGAGCACTGGAGCAACAAAAAATTTTGAACTGTTGAAGCAAAAGGTGACAGAGCAACCTGTTCTACCTCTCCCAGATTTCAACAAGGTGTTTCAGGTGGATTGTGATGCTAGTGGTTGTGCCATTGGAGCAGTGTTGAGCCAAAAAGGTAATCCCATTACCTATTTCAGTGAACAGTTGAATGATGCCCAGAGAAAGTATTCTGTATATGATCAGGAATTTTATGCAATAATTCAAGCATTAAAGAAATAGAGACATTATTTGTTGCCAAAGGAATTTGTTCTATATATTGATCATTAGGCCTTGCAGTACCTAAATATTCAGGGAAAATTAAATCAGCGGCATATTAAATGGGTAGAGTTTTTACAGAGTTATAATTTTTTTTGAGACATAGGAGTGGGATGTCAAATAGGATTGCAAATGCCTTAAGTAGGAGGCATACATTGATGACAAAGATGTAGATTGAAGTGGTTGGGTTCAATAAAATCAAGACATTGTATGCAGAAGATCCTGATTTTGCAGAGGCTTGGAAAGCTCGTAAGGAACCTATTACAGTGCACAGGACAAGGTGGCTAGATTTCATAATCCAGGATGGCATGTTATTTAAGGGAAGTCAATTGTGTATCCCGAGGAGTTCCATGAGGGAGAACTTGATAAAGGAGAAGCATAGTGGAGGAATGGCAGGACATTTTGGTCAGGATAAGACCATTGCCATTATCATTGAGCATTATTATTGGTCTTAGTTGTCACAGGATGTGAAGAAGTTTGTACAAAGTTGCAGGGTATGTCAGATGGCTAAAGGAATGAGCCAGAATACAGGCTTATATCAACCCTTACCTATACCAGAGAGGCCATGGGAGGATATAAGTATGGACTTTGTTCTTGGTTTGCCAAGGACACAACGAGGGAATGATTCAGTCTTTGTGGTGGTTGATAGGTTTTCGAAGATGGCATATTTCATTCCATGTCAGAGGACCCATGATGCAGTCCACATTGTTGACTTGTTCTTCAAAGAGGTGGTGAGGCTACATGGTTTACCAAAGAGTATTGTTTTAGATCGTGACACCAAATTTGTGGAGTACTTTTGGAGGACCTTGTGCAAGAAGCTGAAGACAGAGCTAAAGTTTAGTTCTGCACACCATCCAAAATAGATGGGCAGACAGAGGTTGTTAACAGGAGTCTGAGTAACCTACTGAGATGTTTGGTAGAAGATAAACCTAAGGGATGGGACTTGATCTTACCCCAGGCATAATTCTATTACAACAATTTTATCAATAGAAGCACTAGTAGATCACCATTCCAGATTGTGTATAGAGGTAGCCCCAAAACAGCTCTAGAATTGAGAAAGTTGGATCAAGAGAAGAAAATAAGTGCTGAAGTTGAAGATTTTGTAGAACACATCAAGGATATACATGAGAAGGTAAGAGAACATATTAGCAAGATGAATATATAGTATAAGGCTAAGGCAGATCAGAGGCGGAGGTATAAGGAGTTTCAGATTGGTGATGAAGCAATGGTCCACTTGAGGAAAGAAAGGTTTCCAGTGGGAACATCTAAGAAATTTAAGATGAAGTTTGGTCCCTGTAAATTTTAAAGAAGCATGATTCAGGGAATGCATATGAGGTAGAGTTGCCAGATGGATTCAACATTTGCCCTGTGTTCAACATTTCAGATTTTATAGAGTATCATGAAGGTGGCGCAGAGGAAGTACCAACAATGGAATAGTGTGAAATTCCAGCATCTACTTCAGAAAAGGATGAGATTGAGGAAATCTTGGATAGTCGTGTGGGAAAGAGTACCAGAAACAGGCAGTATGAAGAATATCTGGTTAAATGGAGAGGAAGGCCTATGGAAGATTCATCTTGGCTATCTAAGGTAGTGGCTGACCAGTTGGCTTTTCCTCAACCATTTGAGATGTGACGGGGTCACTTCTCAAATTACCCTGGGTGTCTGATGCAGGAGCATCCAGTGCTGTAAGGGCAATCTTGCATCACCCAAAAATAGTTAAATTTAAAATTTATCATTTCTTAAATGTTTTTACATTTTTGGATACCCTTTTCGTCATAATGAAATTCTCAATTTATGGTTTTTATTTTCTATTCTTGGGTTGAAAGATATTGCAGTTTTAGTTTCCCGGATTTGCACTTGCAAATCTTCTGAGTTGGATTTGAGGCACTTAGAGCTTTTGGAATGGCCTCCAAACTTGCCAAAATTGGTGTAGCTAATTTTGAGCTCATTTTTGACTTGGAGACCTTTCCAACGGTTTAAACGGTTCGCGAATCAGAGCCCCGGATCAAAAGTTATGGCCCTGAGAAGTTGGCACAGTTTCTAGAAGATACAATTGCAAATGTTCTTTTGAAATTTGAACTTCATGTTGTAACTTTCGGCGCCAAACCACATAAACTCAAATTTTAATGTTGTTTTGGCACCAAACTAAAGGGGAGCTCTATTTATGGGTGGGTTTCTAGTATTTTTGGGTAACTTTTTGGGGACAAGCTCGCGTATTGCGAAAGGGTGATTCTATAGCTTTCTGTAGCTTGCATATGTTGTAAAACTTAGGGATTTGAGATCCTATGCATGTAAGAAGCTCTATTTTCTGAATAATAAAAGTATTCTCTTGTTTGTGGGTTATTTTATGTGTCTCGGGTTGCGCCCTCATCAAGTGGTATCAGAGCGAGGTTTTTTTCTTGAGCGTGTGGATAGATCGTCGATCGTGAGGCAGTTCGCACCAGGACCGTGGTTGTGGGTCGAGGTCAAGAAAGATGCCTGCAAGAGTGATGCCTGGTAGGCATGGTGGTGCTAGAGGTGGTCGAGGTGGTAGAAATTCTAGTGGAAGAGATGCACTGGCAGCCCTCCAGAGATAGGTTGATGCGTTACAAGAGCAATTGAGAAGAGGGTTAAACCTGAGGGAGGAAAGTGAGGATGAAGGAGAGAAAGAAGGTTCAGATGTAGAAGAGGAAGAAGAAGCAATTGATCAAGACCAAATGCGGCTAATAAGGGACATTTCAAGATTGGGAAAAGACCCAGAGCAGAAGTCCCCGCTATTCCGGAAGTCTAAACTTAGAAGAGTTGATCGATTGATCAACGAGCTAGAAGAATATTTTGAGTATGAGGAAATAGAGGACCCAGATCGGGTTACGTTTGCAAAATGAAGCCGAAGGGCCATACCAAAGATTTGGTGGAAAGAGGTCCAGTTGGAAAGAAATCGAAGAGGAAAAGTCAAGATTACCAGATGGGATCGCATGGTAGAGAAACTGAAGAATCTATTCATACCAGTGGACTACGAGCTAGATCTGTTGAAGAAATTACAAGGGTTGAAGTAAGGAAACAGATCTGTGAAAGAATATACTAAAGATTTTCAAAAGATAATCAACAGAACGGGTCACACAGAGGAAAATAAGGAGAAGGTAGCTCGATATCTTAGTGGGTTACGACGAGCATCTCAGAAGGAGTTAAGCAGTCAGAATGACCACCATTGAGCATGTGTATCGTTTGCTTTGAAGGTAGAAGAGAAGTTGAACAAAAGATTTGATGGCAAGCAAAAAGGACGAGGAGGTCAAAGTGGAAGGGGCAATGGAAGACCTTCAAGAAGTCGAAATGATGATGAAAAGAAAAGTGAAGATGTGGGTACCAGCCGAAGGCCAAAAGAATGACAACTTCTACTGCCCTCATGATCAAAACAGTGGTGATCAAAGAGGTAGAAGACGAGGGAGATATGGACAAGGATCTGGAAGAGGTGGTTTTAGAGGAACGTGTTTCCAGTGTGGTGAAGAAGGGCATCGAGCCTATGAATGTCCACAACACCAAGGAAGGGTAGACAAAAATGCTACAAGGTCATGGAAGGGTTGCACATGTAGATGAGGAGGCCCAATCTAAACATTCAGATGATGCTAAAAGGGGAGAAGCCCTAGTGATTAGGAATGCTCTAGTGATTGAGGAAAAGGAACTAGAATAGAGGAAGAATCTATTTCATACAAGGCGCAAGTGTGAAGGAAAATGTTGTGACATCATTATTGTCAGTGGGAGCACCAATAATCTAGTGTCAGAGGAGATGGTCACAAAGTTGAAGTTGAAGAGGGAAAGGCACCTGCATCTATATCAGATTGCTTGGTTGCAGAAAGACCACAAAGTTTTTGTCAATGAGCAGTTCCTAGTAAAGTTCAAGATTGGGAGCTACCATGATGAGGTACTCTGTGATATCATCCCCATGGATGCATGTCACATGTTTTTTGGGAGGCAATAGAAATTCAATAGACGAGCTATAGATGATGGCCATGCAAACACTTATTCCTTGACAAAGGATGGGGTTCGTCACAAGTTCAAACCCCTAAAGGAGACCGAAGAAAAGGTATGCAGTAGTGCTAGAAGTTGTTATGTAGATGGAAGAAAATTTTTAGAAGGTATGAAGCATAAGAGTGTGTGTTATGCATTGATTCCTAGAGTGAGTAATGAGGATAGTGAGGAGGTTCCAGAAGAAAATTCTGGTATGTTGCATGAGTTTCAGGAATTGTTTTTGATAATGCACCTGAGGGTTTACCGCAAATAAGGAAGATCAGTCATCAGATTAACTTGATTCCTGGAGCCAGTTTGCCAAATAAGGTAGCTCATAGAATGACTCCAGTAGAAAATGGGGAGTTGAACAGACAAGTTCAAGAGTTGTTGAGAAAGGGTTTGATATGAGAGAGTTTGAGTCCATGTGCAGTACCTGCAGTACTAGCACCAAAGAAGGATGGGGAGTGGAGGATGTGTACAGATTCTTGAGCCTCAAACAAGATAACAATCAAGTACAGATTTCCCCTGCCAAGGATGGATGACCTGATGGACTGTTTGAGTGGAGCTCAGTACTTCACAAAGATTGATCTGAATAGTGGATATCACCAAATCTGGATTCGAGAGGGAGATGAATGGAAGACTGCCTTTAAGACCAAAGAGGGCCTGTACGAGTGGTTAGTCATGCCTTTTGGGCTAACCAATGCACCGAGCACATTCATGCGGCTTATGAACGAGGTACTAAAAGAATTTCCTAGGAAGTTTTGTTATTGTGTATTTAGATGATATTTTGATTTTCATGAAGACGTTGGATGAGCATCTAATGCATATTCAGAGCCTTTGAGAAGTTAAGAGAAGAGAACTGTTGATTAATCTCAAGAAGTGCAGTTTTGTGAAGAGGGAGTTAGTGTACTTGGGGTTTGTTGTCTTAGCAGAAGGTCTCAAGATGGACCCAGAGAAGGTGAAGGCTATTATAGAATGGCCTACCCCAAGAACTGCTACCGAGGTGAGATCTTTCCATGGTTTGGCTAGTTTTTATAGAAAGTTCATTAGAAACTTCAGTAGTATTTGTGGACCCCTGACTAAAACAATGAGAGGGGATAGAGAAGAATTCAAGTGGAGCACTGGAGCAGCAAAAAGTTTTGAACTATTAAAGCAGAAGGTGACAGAGCAACCTGTTCTAGCTCTCCGATATTTCAACAAGGTGTTTCAGGTGGATTGTGATGCTAGTGGTTGTGCCATTGGAGCAATGTTGAGCCAAGAAGGTAAGCCCATTACCTATTTTAGTGAAAAGTTAAATGATGCCAAGAGAAAGTATTCTGTATATGATCAGGAATTTTATGCAATAGTTCAAGCATTAAAGAAATGGAGACATTATTTTTTTCCGAAGGAATTTGTTCTATATATTGATCATCAGGCCTTGCAGTACCTAAATAGTCAAGAAAAATTAAATCAAAGGCATATGAAATGGGTAGAGTTTTTGCAGAGTTATACCTTTGTTTTGAAACAGGGGAGTGGGAAGTCAAATAGGGTTGCAGATGCCTTAAGAAGTAGGCATACATTTATGACAAAGATGCAGATTGAAGTGGTTGGGTTCAACGAACTAAACACACTATATGCAGAAGATCCTAATTTTGTAGAGGCTTGGAAAGGTTGTAAGGAACCTATTACAGTGTACAGGACAAGGTGGATGGATTTCATAATCCAGGATGGCATGTTATTTAAGGGAAGTCAATTATGTATTTCGAGGAGTTCCATGAGGGAGAACTTGATAAATGAGAAGCATAGTGGAGGAATGGAAAGACATTTTGGTCGGGATAAGACCATTGCCATTATCAATGAGCATTATTATTGGCCTCAGTTGTCATAGGATGTGAAGAAGTTTGTACAAAGTTGCAGGGTATGTCAGATGGCTAAAGGAGTGAGACAGAATACAGGCTTATATTAGCCCTTACCTATACCAGAGAGGCCATGGGAGGATATAAGTATGGACTTTGTTCTTTGTTTTCCAAGGACACAATGAGGGAATGATTCAGTCTTTGTGGTGGTTGATAGGTTTTCGAAGATGACACATTTCATTCCATGTCAGAAGACCCATGATGCAGTCCACATTGCTGACATGTTCTTCAAAGAGGTGGTGCGGCTACATGGTCTGCCAAAGAGTATTGTTTCAGATCGTGACACCAAATTTGTGGGGTACTTTTGGAGGACCTTGTGGAAGAAGCTGAAGATAGAGCTAAAGTTCAGTTCTGTACACCATCCACAAACAGATGGGTAGACAGAGGTTGTTAATAGGAGTCTAGGTAACCTACTGAGATGTTTGGTAGGAGATAAAATCAAGGGATGGGACTTGATCTTACCCCAGGAAGAATTCTCTTACAACAATTCTGCCAAGAGAACCACTGGTAGATCAGCATTCTAGATTGTGTATGGAGGTAGCCCCAGAACAGCTCCAGAATTGAGGAAGATGGATCAAGAGAAGAAAATAAGTGTTGAAGCCAAAGATTTTGCAGAACACATCAAAGATATACATGAGAAGGTAAGATAACATATTAACAAGATGAATATGCAGTATAAGGCTAAGGCAGATTAGAAGCGGGGGAATAAGGAGTTTCAGATTGGTGATGAAGTGATGGTCCACTTGAGGAAAGAAAGTTTTTAAATGGGAACATATAACAAATTGAGGATGAAGAAGTTCAGTCCCTATAAAATTTTAAAGAAGCACGATTCAGGGAATGCATATGAGGTAGAGTTGCCAGATGGATTTAACATTTCCCTGTGTTGAACATTTTAGATTTGATAGAGTATCATGAAGGTAGGGTAGAGGAAGTACCAACGATGGAACAGTGTGGGATTCCAACATCTATTTCAAAAAAGGATGAGATTGAGGAAATCTTGGATAGTCGTGTGGGAAGGAGTACCAAAAATGGACAGTATGAAGAATATCTGGTGAAATGGAGAGGAAGGCCTATGGAAGATTCATCCTGGCTATCTAAGGCAGCGGTTGACTAGTTGGGTTTTCCTCAACCATCTGAGACGTGACGGTGTCACTTCTCAAATTACCCTGGGTGTCTGATGCAGGAGCATCCAGTGGTGTAAGGGCAATCTTGCATCACCCAAAAATAGTTAAATTTCAAGTTTATCATTTTTTAGATGTTTTTACATTTTTGGATACCCTTTTCGTCATAATAAAATTTTCAATTTATGGTTTTCATTTTATATTCCTAGGTTGAAAGATATTGTAGTTTTGGTTTCCTAGATTTGCACCTGTAAATCTTCTGAGTTAGATTTGAGGCACTTAGAGCTTCCAGAATGGCCCCGAACCTTGTTGAAATTGGTGGAGCAAATTTTTAGCACGTTCTTGACTTCGAGACCTTTCCAACGATTCAAATGTTTTGCAAATTGGAGCCCCAGATCAAAAGTTATGGCCGTGGGAAGTTGGCACACTTTCTAGAAGATACAATTGCAAATGTTCTTTTGAAATTTGAACTTCAAGTTGTAACTTTCGGCGCCAAACTGCCTAAACTCAAATTTTAATGTTGTTTTGGCTCCAAACTAAAGGGGAGCTCTATTTATGGGTGGGTTTCTTGTATTTTTGGGTAACTTTTTGGGGACAAGCTCGCATATTGCGAAAGAGTGGTTCTATAGCTTTTTGTAATTTGCATGTGTTGTAAAACTTGGGGATTTGAGATCCTCTGCATGTAAGAAGCTCCATTTTATAAATAATAAAATTATTCTCTTGTTTGTGGGTTATTTTATGTGTCTCTTGTTGCGCCCTCATCAAGTGGTATCAGAGCAAGGTTTTTTTCTTGAGCGTGTGGACATATCGTGGATTGTGAGGAAATTTGCACCAGGACCATGGTTGTGGGTCGAGGTCAAGAAAAATGCCTCCAAGAGTGATGCCTGGTAGGCATGGTGGTGCCAGAGGTGGTCGAGGTGGCAGAGATGTTGGTGGAAGAGATGCACTGGCAGCCCTCTAGAGACAGGTTGATGCGTTCCAAGAGCAATTGAGAAGAGGGTTAAACCTGAGGGAGGAAAGTGAGGATGAAGGAGAGGAAGAAGGTTCATATGTAGAAGAAGAAGAAGCAATTGATCAAGTCCAAATGCGGCTAATAAGGGCCATTTTGAAGATCGGTAAAAGACCCAGAGCAGAAGTCCCCAGTTATTCCGGAAGTCTGAACCCGAAAGAGTTGATCGATTGGATCAACGAGCTAGAAGAATATTTTGAGTATGAGGAAATAGAGGACCTAGATTGGGTGAAGTTTGCAAAAATGAAGCTGAAGGGCCATGCCAGCATTTGGTGGAAAGAGGTCCATTTGGAAAGAAATCGAAGAGGAAAATTCAAGATCACCAGATGGGATCGCATGGTAGAGAAACTGAAGAAGCAATTCATACTAGTGGACTACAAGTTAGATCTGTTGAAGAAATTGCAAGGGTTGAAGCAAGGAAATAGATCTATGAAAGAATATACTGAATATTTTCACAAGAGAATCATTTGAACGGGTCACACAGAGGCCAATAAGGAGAAGGTAGCTCGATATCTTAATGGGTTATGACTGAGCATTCAGGAGGAGTTAAGCCTAGTCAGAATGACGACCATTGAGGATGTGTATCAGTTTGCTTTGAAGGTAGAAGAGAAGTTGAACAAAAGATTTGATGGAAAGCAAAAAGGACGAGGAGGTCAAAGCAGAAGGGGCAATGGAAGACCTTCAGGAAGTCGAAATGATGATGAAAAGAAAAGTGAAGATGTGGGTACCAGCCAAAGCCAAAAGAATGACAACTTCTACCGCCCTCATGATCAAAACAATGGTGCTCAAAGAGGTAGAGGATGAGGGAGATATGGGCAAGGATCTGGAAGAGGTTGTTTTAGAGGAATGTGTTTCCAGTGTGGTGAAGAAGGGCATTGAGCCTATGAATGTCTAGAACACCAAGGAAGGGTAGACAAAAGGCCAGAAGGTCGTGCAAGTGTGAAGGAAAATGTTGTGATGTCATTATTGATGGTGGGAGCACCAATAATTTAGTGTCAGAGGAGATGGTCACAAAGTTGAAGGTGAAGAGGGAAAGGCACCCGCATCCATATTGGATTGCTTGGTTGTAGAAATACCACAAAGTTTTGGTCAATTAGCAGTGCCTAGTAAAGTTCAAGATCAAGAGCTACCATGATGATGTACTCTATGATATCATTCCCATGACAACATGTCACATGTTGTTGGGGAGGCCGTGGCAGTTCGATAGACGAGCTATACATGATGGCCATACAAAAACTTATTCCTTGACAAAGGATGGGGTTCGTCACAAGTTGAAACCCCCAAAGGAGACCAAGGAAAAGGTATGCAATAGTGCTAGAATTTGTTATGTAGATGGAAGAAAATTTTTAGAAGGTATGAAGCATGAGCGTGTGTGTTATGCATTGATTCCTAGAGTGAGTAATGAGGATAGTGAGAAGGTTCCAGAAGAATTTTCTGGGATGTTGGATGAGTTTCAGGATATTTTTTCTGATAATGTACCTGAGGGTTTACCACCAATAAGGAAGATCAGTCATCAGATTGACTTTATTCCTGGAGTTAGTTTGCCAAATACAACAGCTCATAGAATGACTCCAACAGAAAATGAGTAGTTGAATAGACAAGTTCAAGAGTTATTGAGAAAGGGTTTGATATGGGAGAGTTTGAGTCCATGTGCAGTACCTACAGTACTAGCACCAAAGAAGGATGGAGAGTGTAGGATGTGTACAGATTCTTGAGCCATAAACAAGATAACAATCAAGTACAGATTTCCCCTGCCAAGGATGGATGACCTGGTGGACTATTTGAGTGGAGCTCAGTACTTCACAAAGATTGATCTGAAGAGTGGATATCACCAGATCTGGATTCAAAAGGGAGATGAATGGAAGACTGCCTTCAAGATCAAAGAGTATGAGTAGTTATTCATGCCTTTTGGGATAACAAATGCACCGAGCACATTCATGCAGCTTATGAACGAGGTACTAAAAGAATTTTTGGGAAGTTTTATTATTGTGTATTTAGATGATATTTTTATTTTCAGTCAGACGTTGGATGAGCATCTAATGCATATTCGGAGAGCCTTTGAGAAGTTAAGAGGAGAAACTATTGATTAATCTGAAGAAGTGCAGTTTTGTGAAGAGAGAGTTAGTGTACTTGGGGTTTTTTGTCTCAGCAGAAGGTCTCAAGATGGACCCAGAGAAGGTGAAGGCTATTATGGAATGGCCTACCCCAAGAACTGCTACTGAGGTGAGATCTTTCCATGGTTTGACTAGTTTTTATAGAAACTTCATTAGAAACTTCAGTAGTATTTGTGGACCCCTGACTGAAACAATGAGAGGGGATAGAAAAGAATTCAAGTGGAGCACTGGAGAAGCAAAATTTTTTGAACTGTTGAACTAGAAGGTGATAGAGTAACCTGTTCTAGCTCTCACAGATTTCAACAAGGTGTTTCAGGTGGATTGTGATGCTAGTGGTTGTGCCATTGGAGTAGTGTTGAGCCAAGAAGGTAATCCCATTGCCTATTTTAGTGAAAAGTTAAATGATGCCTAGAGAAAGTATTATGTATATGATCAGGAATTTTATGCAATAGTTCAAGCATTAAAAAAATGGAGACATTATTTGTTTTTGAAGGAATTTGTTCTATATACTGATCATCAGGCCTTGCAGTACCTAAATAGTCAGGGAAAATTAAATCAAAGGCATATGAAATGGGTAGATTTTTTGGAGAGTTATACCTTTGTTTTGAAACATAGGAGTGGGAAGTCAAATAGGGTTGCAGATGCCTTAAGTAGGAGGCATACATTGATGACAAAGATGCAGATTGAAGTGGTTGGGTTCAATGAACTCAAGACACTATATGCAAAAGATCTTGATTTTGCAGAGGCTTGGAAAGCTTGCGAGGAACCTATTACAGTGGACAGGACAAGGTGGCTAGATTTCATAATCTAGGATGGCATGTTATTTAAGGGAAGTCAATTGTGTAACCTGAGGAGTTCCATGAGGGAGAACTTGATAAATGAGAAGCATAGTGGAGGAATGGCAAGACATTTTGGTCAGGATAAGACCATTGCCATTATCAGTGAGCATTATTATTGGTCTTAGTTGTCACAGGATGTGAAGAAGTTTGTACATAGTTGCAGGGTATGTCAGATGGCTAAAGGAGTGAGCCAGAATACAGTATTATATCCGCCCTTACCTATACCAGAGAGGCCATGGGAGGATATAAGTATGGACTTTGTTCTTGGTTTTCCAAAGACACAATGAGGGAATGATTCAGTCTTTGTGGTGGTTGATAGGTTTTCAAGATAGAACATTTCATTCCATGTCAGAAGACCCATGATGCAGTCCACATTGCTGACATGTTCTTCAAAGAGGTGGTGAGGCTACATGGTCTACCAAAGAGTATTGTTTCAGATCGTGACACTAAATTTGTGGGGTACTTTTGGAGGACCTTGTGGAAGAAGCTGAAGACAGAGCTGAAGTTCAGTTCTGCACACCATCCACAAACAGATGGGCAGATAGAGGTTGTTAACAGGAGTCTGTGTAACCTACTAAGATGTTTGGTAGGAGATAAACCCAAGGGATGAGACTTGATCTTACCCCAGGTAGAATTCTCTTACAACAATTCTGTCAACAGAAGCATTGGTAGATCACCATATCAGATTGTGTATGGAGGTAGCCCCAGAACAGCTCCAGAATTGAGGAAGATGGATCAAGAGAAGAAAATAAGTGTTGAAGCCGAAGATTTTACAAAACACATCAAGGATATACATGAGAAGGTAAGAGAACATATTAACAAGATGAATATGCAGTATAAGGCTAAGGCAGATCAGAATCGGAGGTATAAGGAGTTTCAGATTGGTGATGAAGTGATGGTCCACTTGAGAAAAGAAAGGTTTTCAGTGGGAACATATAACAAATTAAAGATGAAGAAGTTCGGTCCCTGTAAATTTTTAAAGAAGCATGATTCAGGGAATGCATATGAGGTAGAGTTGCTAGATGGATTCAACATTTCCCCTATGTTCAACATTTCAAATTTGACAGAGTATCATGAAGGTGGCACAGAGGAAGTACCAATGATGGAACAGTGTGGGATTCCAGCATCTACTTCAGAAAAGGATGAGATTGAGAAAATCATTGATAGTTGTGTGGGAAGGAGTACCAGAAACAGGCAGTATGAAGAATATCTAGTGAAATGGAGAGGAAGGCCGGTGGAAGATTCATCCTGGCTATCTAAGGCAGTGGTTGACTGGTTGGGTTTTCCTCAACTATCTAAGATGTGATGGGGTCACTTCTCAAATTACCCTGGGTGTCTGATGCAGGAGCATCTAGTGGTGTAAGGGCAATCTTGAATCACCCAAAAATAGTTAAATTTCAAGTTTCTCAGTTTTTAGATGTTTTTACATTTTTGGATACCCTTTTCGTCATAATGAAATTCCCAATTTATGGTTTTCATTTTCTATTCCTGGGTTGAAAGATATTGCAATTTTAGTTTCCCTGATTTGCACCTAAAAATCTTCTTAGTAAGATTTGAGGAACTTAGAGTTCCCGGATCATCCCCAAAACTTTCCAAAATTGGCGTAGCAAATTTTGAGCGCATTTTTGACTTTGAGACCTTTCCAACGGTTCAAACGTTTCGCGAATCAGAGCCCCGGATGAAAAGTTATGGCCCCGAAAAGTTGGCACACTTTCTAGAAGATACAATTGCAAATGTTCTTTTGAAATTTGAACTTCAAGTTGTAACTTTCAGTGCCAAACTGCTTAAACTCAAATTTTAATGTTGTTTTGGCTCCAAACTAAAGGGGAGCTCTATTTATGGGCAGGTTCCTAGTATTTTTTGGTAACTGTTTGGGGACAAGCTCACATATTGCGAAAGGGTGATTCTGTAGCTTTCTGTAACTTGCATGTGTTGTAAAACTTGGGGATTTGAGATCCTTTGCATGTAAGAAGCTCCATTTTTTGAATAATAAAATTATTCTCTTGTTTGTGGGTTATTTTCTGTGTCTCAGGTTGCGCCCTCATCAAATATTTATCAAGAGTTTAAACTAAAAACTAGTAGTGTTCAGTATCAGTGAAGCCTCTAACTCGCATTTACAGGTAATGTCGTCGCACTTGAGCTACTACATCCATATCCTAATACAAGTATATCAATGGAATCTATGGCATCATCCCTTTAAATCATCAGGGAGTAATAAGGAACATCTAATGTATTAAAATCCAAGAGATGGGTAATCTATCTTGGATTAATAATCTAATAAGATAATTTTAAGTGAACAAAAATCGGCTAGTTCAAACCTAGAAAACCCCATTACAGAATTTGATGGAAGTTATTTGATATTTTTATATTAATTCAAAGGTAATTTTATCTCAAACGTGTTCAAGGGAGACGTTATTAGGAACTAGGATATACATGTTTAGGAAACTTGTAATAGTCAAGAAGACTATCTGTAGACACTAAAAAATCTCCTAATTGATGTCATACACTTAAATCGGGTTTATTAACATCATTTCCTCTTTATCCATCCCATTTTTATGTAATTGATTTAAATAGCCCGACTAATTAATTAATTGCATCATTTTCATCTAATTGGCCTAATTAATTAAATTTGGTCAATTCACCTCTTTTCGTACTAACACTTCATCTCATTAAATTAAATATATCAAAATATTTAATTTAATCTCATAATTCATCTTATTTAATTAAATAACCCTAAGTCATTTAATTAAATATCATTTCACCCCTCCCTATTTATTAAATCGTCTAATTTAACAACTATCATCTAATTCCTCTAATCCCCTAATTGCATAAATTAAACCTTTTTTAATAAATAATTAAACTAATTATTCCTCTAATCAAAGGGAATATTCACATGGAATATTCTTTATCCTTTTTGCACAATTAAAACTTTGTTTTAATTTTCAAATTAACCATTTTCCCTTACCCTAAAGGAATATTCTAAGAAATATTCCCTCTCCTCCAATCAACTCACTTAGCTTCAAAAGCAAGTTAACCCTTAAACCTCGTAAACAAGTTACCTTTGACCTGTGTGAGAAGGTCAAAAGTCTATTTGTTTCAAGCAAGTGTGAGCCTTTGATCAATCTTCATCTTGTGTTCTCATCTGTTGATGAAAATCCATGATCCATGCCTTTCATCCTCTTCATCTTGAACCATTGATTAAGATTTTTGATCTCAACCATCCATTCTTCATTTGCTCTCCTATAAATAGATAACTATTTGGAGACAAATGGATCCATCATTCATTGCAAACTTATGTTGTTAAATTTGCTTACATCCATACTCTCAATTTGAATACATTTTTCTTACTTTTAGTTTGTTTTAGTTGTATAATAGCTTAGATAATCCATTAATGGCTTCCATGCATCCATCTTAGTTTGTAAATAAAATAGGGTTTTCATCTTTAGCATCATTTTAGCTTAAATTAGCTTAGATTAGCATATCAATTGCATAATTAGATCATTTATAGCATAAAATAATTATAACCTAGCTTGCATCATGTTCATTTTGTGCATAATTTAGGTTTTCACACATCAAACACCATGGTTTCATCAATTGTCTAACATAGAATCGACTTAAACAAGCTCACTATCACAAGATTGGGAAAGGGTCATTGATCCACATCAACACAACACCAATTCCACAACAAGATATAGTTTCACTAGATTAGAGTAGATGTTTTATTTAAAGCTTTCATAAATTTATCATGTTAGGTTTTTTGATAAAATGTTTACTTTCAATTTTGATTGATTGATCTTGTTGAGATTCAAGTATTGGTGGTTCTATTATGCTTTGATTCTTCATGGATCAAGCATAATTCAGCCCATACCAATATTTTGCATCGACATTCTGGTACTAGAAGGAGGGAAAACCAATCATTTAACCATATTTTAGGTCAAAATCCATGTTCATGTTATTTTGTAGGTTGTAGTGATGCTCAAACAACAAAAAATGATGCCATTCCAATAACATCACATTATAGCGATGCCCAAGCAATTTGATACATCGACGCACATTTAATTAGCCGATGCCAATTTAAATATAGTGACACATTTAAATTTGAAATATCGTGGATGAAAAATTGCAACGCTCACCTTCACCAAACCGACACTTTAAATTTTCAAACGGTGACACATTCAGTAACAATGATTCCCATAAAAATAGAGACACAATCATGCTCATTGGTTTTGCTACAGAGCGACACCCATTTTCACCAGAGTGACACCCATAGTTCAAATTGCAACACTATCACGTGCGGTGACACCCAACTCTAGTAAGAAGTTTAATGACTATTTTTTTTAGCATGTGATTTAAGATTTTGACTTTAATTGAATTCTAACATTTCACTAACTTCTTATTTTTCTTTTAGACTAATTGGTTTTGCAGATTTGGAGAAAACCTAGGAAAAAATTTACCCCAACTTGTTGGGGTCATAACTTTCTTCTTGGTGGTTGAAATTCGAAAATGTTTCACCACCACAAAGCTCTCCAAGAGTACTAGTTCAACCCCTAAAAATCAAGTGCCTTTGGCAATCAAATTTTAAGGACAGATGTATGTTTCAACCACAAATTCCGCTCTGAAGGCCTTCAAAAATGTGATTTACTACAACATAGAAAAAAAAAATGAAAATTTTAATTTTTGGTTTTTCTTAGTTGTAGTTATTGTAACAGTGTTTTGTCACTTGTGTGGAAGTTATAACCCACCATATGCTTCTTTGGTTTAAGTTTTAGGACCACTAAATTTCCATACTTACAATCTTAGGACCAATTAGCTTTCAATTGTGCTTAAAATTCATTTTCAAAGTTGGATAAAATTGAACCCTCACATCACATCTTTCAATTGGGATTAAAATTCAAAAAGCAAAACTCATCTTCCAATTGGTCCATAAAATTAACTCATTATTGCTTTGAAGGATAAAATTGACAACTATTTGCTTTGTTTTATAATTTTCCACTTTGTCGATGAATGTGTATGCAATTCTCTCATGTTCTTTGGTGATCTTGAGAAACATAAACATTCTCCAACACCTTACAAAATCACCTGCATCTTTTAATTTGGGTTTAAAATTGAACAACCATGCTAGTGTGAGAAAAGGAAAAGCATGTGTTCTCTCTTTGTGCATGCAAACAAAGATTCATATCAAACTATGGATGTACTTACTTGATATTGTTCACCTTTAGAGGGATTTCCTTGGTGGGAAAAAGTACTCACCCCAAGGGAACAATCCAAGCGGTAACGAGTATAAGCCAAGCTCTTCCAAACCAGTATATAAATTTGTGGTTTTGATGAAAATCATAATCAATGGGAAGCATTGCATGATAGCTCTCTGCTAGTATCTTTATGATGAGTAAAGCCCTTGTTCTAAGGGTTGGGAGACCTGTCACAAGGATTTCATCATTACATCCCCTAAACTAGATTCCCTTATTACAAACCTTTGTGTAGTAGCCAAAAATCCCTAATATTTGCTGATGTCAAGAGGTCAGACCTCCAAAGTCATCTGACATATTTACGGTTCTTAGTAGAGATGAAATTTTTGTAATGGGAGATTCATGAGAACTTCAAGCTTGGTTGAATCATAGAAGTGAGTGTTTTGGAGGGGATCCAGTGTGGGAATTCAAAAAATATAGCCATTTCTATCCTAGGTTGGTAATGATTGTGAGCCAGTTTAACAGTTTGCTTGATTTGAAAATGATCTAGAAACAAACAATCACTATCCAAATTTCAAACACTTTGGCTCAAATATGGACTTCTTCAGTTAGTCTTGATATTACTCCTTGTCCTAAGGATTTATCCTTAGCAATTTCTAAATATCTTGACATTAATCTTAAACCCATATTTACCAAAGACTACATAGGCAATTATGGCTCTAATCTCATGATTATCATGAAATGGACATTGTGGAAGTTCTAATGTTTTTGACATAAACATCTAGTTTCAAAACATAACCAAGACAAGTGTTTGTGGTAAAAATAACCTCATTAATATAGGATTAAATCAAATGAACACTCCACATTGATGTATGTTCAAATCATTGACTCACCCAAAGAAAGCAAATTGAGACAAGAAAAACATTGGAAAAATCATTGGCTTCCATTATCTAAATTCACTGAGTTTTATTGTCAAAATCATTGGGTCCTATTCACAAAATTATTCGATTCCTATTTTACCAAAATAATTGAGTTCTAAGGGTTTGCTCACTTTAGAATTCTAGCATCATTCTCACTTCCTTGGTCTTGTAAAAACAAAAGGTTCACTTTAGATCAACATTGGGTCTAACGCTTCATCCACCCCTCTATCAAATTTCATCCTTCACTTCACCAAACTTTGCAAAAATTTTGAGTACACCAATAGTTTGTGACTTAAACATAAACATCAATCAAACCAATTGCTAATTTAGCTACTTTGTATGTGAAATGCATCCTTTTCCATGTACTTAGTTGAGGTAGTTATCATTTTTTGAACTAGCTCATCTTTAAGGTCACAAGTCTACCCTAAATATTTCTAGGACCATTAGCATACTTTATCCCAACATCAAAACATCAAAATCAAGTCAAAAGTGTTGTCCCAAAATTCTTTCAAAGGTCACTTCCCACATCACCCATATTTTCACCCCCATTATCATCATTGCTCTAAAAAGACTTAGAGTTTCCCTTTTACCTAGATTTGAGTTAACTAAAGAGTTCAAACATTACAAATCTCAACACATCTCTACCATCGTTGACCCAAAATCTATGGTTATAACAAGATCACAACATAAGAGAATCATGGAGAGAACCAAAGTCTCATCTATCATCATTGATCCTAGTCCTCAAGAATTCAATCCAAGGAGTTATTCTACCCCCTCACAAAAACCATCATCTCCATCAGGGCCATATGAGATATAAGATGTCACAAACAACCCATTTGGACTTACTAGGGAAGAAATCATGGAATATCAAGCCTTAGAAAATGTGGCTCCAATTTCCCCATCTTTTGTTGCACAATCATTGACACAAGGCTTGAATTCATCTACGATTCAACCAACTCCATCCCTTGCACCAAGTTAACCCTTAACATCTAGTCTTGCAACTAGGCTAGGAACCAACCTTGGTCTCACTTATGTCTAGGAACAAACACAACTTTGGGTATTCAAAAAATGACCATGCCATTAACCACCAACCTTCCCCAAGACACAAGTTGGATACTAACCTTTGGAAAAACACTTACATTCCATGATGCCATAACAATATCAACATCTCAAAGACAACCATCCTCATCCATCATCACTAATACCCAAAGTATGGCTAATGTTACACAAGGTAATGTGAACCAAGTACCTCAAGTAGGAAAATAAGGGAAAGTTAACACACTCACACAAAGTCAACCCTTGACAAGTGGTTCCAAAAACCCCATTGACACATTGAAACAAGTGATTACCCAAGATACTCAAGTCAATCCACCATCCAAATCAAACCCATCTATGATTAATCCAAATCAAAATAACACCTTGGTTGAAAATCCTATCAACCAAGGTATTACCTTGGTCACACCTCAAATACAACAAGGGAACCTTTTTAATCAATGGACTCAAGGTCCTAGCATGTCATTACAATTGCAAAATTTAATGACATTGATGCAGGAGCATCCAGTGGTGTAAGGGCAATCCTCCATCACCCAAAAAAAAGAGTCTCATTTCATGTTGGTAGTTTCTTATATGTTTTTTCATTTCTAGATACCCTTTACATCATAATGTAATTCCCAACTTATGGTTTTTCTTTTCTATTCCTGGGTTGAAAGATATTGCATTTTTAGTCCCTAAGAATTGCACCTAAAAACCTTCCAAATCAGATTTGAGGCACTAAACGGTCCTAAATCAGCCCTGAAACTTTCTAAAAATAGCATATAAAATTTTGAGCATGTTCTTGACTATGAGACCTTTCCAATGGTTCAAATGGTTTGAAAAATGGAGTCCCGGATCAAAAGTTATGGCTTCCAGAAGTTGGCGCACTTTCTAGAAGATACTAATTTTCAAATGTACTATGAAATTTGAATCTCAAGTTGTAACTTCTGGCACCAAGCTGCCGAAAAACTCAATTTTGAATGTTTTTTTGGCTCCAAACTAATAAGGAGCTTTATTTATGGGCGGGTTTCTAATTTTTGTGTATTTTTTGGGGAACAAGTTTGCACACTACGAAAATGATTATTTTGTGATTTTCTATAACTTGCATTTATTGTAGAACTTGAGGATTTGAGATCCTCTGCATGTAAGAAGTTCCATTTTCTAAATAATAAAATTACTCTTATGTTCTGAGATATTTTATGTGTCTCAGGTTGCACCCTCGTCAGGTGGTATCAGAGTGGGTTTTCTTGAGCATGTGGACAAATTGCCGATCATGAGGTAGTTCACACCAGGACTGTGGTTGTGGGTTGAGGTAAAGAAATATTTCCCCAAGAGTGATTCCTGGTAGGCATGGTGGTGGCAGAGGTGGTCAAGGTGGAGAAAATGTTGGTGGAAGAGATCCATTAGCGGCTAAGGGTTTCAGAGCCCTCCAGAGATAGACTGATGTGTTGCAGGAGCATATGAGAAGAGGGTTAAACTTGAGAAGGAGAGAAGAAAGTGAGGATGAAGAACAGGAGGAAGATTCAGATGTAGAAGAGGAAGAAGTAATTGATCAAGAACAAATGCAACTGATAAGGGCCATTTCAAAGATTCAAAAAAGACCCAGAGCATAAGTTCCCAGTTATTTTGGAAGTCTAAACCAAGAAGAGTTAATCGACTAAATCAATGAGTTGGAATAATATTTTGAGTATGAGGAGATAGACGACCCATATTGGGTCAAGTTTTCAAAAATGAAGCTAAAAGGCCACACCAGTATTTGGTGGAAAGAGGTCCAGTTGGAGAGAAACTGAAGAGGAAAAGGAAATATCACCAAATGGGTTCGCGTGGTGGAGAAACTAAAAAATCAATTCATACCAGTGGACTACGAGCTAGATCTGCTAAAGAAATTGCAAGGGTTGAAGGAAGGAAGCAAATCTGTGAAAGAATACACTGAAGAATTTCATAAGATGATCATCAGAATGGGTCATATAGAGGCCAACAAGGAGAAGGTAGCTTTTTATCTTAATGGGTTACGACCAAGCATTCAAGAGGAGCTACGCCTAGTCAGAATGACCACCATTGAGGATGCATACTAGTTTTCTTTGAAAGTTGAAGAGAAGCTTAACAAAAGATTTGATAGCAAGCAAAAAGGACGTTTAGGTTAGAGCGGAAAGAGCAGTGGAAGATCTTCTAGAATTCAAAATGATGATGAGAAGAAAAATGAAGGTTTGGGTACTAGTCGAAACTAGAAGAATGATAACTTCTACTGCCCTCATGATCAAAACTGTGGTGATAAAAGAGCTAGAGGATGAGAGAGATCTGGACAAGGATCTAGAAGAGGTGGTTTCAGAGGAATGTGTTTCTAGTGTGGTGAAGAAGGACATCAAGCCTATGAATGTCCAAAACATCAAGGAAGGGCCTACAAAAGGCCAAAAGGTCATGGAAGGGTTTGAACTTGCAGATGATACTGAAAGGGGAGAATCCCTAGTGATTAGAAGAGCACTAGTGATTGAAGATAAGGAGCCTGAATAGAGGAAGAATTTGTTCCACATAAAGTAAAAATGTGAAGGAAAATGTTGTGAAGTCATCATTGACAGTGGGAGCACTGATAATTTGGTGTATGAGGAGACAATTACAAAGTTGAAGCTGAAGAGAGAAAGGCATCCACATCTGTATCGAATTTCCTTGTTGTAGAAGGACCATAAATTTCTGGTCAATGAGAAGTGCTTCGTGAAGTTCAAGATTGGGAGCTACCATGAAGAGGTACTCAATGATATCATCCCCATGGATGCATGTCACATGTTGTTGAGGAGGCCATAGTAGTTCGATAGGTGAGTTATACATGATGGCCATGGAAACACTTATTCCCTAACAAAGGATGGGGTTCGTCACAAGTTGAAACCCCTGAAGTAGGATGAAGAAAAGGTATGCAGTAGTGCTAGAATCTGCTTTGTTGATGGAAGAATTTTTTTATAAGGTATGAAGCATGAGCGTGTGTGCTATGCATTGATTCCTAGAGTGGGTAAGGAGGATAGTGAGAAGGTTCCAATAGAAGTTTCTAGGTTGTTGGATGAGTTTCAAGAAATTGTTTCTAATAATGTACCTGAGGGTTTACCACCAGTGAGGAAGATTAGTCATCAGATTGACTTGATCATTGGAGCCAGTTTTCCAAATAAGGCAGCTCATAGAATGACTCTAGTAGAAAATGAGGAGTTAAAGAGAAAAGTTTAGGAGTTGTTGAGAAAGGGTTTGATCTGAGAGAGATTGATCCCATATGTAGTACCTGCAGTACTAGCACCGAAAAAGGATGGGGAATGGAGGATGTGTACAGACTCCCGGGCCATAAACAAGATAACAATCAAGTACATATTTCCCTTGCCAAGGATGGATGACTTGATGGACTATTTGAGTGGAGCTCAGTACTTCACAAATATTGATTTGAAGAGTGGTTATCACCAGATCCAGATTTGAGAGGGAGATGAATGGAAGACTACCTTCAAGAACAAAGAGGGCTTGTACAAGTGGTTAGTCATGCCTTTTGGGCTAACCAATGCATCGACCACATTCATGTGACTCATGAACGAGGTATTAAAATAATTTATAGGAAGTTTTGTCATTGTGTATTTAGATGATATTTTTATTTTCAGTAGAACATTGGATGAGCATTTGATGCATATTCAAAGAGCCTTTGAGAAGTTAAGATAGGAGAAATTGTTGATAAATCTGAAGAAGTGTAGTTTTGTGAAGAAGGAATTAGTGTACTTGGGGTTTGTAGTCTCGACAGAATGTCTCAAGATGAACCCAGAGAAGGTGAAGGCTATTCTGGAATGGCCTACCCCAAAAATTGCTTTTGAGGTAAGATCTTTCCATTGTTTGGCTAGTTTTTATAGAAGGTTCATTAGAAATTTTAGTAGTATTTGTGCACCCCTAACTAAAACAATGAGAGGGGATAGAAAAGAGTTCAAGTGGAGCACTGGAGCAGCAAAAAAATTTCAATTGTTGAAACAAAAGGTGACATAGCAGCTTGTTCTAGTCCTCCCAGATTTCAATAAGGTGTTTCAAGTAGATTGTGATGCCAGTGATTGTGCCATTGGAGTAGTGTTGAGCCAAGAAGGTAAACCCATTGCCTATTTTAGTGAAAAGTTAAATGATGCAAAGAGAAAGTATTCAGTATATGATTAGGAATTTTATGCAATAGTTCAAGCACTAAATAAATGGAGGCATTATCTATTGCTGAAGGAATTTCTTTTGTATACTGATCATTCAACATTGTAGTACCTAAATAGTCAAGGAAAATTAAATCAGAGGCATATGAAATGGGTAGAATTTTTGTAGAGTTATACCTTTATTTTAAAACATAGGAGTGTGAGGTCGAATAGGGTTGCATATGCCTTAAGTAGGAGGCAGACATTGTTGACGAAGATGAAGATTGAAGTGGTTGAGTTCGATGAACTCAAGACATTGTATGTAGAAGATCCTGATTTTGCAAATGCCTAGAAAGCTTGCAAGGAGCCTGTTATAGTGGATAGGACAAAGTGGCTGGATTTCATAATCCAAGATGGCATTTTGTTTAAGGGAAGTCAAATGTGTATTCTGAGGAGTTCCGTGAGGGAGAACCTAATAAAGGAGAAGCACAATGGAGGAGTGGCAGGAAATTTTGGTGGGGATAAGACCATAGCCATTATCAGTGAACATTACTATTGGCCTCAGTTGTCACAAGATGTGAAGAATTTTGTACAAAGTTGTAGGGTATGTCAGATGGCTAAGGGAGTGAGCTAGAATACATGGTTGTATTAGGCCTTACCTGTACCAAAGAGGCCATGGGAGGATATAAGTATGGACTTTGTTCTTGGTTTTCCAAGGACATAGAGAGGGAATGATTCAGTATTTGTGGTGGTTGATAGGTTTTCGAAGATGGCACATTTTATTACATGTCAAGAGACCCATGATGTAGTCCACATTGCTAACTTGTTCTTTAGAGAGGTGGTGAGACTACATGGTCTTCCAAAGAGTATTGTCTCAAATCATGACACCAAATTTGTGGGATACTTTTGGAGGACCTTGTAGAAGAAGTTGAGAATGGAGTTGAAATTTAGTTCTGCACACCATCCACAAACAGATGGGCAGACAAAGGTTGTAAACAAGATTCTAGCTAACCTACTGAGATTCTTGGTAGGAGATAAACCCAAGGGATGGGACTTGATCTTACCCAAGGTAGAATTTTCTTACAACAATTCTGTCAACAGAAGCATTGGTAGATCACCATTCTAGATTATGTATGGAGGCAGCCCCAGAACAACTCAATAATTGAGGAAGATGGACCAAGAGAAGAAGATAAGTGTCAAAGCCAAAGATTTTGCAGAGCACATAAAGGGTATACATGAGAAGGTAAGAGAACATATTGACAAGATGAATATGTAGTATAAGGCCAAGGTAGATCATAAAAGGAGGAATAATGAGTTTTAGATTGGTGATGAAGTAATGGTCCACTTGAGGAAAGAAAGGTTTCCAGTAGGTACCTATAAAAAATTGAAGATGAAGAGATTTAGTCCCTACAAGATTTTGAAGAAGCATGATTCAGGGAATGCGTATGAAGTAGAGTTTCCAGATGGAGTCAACATTTCCTCTATGTTCAACATTTCAGATTTGATAGAGTATCATGAAGGTGGCATAGAGGATGCACCAACAATAGGGTAGTATGACATTCCAACACCTACTTTAGAGAAGGGGGATATTGAAGCAATCCTAGATAGCCATGTGGGAAGGAGTACCAAAAATAGGGAGTATGAAGAATATCTATTGAAATGGAGAGGAAGGCATGTGGAAGATTCATCCTGGCTATCTAAGGTAGAGGTTGACCATTTGGGTTTTCCTTAAACATCTCAGATGTGATGGGGTCACTTCTCAAATTACCCTAGGTGTTCGATGCAGGAGCATCTAGTGGTGTAAGGGCAATCCTGCATCACCCAAAAAAAAGAGTCTCATTTCACATTGGTAGTTTCTTAGATATTCTTTCATTTCTGGATACCCTTTTCATCATAATTTTATTTACAACTTACAATTTTTCTTTTCTATTCCTGGGTTGAAAGATATTGCAGTTTTAGTCTCCAAGAATTGCACTTGAAAACCTTACAAATCAGATTTGAGGCACTAAATAGTCCTGAATCAGCCCTAAAACTTTCCAAAATTAGTGTAGCAAATTTCAAGCACATTCTTGACTCTAAGACCTTTCCAACGGTTCAAACGGTTCAAAAAATGAAGTCCCGGATCAAAAGTTATGGCTTTCTGAAGTTGGCATACTTTCTAGAAGATACTAACTTTCAAATGTACTATGAAATTTGAATCTCAAGTTGTAACTTGCGGTCCTAGGCCACCAAAAAAACTCAATTTTGAATGTTGTTTTGGCTCCAAACTATTAAGGAGCTCTATTTATGGGCAGGTTTCTTATTTTTATGTAGTTTATGGGTAACAAGTTTGTACACTACAAAAAGGATTATTTTGTGATTTTATGTAACTTGCATCTATTGTAGAACTTGAGGATTTGACATCCTCTACATGTAAGAAGTTCCATTTTCTGAATAATAAAATTTTTCTCTTATTTTCTAAGTTATTTTTTGTGTCTTGGGTTGCACCCTCATCAGACATCATCTTTTCCCACACTCCCTCTCACCCTGCAAAATCAAATGGGACCTCAAACATACATTCCTTCACCATAATCCACTATCTTGTAAGGAATACTAAACCAAGGGAATTGTCAACCTCTCATCAACAATCTGCTACATGCTCATAACATCAACACCTAGAACCCATCACAAACGGCTCAACAATCAATCTATCCTACATTGCAAGCACATACATTGGCTTTATACCAAGCACAATAGGCTTATCAGCAAGTTGTCCATCAATAGCAACAACAACAAGAAACCATAGTAGTGTAACAACAACATCAAGCCCAACAAGTAGCCTTAGTAGTGCATCAACAACAAAAAGCTCATCAAGCAGCCGTAGCAGCACAACAACAAGAGGCTTATTAGCAAGTCATCTAACAAAAAGAAGCTCAACAAGCCACCTTAGTAGTGCAATAACAAGCAACCCTAGCATCCAAAAGAGCCTAGTATTATACCCAACAACAATAATTGATAGCACAACAACAAGGTTCCTACTATAACCCTCAACAGAGTATCGTCAATCCAAACACTTTAGGATCATATATGCCTCCATCACAATCACCTTCACAATATCCTACACCACCATACACCCTATGCAACACCTCATCATTCAAAATCCTCCATACAACTCATCCTTCATTCCACCATATGTTCCTCCACCAAATCTACAAGATGACCTAGCATCACAATTGAAAATACTCTGACAAGAAACGTAGGACCTTCACATGGGAAAAAGAAAGAATCCCCATACATAGAACTTATGTCCCTATCCATTTGATAAAAACATCACAATGATATTGTTCCCTCTCGGCTTTGAAATCCCAAAATTCGATAAATACAAAGGGAGGGGAAATCCTGTAGACCACACCAAAGAATTCAATGTCATGTGCATGGAGGTTTCCAACAATGTTTCCTACTTAATGCAACTCTTCCCATGAAGTTTAATAGGCCCAACCATGGGTTGATTTTCTCAGCTACTCCTTGACATTAAAAAATTCGAAGAAATCATTGAAAAATTCATAGATCACTTCTCCTTTAATCTTGACATGGAGATGAGCTTACAAGAGTTGTACACTCTAAAACAAAATAAAGGATAATCTTTTTCCAATTTTTTGCAACATGGAGACAAAGATCTAGTAAAAGCAGGTGACAACTTCCTGATGAGCAACAAGTGGACATTATCATAGAAAATCTAGATCTGGATCTATTATTCCACTTGAAAATACAGTGCATCACATCTTATGATGAGCTTGTCCCTAGAGCCCTTAACATCGAGAGAGCACTAATTTCAGAAGGAAACACACAAGTGTATAAATACAACCACCCATCCACTAGTTTTAACGACAAGTCCTGCTATTGGGCCGAGAACAAAAATGTTACTAGTTATGGTATTGTTGATGTAAAGGTGGTATTAACTGCTCCTATACAAGAAAACACCCAAACCATGAATACACAACAAACATACACATCACCACCAAACAATCAACCAACAATCAACGTTGCAAACACTTAACGTGGACAAGTGAGAACAAAAAATGCTCCTAAGCGACAATTCACTCCCTTAGGGGAACCTATGGAAGATGTGTTGAAGAGGTTGATACAGTCTAACCTTATCACACTCTCAAATTTCTCAAATTATCAAGAGCCACAAATCATACCTTGTAGCTATAAAGAAGATCACTTTTATGAATTTCACCGGTACAAAGGTCATAGCACGCAAATTTTTTTTAGGTTTAAACATCTAATAAAGGATCTTATTGAACAAAGAGAAATTGAGGTTGATCAAAAAAATGGGAATGAAAATCTAAAAATTTACACAAAACCTATATGCATGATCATGGAAAAACAAAAAATTCATCAAAGGAACCAACTTCAAAAAATACCCACGATAACACATTGGGACATGTTTACTCTATTTATGAGGAATCAGACATGTATCAAGATACTATTTGAAAACAAAGTACAAAACCATCAATAGTTTTTGGCACTATTTTATACTGTAATAACATCAAGTGGATATTAGATTGTGATATCTCTCCCACATATGACTCAATGATAGGACATGTTGAAGAAATTTCAAATGATCCAAAAATATCCATTGTTGCACCAATACCCACAAACTATTGTGAAGAGTCTATTACTGATGATATATCATCCACCCAAGGCTCATGTCAAGAGGAGGCTCTTGACAATAACGAAATTTATTCTAAATCAAGTCAAGATCAAGAAACCCTATCCCTATAGTTTCAAAAAGAACTAAGGGACATCCTCTAGACCATTTTAAACTTCAAAGATGTCCCTGATATCACTCCTAAGATGTTTCTTTCAGATGGACATGTAGACATTCTCCATCCAAAACATGAATCCCCCACTCTTAATATTCCTACACAAGAGCAAGGAGCAGTCAAGATTATTGATTCTTACAGTGATTATGCATCATCGACATCTTTTGAGGGTATGTGTAGGATCATGATGGGCCAAAAAGTGCCAATATGATGGGTATGTGGTTGATGAATTTCTTTTTTACCCAAAATTGATGAAACGAAAAGGGTTTTTAAAGGAGATTCTTAGATTTCCACCAATATAAATTATGTTTTACTTTGAATTTAATAAATAATTATTTTTCATTTTTTATTTGAATTATGACTAAAGTCTTTATTGATAGGTTGATTGAAAAATATCTATAGCTTTCAAATAGTATTACTTTTTTTTAATATAAAAAATGTGTCACATTCTATGCTTTGCATACTATTGGATTAAAAAATATTTGAATTTCATGAAGTTTTGACCAAGTTAAGGTGGTCAGACATACAATTTTTTATATTTTAAAATGTTTTAATAAAAAATCATAATTAATTATTTACTTGGAAAAAAATTACCAAAAAATATGCATTACATTGGGAAATGAGTCCTCTACTTATATCTAAAATCTTATAAAAAAATATTATCATTTTATTGTGGTTAGGGTGGTTAGACATACACCTACTTATTTTTTCCTTGAAATTTAAGTACTACTGCATTGAAATTTCAAATTTTCACCAAATAATTTTTTATTTTTTAAAAAGAAACCTAGTAGTTTAGAAATTGCATTCAATTTGCTAGAAATTCTATTCTTACATATTTTCAAAATAATATAGAAAACTTATTCAAATTTTTATGTCAAGTTTCCTAACTCAAATTTTTCTAAATTTTTTGCCACTTAAGGGCCTATTTTCTCCATGATGACCCTACACATACCCTTGAATCAATTTACCAACATATTTTGAAATAGTATCAATAGATAATGATGTCAAATAATCAATGAAAATAGTTTAAGAACAATCAACAGTCAAGATTATTAATTCTTACAGTGATTGTGCATCATTGACATTTTTGAATCAATACCAACATCTTTTGAAACAATATCGATAGATAATGATATCATAGAATAAAAAGAAATAGTTCAAGAGCAAGCAACAATCAATATCATTGATTATTATAGTGATTGTACATCATTGACATCTTTTGAGTCAGCATCAACATCTTTTGAAGTAGTATCAACAAAAAATGATTTCGTAGAACTAGAGCAAACAATTCATATTCCTAAAAAACAAGAACCCATAGCAATATCATGTTTTCATGAAAAGTCATATTCAGTGGCTATGGATCAGAGGGTATATTATCAGGGAAAAGGATTAGGTATTGATAATACCATCACAATGTCAAGGCAAATCTTGTCTACAACAAACATCAACATATGGGGCATGAAGGATCCTTATGATGAAAATGTTGTCAATGCTACAACTAGTCATATCATGAGTTGAGATTCACCCATCATCTCATACGTAGATTGGGACCAATGTAAAAAAGGAGAATTCCTATCAAAGCAAGGTTAAGATCATCAAAGAAATTGAAGCAGTAAAGAAAAACGGACAAAGAAAATACAAATGATACCAACGAAAAATGAAAAAATCATCCCTCAAAAACTCCATTAGTCAAAGAAACTATGGGAAAAAATAAAAAAGGGAAATATATACATCAAAAGAGTCCTCAAAAACAAAAGTAGGCTTCCCAAGCAAGGAACAAAGTATATCCAGTGGTTGGTCCTAATTCTATGAAAACCTCCATCCCCAACCATCATCACCCATCTTCCCAAGTTTGGAGAGATCAAAGGTTCCAAACCATCAACCAATCGATCTCATATTCCTTCATACATGACACCATACATTCCATTCACAATATCCAATTCTCGCATTGATCGTGTGTTGGAAGATACTCTTCATCATAAGGATTTTGAAGGCACTTTATCATGATGTATGCACATAGCCAAGGTTAATTCTAGTACCAGTAGGGCAGATAAATTTTTTTCAAGGTTGCATTCAAGTGCTCATGTCTTAGCAAAGCAACTTCTTGAAGCAAGCTATTGTTGGCATGTTATGACAGTGGCCTCTACATTAGTACCACCAGGTGGTTCAACATGAGGCTAACATTTCCAAAAAATATGAAAAAATCAAAAAATGATAAAAATGATAAAAATACAAAAAAATAAGAAAAAGGATTGAAAACAGTAAAGATAAAAATCATCCTCTAGTGAAAACCACTATGGTGGCACTTTGGACAAGTACCATGATGAAAACTTGGAAAACAAGCATCATGAGTAGAATTGAGGATCTATATGATCCTTCTCAGATAGAAGCATCTCATCCTTGTCATGATAAAACCAATGTTCCATCCATCCATCAAATCCATCTTTATCTAGATATTCCATTTTATCTTGATCTTGACAAAGATTCAGCGTATACTTCAACTCTACTCATGGAAAACTTTTGACAAGATCTTTACCACTTTATCTTATGAAGTCCCACAACCCATGTCTAGCATGATAAAACTCTATCAAACTCCTTTCTTATACATTACCTATCTTAGTTGTCATTGCATTATAAAGAGTTTCTAAACATTGGGGGTAGATTATTGCACTCTTTTTTTCAAATAACTCTTGATCCATTTCTTATATCTCACAAATGTGACATTGACATCATGATCTAGGTATTGTATGCCTCAAAATATTATATTAGGAAAAAAAAATATACATAAAATCTTATCAAAAATACCAAAAAAAATTCATAAAATCTTATCAGAAAATACCAAAAACATTCATAAAATCTTATCCAAAAAATCCAAAAACATTTGCAAAATCCTATACAGCGAAAATCCAAAACATCTAGAAAACATCAAAATCCTTAAAAATTTCAAACATCAAAAATACAAAAAAACAAACTCCTTGTTGAACTACGTTGTCTTTGAGCTTGAACGTAGGCAAGGCTATCACTGATGTGCCCTTGAGACACCCTAGGTCAGTCCTTTAGTGGTCCATTATAATTAGCTATTGTATCTCGTCTGTTCATATCTCCCTCTTGTAAATGTGTCATGTCTCTTTTCAAACTACATTGTCTCTGAGTTTGAACATAAGTAAGGCCATCACTGATGTGCTCCCAAGACACCCTACGTCAGCCCTTTAGTAGTCCATTTTAATTAACTATTGTCTCTCGTATGTTCATATCTTTGTCTTATAAATCTATCGAGTTAGTCAAACTACGTGGTCTCTACATGTATAATGTAGGCAAGGCTAATATTTGATCAACCTCCAAGGTTCCTAGGATAGGTCTTTAGGTTAGGTTCTTGGTCAAAACTCTAAAACTTAGAAAATCCAAAAACATCCAAATATTCTTAGAAAATCCAAAAACATCAAAACATCTTGAAAACCCAAAAAAAATCCAAATATTTAGAAAACAAAAAAAAAATTGAAAATAGAAAACACAAAAACAATAGAAAACATTCAAAAGACATCAAAAGCCTCAAATATTTAGAAAACCTTAAATAGCCTCAAAAAATATGAAAATCCTAAACATTCACAAAACATCCAAAAAGACAAAAACCAGCCTCAAAAAAATTCAAAATACCAAAAATATTTAAATATTCTAGAAAATTCAAACCCATCCATCCCATCTTGCTTTCACCTGTAATAAACTTTCACCATAACAAACGATCGTCACCTTCACCCTTTGGTGAAACAAGTAGAAAGAAAACATGGCAAGTCATAAAGTGCAAACCCAAAAGTCAAAATCTAAAGTCTAAATCATTGGTAAATGGGTCAGTGAAGTTTATAGTAATAGCTCATCTTAGCATCATCATCCCAACATCAAACAAACCTCTAATCAACATGTCCTAGGATGTATCCTTCTTGCGATGGGCATCGGTATTAGATATCACCTAAGCTAAACTTAAATTAGGTAGGAGCTATAGATAACACTGACTATTTGTCTCTAATATTTTCTTGTGATTTATCTTAATGACCCATTTCGAGGACCTATCGATGATGTCTAAACAAAAAGATTTAGATATAAAGGAATTGGGCATCGATCATTATCTTTCGTTTGTTGTGCTTGTAGATACTCTTGTAAAATAATCTTGCCACATACTTGCTTAGTTGTGTTTAGGAAACTATTTTTGGGTATATTGTTGAAAATTGTGTATGCTTTGGTCCAATATGTGGGTATGTGCAGGATCATGATGGGCCAAAAAGTGGCAATATGATGGGTATTTGTAGGGTATGTGGCTGATGACTTTTTTTTTACCCAAAATTGATAAAACCAAAAGGGTTTAGAAAGGAGATTCTCAGCTTTCCACCAATATAAATTATGCTTTAATTTGAATTTAATAAATAATTATTATTCATTTTCTATTTGAATTACGACTAAAGTCCTTATCGATAGGCTGATTGAAAAAATCTATAGCTTTCAAATGGTATCACATTTTTTGGATACAAAACATGTGTCACATTCTATGTTTTGCATACTATAAGATTAAAAAAAAAGAATTGAATTTCATGAATTTTTGACCAAGTTAAGGTGGTCAGACATATGAGTTTTTATATTTTTTTAAATTTGAAATAAAAAATTCATAATTAATTATTTACTTGAAAAAAAATTACAAAAAAATATGCATCACATCGGGACATGAGTCCTCTACTTATATCTAAAATCTTGTAAAAAAATATTATCATTTTATTATGGTTAGGGTGGTCAGACAAACACCTACTTCTTATTTTTTCCCTGAAATTCAAGTACTACTGCATTGAAATTTCAAATTTTCACTAAATAGATTTAAAAAATAAATAAATAAACCTGGTAGTTTAGAAACTAAATTCAATTTGCTACAGATTCTATTATTACATATTTTGGAAATAATATAGATAACTTATTCAATATTTTACGTCAAGTTTCCTAACTCTAGTTTTTCTGAATTTTTTGCCACTTAAGGGCCTATTTTTTCCATGATGATCTTGCACATACCCATGTTCTAAAATTCTAACTTACATTCCAACAATGTTTCCATATATGTAAATTTTTGAACAATAACTATCCTATCTACTTGTTGAGTCAAATTCCATTACACTAGACACAACACAATCCTAGTTATCAATACCTTGATGCATCGCGTCTATGTGTTATATCAAAAAGTAAGGAACAACGGAAAATCCCAATCCCTAATTGTGAGCATCCTATCCTAAATTTCATCCTACATTCTTTTGCATTGTCTCGTCACCATCTCTAATAAAGTATTGATGGATCAAGGACTTGTTGGATCTTTTGAAGCAATCATCATCAGGGATGGTTATTCACTCTTTATTCTTCTATCTTCTCTCTATGCTAACCTTGTATCATGACACACAAAAACATCATCAATGCATCCACAAACAATCAACATACATCAATCTCATAATCATATCATAATATTTGTATATCACATCATCCATTTTGCATTATCATTTGAGTTGTAAGGAATAATATAGATTTGTTATTCTAAGCATCTTAAATCATTGCATATCATAAACATTTGTATTCATCCATCCATATGCATACATTATCAGCATAACATGCATTGAAAATATACAAAAAGAAATGCATCCACATCATTTGCATCCATAACATCTTCATATCATAATCATTCATCCAATCATTTCATGAAAAGATAATGAAAAAATAATATAATATTGCATCCATCCATAGCATGATCATCGCATATCACATAGGAATAAAATAAAATGCATCCATACATGATCATATATAAGCATCCATACATCATCCATACTCTAAATAAAGTTAACACATAACTGCATAAATCATCCATATCCATATGATAGATATATATATATATATATAAATGTGTCATGGTATAAAATCTAGATTAGTGTATGCACATCGATAATAAGTACAATATCCACAAGGCTATAAAAAATGAGCCCAAGAATGTATATCAGTATAAAGAATGGGGAAAAATAAAAAAGTGTGTATATCAAAAAGCTAGCCCTGGTGGCTTCTACCCTCTCTAGCCTGTCGCTAAGGCTGATCCTCTACTTGGGGGCATGCATCAGTCTATTGTGAAAAATTAGGTTGTCTCAATGTCGTAGGAACACATCTATGATAGTGTTGCCTTTAATACATAGCCACCATAACAACCTCTCTATACAATCATGCTAAATCTATCTGACCATGTGTGGATGTCATAAGGCTCTCAATCTGCTCATATCGAGCCTCCTCATGATCTCTCTCACTAGTGACAGTTTGTACTATTTGTAATGCTACATATCTCTTAGTTGTCACTACAACCACTTGATGTTGAGCCTGGTCTCACTTAGCAATCAAAACCAAAACATTTTGATCGGATTGGTCTTTCTAACCTATCAAAACCTACACCTGCTACTATAGCTATTGTATCTATCCATCTCTGGCATCTGACGGTGGTGGTGGTGGTGGTGGTACTAGCTACTAATTTACCATTGGAGGCTTCTATCGAGGTTGTTGTCCGACTAGAGGAGCCCCAAGAACCTGTCCATCATTGCCAACCTAGCCCTCTATCCTCTTCCCTTGACCCCTATGCCTTGCAGCCTCCATCTGGGAGGAGCACCTGCAAGATCTGTGAGTCACCTCAGAGGGATGAACCATTCATCTAAAGTGGGATTAGTCTGAGAAATGGGCTAACTCTAATCATATTCCCAAGGCTAGGCAACCAACTAATGAAATCTCTCAATAGCCTTTGGTATCAGAATCATTGGTCCCTATGTAGGAACCTAATTGGAAGCTCTAGCAAAAATGGCCCTATAAGCATCATTAGGCCTATCCTAGACATTGCCAAACTATCTGGCCACTTTGTCAGGAAGGTACCTCTCCATCACATTATGCTTCCAACCCTACATGTAACGGGTCTTTTGGGAAAAGAAAAGCTATTATGCATCATCAAAATAGGCTGGCATCTAAAGCCATGGCCACCATCAGAACACAGTCATATCAATGATCACCTATTGCCAATATCAAAGCCCAATTTAGCCTGTGTGCCTGAGTATAATGGCACTTCAATATCTCCATATGATGGGATCATCTGGCTCTATGTCTGCCATCTGCACAATCGATCGAAGCACTACAATGTGCTCCCATGCCCAAATATGAAGAAGAGTCACACTTGCACTCAGGGCTCTCCCATAATAACACACAAAATTATAAAAATCATGGTATAATGAGGCCAACATCATGGGCCCCCATGAAAAAAGAGTCCCCTCGTAAAGCATCCTCTACCAAGCCAAGCCCCAACCTAGACTAAAAAATCAACTGCATCTGTCTGGAGCCACCAAACCTAAAATGATGGTTGGAACAATCAATCTGAACATTGGTACATGACCCATGTATGTCTCTAAATATATCTATGATGTGACCAACACAATCTAGTCCATCTCCATCACCTCAAACCATGCATCCAATCTGACATCAAGACCATAGACCACATGATCACTGTGGAAATGTAACTGCAATATTTTTCATACAACCTCTAAAGTCACTATTTCCTCTCCCATCAAAAGGTGGAAGGATGAAGTCTCACTATGTTATCTCTCGCACAAAGCTATCATCATGGCCAAATGGGTCTTAATCATAGGTGAATATGTGATATACCACAATCCAATCTCTCCCAGGTGCTCTTGGTGCAACTAAGACAAATCACCTAATCTCTCTAGTACCATGGGCATGTGCTCCCTTGACATCAATGGTGGGAAGATCTCTTACACCCATGAAGCACATGGCGTTAGGAAATCATCAAAATTTGAAGTTATTTGGAATTTATGGCTCCAAAATCATAAATGTGTCATTTTCTACAAATGCATCACTATATTCAAAATCCAAATAGTGATGCTTGATGCATTTCAAATTAAAAATGACAAATTCATTGTCATACAATATGGCATCACTATTTAGAATTTTGCATGACCTAACCCTAACTTTTAAATCGGTAAGTGCATCGTTAGATATGATTGCATCTCCATTTAAAATTTGAAACCCTAAAATCAAATCTGGAAAAGCTTTTCCCTAGTGTTTCCCTAGACATATGCATCACTACATATCATTTAGGCATCACTGATTGATGTTTGGGCATCACTATATAGCAATGCCCGCAAATTCTAAATTCTAACGCCTAATAAATGCATCAAAATTTCAAACTTCAAATTAGGTTTTGAATCACATACTGGTGGTCCTATGCCTAGAAGCCATTGGAACTCATGAACTCGATGAAAAATGTGTCGAGGAAGCTCACACCATGCCATTTCATTGAAGGGTCAGAGCTCAATTTGGAAGAATTCCTTAAGTGTGAATGCACAAATGAATTGAAAATGACCCCTCTTGGCATATTTAAGCTAGGAAATTAGGGTTTCTTTCCGTAATTTAACCTTTTTAATGGGATTTATTATCATTTTCACCAATTTTTCCAATATGGACCTAATTTTACATCATTTTTTGAGTTTTTGGCATTATTCTAGCATCCCAAAACCTTACTAAACCCTTGGGGTAGCTTTTGAACCATTATTGAGAAATCAACCTAAAATTCAAAATTTCCACTCGATTTCTTGAGGGGGAAAGGAGTGAGTTTTATCTTTCCACTAGGGCACCTAAAAAAATAAAAAAAAATTAATTTTTGATTTTAGCAGCATTTTAATATGAAAAGCATTGTTCTTTGAACTGAAGCAATAGGTACCTCACTTCAAAGAGGGGAAAAATGCAGACACTAAAAAATATCCTAATCGATGTCATACACTTAAATAAGGTTTATTAACATCATTTCCTCTTTATCCATCTTCTTTTCACTTAATTGATTTAATTAGCCTAACTAATTAATTAATTGCATTATTTTTGTCTAATTGGACTAATTAATTAAATTGGGTTAATTCACTTCTTTTCGTACTAACACTTCATCTCATTAAATTAAATGTATCAAAACATGTAATTTAATCTCCTAAGTCATCTTAATTAATTAGATACCCTAAGTCATTTAATTAAATATCATTTCACCCCTCATTATTTATTAAATCATCTAATTTAACAAATATCCTCTAATTCCTCTAATCCCCTAATTGCACAAATTAAACCATGTTTAATTAGCAATTAAACTAATTATTCCTCTAATCAAAAGAAATATTCCCATGGAATATTTCTTATCCTTTTTGTACAATTAAAATTTTGTTTTAATTTACAAATTATCCTTTTTTCCTCACCCTAAAGGAATATTCAAATGAATATTCCCTCTCCTCCAATCAACTCACTTAGCTTCAAAAGTGAGTTAACCCTTCAATCTCCTAAACAACTTACCTTTGACCTATGTGATCAGGTCAAAAGTGTGTTTGTTTGAAGCAAGTGTGAGCCTTTGATCAATATTCATCTTGCATTCTCATTCATTGATGAGAATCAATGATCCATAACTTTCATTCTCTTAATCTTAAACCATTGATTAAGATTTTTGATCTCAACCATCCATTCTTCATTTACTCTCCTATAAATAGATCACTAGTTGGAGAGAAATGGATCCATGTTTCATTGCAAACTTATGCTGTTAAATTTACTCACATCCATACTCTCAATTTGCATACATTTAGCTTATTTTGAGTTTGTTTTAGTTGCATAATAGGTTAAATCATCCATTAATGGCTTCCATTCATCCATCTTAGTTTGTAAATAAATTAGTTTTTTCATCTTTTAACATCATTTTAGCTTAAATTAGCTTAGATTAGCTTCACATGTACATAATTAGATCATTTATAGCATTAAATCATGATAACTTAGCTTTCAACATGTTCATTTTGTGCATAAATTAGGTTTTCACACATCATACACCATCGTTTCATTGATTCTCTTCAATAGAATTGACTGAAACAAGTTCACTATCATGTGATTGGGAAAGGGTCATTGGTCCACATCAACACAATGCCAATTCCACAACAAGATAAAGTTTCAATAGATTAAAGTAGATTTTTTCTTTAAAGCTTTAATAAATTTGGCATTTTAGGTTTTTTGATAAAATTGTTACTTTCAATTTTAATTGATTGATCTTGTTGATATTTGAGTATTGGTGGCTTCGTTATGCTTTGATTCTTTATGGATCAAGTGTAATTCAGCCCACTCTGATATTTTGCATCGACACTATCTACTTATTTTTTTCTTATTACTTCCCTTTGTGGGAAGCAGTTGTAGGGGAACTTTCTAGGGAAAAAGGGGCCCTAGAAAGGGTTGCATACCCATAAAATAGTTTACATAAAACATAATTTGGAAAACATAACTACATATTTTATGCTTTGATCCCATTTGGAAGTAGGGTATGTAGCCAGCTTGGGAAACTAAGGATGCTCCTAGTACCTCAAGCATTTAGGGATGGGTCTAGGAAAAGTTATAATAATAATAAATTAAAAAATAATCTAATAATTCAAGAGAATTGCTTGATCAATAAGGGGGTTAATAATTTTTAACATAAAGTTAAGATAAAATGCAGTATTTGTATAATCAGAAGGAATCTTGAGTGGATTCACTTGCCTCCTTGAAGCCTTAGGCCAAATTTCAAGGTGGGAATCAAGCTATATAATTAATCTTATATACTCCTAAGGATAATGACCTCAGTGCACTTCCAAGGGGAAGTGTAGTCTTTAGTGAGTGACTGACGACCTAGATGATCTCGATGAGTCTAATTCTTTGGCTAGAGCACATTCTTATCCTTTATGGATAGATGCCTACACCATTTTGGGTAGATTCCTATCCCAGATGGATAGATGAATTCATGTCTTGTGTAGACAAATGCATAACCCATATGGTTAGAAGTTTGTCTTGGATGGATGAATGCCTATCTCGTATGGATAGAAGTAAAAAATTATACAATTGAATAAACACATAATAAAATAATAATCAAGAAACAAAAAAAATTAGTTGTAAATTTTGGGTTAACGCTTTGGGTTATTACAATGTGAATCTATAAATTTCCTCTTTGTGTTAGGATGGGGGTCTTGATCAAACAACACATTGGGGAGAAAAATTAAATATAATACTTGAAACAACATTAAGCTCAATGGGTGGCTTTAGAATAGTGGTTTACAAATTATATGAGGAAGGAATTTTTTTTTTTCCTTTTCCACAAACTCAAGGGGTTCGGTCGAACCCAATGGTTCAACCGAACGTCATTATGGGTTCCACCGAACACATGTTCGGTCAAACCACTGGTTCGACCGAACCCACAAACCCTAAATAAAAATAATCATATTTAAATGGGTTCGGTCGAACATGCGTTCGACTGAACCCCCTTAAATATGACAAAAAATAAAAACATTCTCATTTCAACTGTCATTTTCACTCTCTAAATTTACTAGTTACTTTCCCTACATGCGGCGAACCGAGACCATGATGGCAAGCAAACTGACTTGTTCTTTCCGACGAACATAACCTCAACTTTGTCTCTCCAAACTTCATCAACCCAACTTGCACATCAAGCATCAGGTATTTGAAATTCAATTTTTTTAGAGTTCAAAATGCATTTATTTGTTAAATTTTGAAACCCTAGATGCAATTTTTCTCAAATTTGTTGAATTCAAATTGGATTTGCTTCCCCATTTTGCATACATTTTTATGTCTTATGTGTAAATGAAATATGCCTTCCCATTTCAACAATCAAAGCTATGGATAGCCTACTCCTAAATGGAAAGACCAAGTGAAACATATATAGGAACTTAATAGCATATGGAAACAAACAATATAAAGTTATGAAGTTCAAATAGAACCACAAATTGTATCATTTGTAACATTAAAAATGTCCATCTCTATACATTTTTGGTGGCAGGTATTGCACAATAAGATAGAGGATGTAAATTTATTAAGACTTGGATAGTATTTTAAAAAGAATTTGAGGTGTGGAAACACTTCCCATATTAACCTATCAAGAGATAAATATGCAAAATAGATTTAATTTTAGTTACAAGAAAAATGTATAAATTATAAATTTATAACATAATTATTTACATGAACCAATTATATTATTTGATAATAATGTAGACGCACAAAATGTACAAGTTGACATTGCGCATCTAAGTTTGACTACCGACATCATTTCATCCTAAATCATTCCTCGAACTAACCATTTAATTGAATATCTTTATTTGATTAAATTCATTTGTTTTCTTCTCTTAATTAAACAAATCATGTGTTTGATTAAGTCTCTTAAATCATTCTCCATCTCTTTTAATTAAATAATTAATTTTATTTAATTAATTAAATCTCTAAAGTTTATCTATTAAATTAAATAAATTAAAACCTTATTTAATTTAATCTAACTCCATCCATTTAATTAAATAATTAATTTTATTTAATTAAATCTCTAAAGTCTATCTATTAAATTGAATAAATTAAAATCTTATTTAATTTAATCTTACTTCAATCTCTTTAATTAAATAATCAAAACATGTTTATTTAATTAAACTCATTAAATCATTTCCTCTCTTGTTTGATTTAAATTAATCCAATAATCTAAGTCAAAACAAGTCAAACTTCCTAATCTTCATTCAATTGATCAAATCTTGATTAAATATAATCTAATCTTCTAAATCCTCTAGCTTTTCCCACTTGCACAAATAAATCAATTTATTGATTTATTAAATCTTCATTTTCCCTCAATAAAGCATCTTTTGGAGGAATATTCTTCTATTTCAAATTCAAAATTTGAATGACATGTCCTTCCAACATGCCATTTACTCTCTCTTACAATTTCTTCCAACAAGGCATTTACTTCTTCTTACATGTCCTTTCCTTGAGCCAAGGGGCATTTAATGCAATTTTCTTTCCCCCTCTTACATGTCTTTTCTCAAAATTCAAATTCAAAAAATGCATTTATTGGCACATTAGTCAAAACTTGATCATTCCTCACCCAATCACATTTGGACAAGTGGCATTTTTCCATTGGCCAAATCTTTGTCCCACATTTCTCTATTTTGGCTTTATTTCCATTTCAACATTCTATAAATAGAATGCTTCACCATGCATTTGATCATCCACAATTATGCAAAGTTATTATGCACAAATATCTCTCAAATTCCATCCATCTTCTTAACTAGTTTATTGCAGATTTTGGAGCTCATTGAGGGACTTATCAAGTGGATCAATCATCTTCAATCAATATTTGCATTCAAGGAGTTGGGAAATTGCAAATCTCCACACACCTATTTGCACCAGCTCCCCCATGGGATCAAGTGTTTGCATGCTAAATTAGGATTTCATACTTCCATTATGTTCTTCATTGTTTTCTTTGTTTTATTTCCTAATTTTAGCTTTGTGAATGGATTTCATGGGGAATCCTTGTTCATGCTTACAAGATGACTCTCTAACATTGTTTGTTGTTGTGTTTTTGTAGGCACTTCGAATTGGGGTTCACAAATAATATCATTTACAACAAAATATTCATGTGCATACCCTTATAGTAGTATCATCAACATGTGATTCATATGGAGTAATTTCTAGTAGCATGATGATACCTATAAAATCATTATGCTTTCTCCATCTCAAGCACCCATAAATAGGAAAAATTTAAACCATAAACCAAGTGTGGTTTACCAAAGCCATGAGCCAAAATAATGACCTAAAAATGGCACCAAATTTGGCACAAATTCCAACACCATATTCCTTGACTTGGTTTATAGGATGTATTTAACAAATGCTTTACATCTTGTCAAAAAAATTCAAATCCTCCTCCTCATAACCGACACTCCATTTTTGACATATTCAAACCCATTATTTGAGATGATCTTGATGATTTTCATAATTCTAATCAATATTATAGTGTAACCCCCCTTTTTTATTCTCTCATGTGTCATATAACATTTCATAAGTAATTCCCATCTTACAATTTCATACAATGCTCTTACAATTTCTTAAATATATAAAAGGGACAACCCTAGTTCAATTAGGATTATTTAATTATTATCACCTACATCCATTCATTACATGTTATTAGTTTTTAGTTGCACACATTATTAGGAAATATGCATTGTCTAAGAAATTGGGGTATATTGCATGTTTGAGATTGTTTTCCTTGATCTTTTATCTAGTTAAATTAATATCCTTTAAAATCTTGTTTTATGGAGTTTTCATCTTAACTAGATAATATGGCTAGCAAATAAAATGACGATTGAATAATTTTTTGATATAATAGCTAATGACAACCATATAAAGAGCCATATTAAAGAAGATGAAAAATAATGATCAATACTATGATTTAGATACATATGTTGCTAAACAAGATATTTTCCTAAATTGATAATTACGTATTGATGCACCTCTCCACCCTAAATATCCTCACTCATTGGCTAGTAATTTATATAATGTATTAGGTGGCTATCCTTAGGGAATTAATACTATTCATAATATTACCACTCTAATGTATTTTAATAATGTTGTACCCTCTATGCATCCATCTACCTTTCATCCTCTTATAGTGATTCCTCCTATCATATGATAGTTACCACTTCCATGGGATCCACCACCCATGTCCTACCGCCTTTCTCTCCACTAGTATTTTTCTTATCTCCCATCCTTTTATATATGTTCACACCATTGTTACTACTAGCACTATCCTATATAGATATGCTCTTCATAACATTCCTCATCCTATGAAAATCTAACCTTATAGTGTAACTTCTCCTTCCATTACCATGTCATTACCTTTCTAGACCTTCCCCTCTTTATACATTCTCCTTTTTATCCTACACTACTCCTACCACTAATATATCCCTATACCTTGGATATACTATTGAAGAAATTTAACTGACTTTCAATATCAGAAAAATTAGACCCATATTTTTAAACATAAAATGTGTATAATAAAGCACAATCCATGCTTCTAATTCAACTTCACTAATATCTATCAAATTAACTTAGGTTCATTACAATAAGATAATCATATAGCCATAATTAGTTGTCAAGATAATGGTAAAGTTTTTAATAGCCATATTTATCCTTCCACATTCCACCATTAGACATACACATAAGATTCTTGAGCATCCATACCTATGAGCATCCAAATTGTAACGCCCCATCGTGCGAACCCCAAAGGACAAATCCATAATTACAGCACAATTTTTTTTTTAAAAGTAAACATAACATACACATTAAGTCATAACATGAATTTCATTTAAACAGATTCACTAACACATACATCCCTTGGGGTACACGAGGAGTCATTACGCGACTTAGATCCATACAACAGCAATAAAGAATAAAATCCAAAGATATAAGGTAAAAATTATCAAATGAAGCACAAACATGATAAATCATTGATAAGAACCATTTGCGTACATAAATACAACGTATGCATGATTAACTTAACACATTGAATAACAATTGCCAATAGCCACATAAGGTTTAACGTTACATTACAATACAATGTTCTAGAGGTACAATGATACAAAAGTGTTTCCAAACCATGAACATAAACTATACAACAAGAATCATGATACAGAAGAAGAGATGAATACAAAGTATCATAACTGGCTCCAAGACAAGTGCAACTCTGGAGTCGCTGCAACAGCACCAATCCGCACCTCTCAATCCTCGACTGGGGACCCAATGGGGTACATTGCACGTTCCACCCGACCGTGTGAGTCCGAAGACCCACCCCCCGTGCTAGGAGCTAACAAGAAGAGTCCTCAACCAAGAACATCCCAACATGGAATCACAAGACTCACAATATACAAAAGTATCATAAACTTCAAGAATTGCAACAACATCCACGAGTCAACATAATAAATTAAGATCACAAATCCCATCATGTAAATCAAAGCAATGACCATGAAACACTTCCAACCAAACTAAATTGATAAACATAATACATTTCCAATTTACAATAGATCACAGTATCAAAAGAGTACAAGGTCATAAGTCAATGAGATCATACAAATCCTCAAAGTACACCAAAGATGTATCAAGGCAAAATCATTAATCAAGATAAATCCAAGAATCAACAATCTATACCAACTCCCACAACCTACTTCCAGAGGAACACAATAAAGTAAAACACATGGGCAACTAGGGGAGAGTGTCATCGCATAGCCCACATGGGTTCTCCTGGCCCTTCCTCCCAAACTGAGGTGCCGGCCCCCATCTATGGATCTCCTGTGCTCTTCCTCCCAACTGGAGGCGCCGGCACCATAGGGTAGCTCATGCAGAGTCGTAGACCTCTCGTGAATACGAGATCACGACCTTGCCAACCACGGCCTTCTCAGGCTTCCATTAGTCTGCGGAAGCACTAATGAAGATGAGGCATCCATTTTTTTTAATCTTGTAGTGATATTACTACCCAACCCTCCTAAGTTAATTATTAGGTTTTCACTTGATTACCAACTCACTCGTGGGTTCTATTGTGCTCTTCCCCTTACGCGGGGCGCTGGCCCCCATGAGGAGCCACTCTCCCTAGAGACCCAACAACATAAAAACCAAGGAACCAAGAACAATTAAGGGTTGTACCATCATAATTAGAACAAAGAATCACATCATAAAAGCATGCGAGGCATTACCCATCTCACTAACAAGTACAAAAACAGAGTCTCAACAAAGTCTCGTACAACCCTTTTCAAAATAATGATACCAATATCTTGCCATGCCAAGAGTACATAAAGAGAGAACATCAACTGACAATCATCTCAAGCCTCTGGAAGCCAAAAGAATGAAAACCCACAAACAGGGGATAAAATGAAGCAATACAGTTTCAACACAAAAAATTATCATACGGAAGTCTCCTCAACCCAAAATGACTCAAGCGGGCGACCAAAATAATAAGGATCCATCAAGCTCATTCATTGATCAAATGTGAACTCAGTAAATAAAATCATCTATGAAAACCAAACAACTCAAGAGATACATCAAAATAAATTCATCATAACAACCATTAAAAATGGGGATACACTTAATAAACAACAATAACCAACAAACACTTTCTATCCTTCTGCAAGGACCAAAAATCTAATCATAACCTTATGACACAAAAGAGCTCCCTCCTTAAACAAAACTCAAATAAAATAAAATAAAATACATAGTCAACTTGATACAAAGCAATTGGCTCAAACCATCAAATCAACCATGAAACAAGTAAGCATCCTCATAGAGAATTTAGGAGAAAGGCAATAAGGAATAGTCATCATTTAGAAAATCATCTATTTTACATAAACCCTACATTTATCCAATTATATACAATCAACTCTTACAACTATCAATTCTCCTTATTACCAAAATAACACTATGCTAACCAAGAATTTTTCATATCTTCAACATATCCCTATCTACTTCATGAACTTATAAATATAAAGCAATCACACTAATATTCACGCCACACAATTACATGAATGAATATTTATACAAAAATGTTCATTTCACATAACAATTCCTAGGTCTCAGAAATAAATATAAAAGATTCCATTACCTATTTTCCAAGAGCATCTAGTAGCCAATCATAATAAAAGAATATGTTTATGACATTATACTTTCTTCCTATTTCAAATTAATTCTTCTAATTGACTTAATATTACTAATTTCATCATTTGCCATAATCATCTAATTTAACATCCTATAACTTACTAGCAATAACTACCTATTCAACAATTGAATTAAACAATACCTTATTACTAATATTATCCTTTCTTACTAAACTTAAGATGCTAAAAAGGAACTCGGTCAACAATTCTATTCTATCAATTGCAACTTACACTTTTCCAAATATACATTATTTTTCGCATTCCCTTTTTCTGATCTAAATTGATGAAACTACTCTTCGTTTTATTTATTTATTGTTTTCAAATTCACTAACTATATTGCTAATGAATACAAGACAAAAAGGTCTTCTTTCTTGAAATTATAATATTTATATATCAAAATTACATATATATATATATAGCACACATAAATATACATCTTTATTCATTTCTCTATTCCCATATTTCTTGATTCTCAATCTAAGGATTTGTTTACCAAATATAGATTAACAAGCCTATCAACCCATGAGGTACAGAGAATAAATAAGTAAAATTTCATTACAAAACATACCGGGAGCTAAATACAATATAAGAAATATAAACCAGAGAGAGGCCATCACTATCAGTCCAAAATATTAAATGCTATAGCTGAGACTAGATGAAAATGAGATCAGAGAGATTGCATAAATCTATACACCCTACCATGACCAAATGCGCCACTGACAGATTAGCTATGAAATCAGAGAGGTTAATAAGTTTACTACACCTTTGCTAGTCTAAAGTTGCAGCTATGAAAGGTGGTCAATGATCTTAGGGAAACTATTTAATTCTATACAACGCCTCAACTCTAAATGCTGAAACTGTGACAGGTTGATGAGTATATCAGAAAGAGAAGATTGTAAATTGGAAATATCACTATCTACTTGCATTATTTTAAAAAATTCCAAATGTTACAGCTGCCATAGATTAACAGGAGAAACAAGCATGTTATTTAAAACTTTAAACTTCCTACATGTTCAGGCGTGCGGCTGAGACAAATTGCCAAAGAAATCAGAAAATTAATTTAATTTACTACATCTTTGAAAATCTAGGATATGCAGCTAAGATAGGTTGCTAATGGTTTCAGGGAGGTTATTTAAATCTGTACACTCTCCTAAGTATAAATGCTGCAGCAGTGATAGGTGGCCAAAGGTATCAGGGAGATTAAATAAATTTAGATTACCAGACTATGTGAAGAAGCTCAACTAAACACTGTATCCAATAACATCAATTTCTCTCAGCTTCGACTGAACGGAGGTAATTGGCAAAGGCTTGAAACATTGCGCAGAGCAAGAGAAGTAAATAATTTGCTCATTGGTCCTCAATTTCTTCACTTGAACAATCTGCTCATTAACGGCATCAGCGAAGACACATGAACCAAGCTTCCATCAAGTTTGAGATGGTTACGGTTGCAAAAACGTGAGAAGCCATTGTGGATAACATTTGATTCTATACAAAGCCTCAACACTAAGTCACAAGTTGCCAAGTATTTTAGAAAGTGAATAATGGAATTTGGAAATATCGCCATCTACTTGCATTATTATCAAATCTCAAATGTTATCCATACAACAGAAAAGAAGGAGAAAGGTGAGGTGCAAATACGTGACTTCTGAGTAGGAGGAGCCAGGTGTAAAGTCGAATTCTATGGCATTAATCAGCAGGCAGGTATGCAAGATGAACAGCATAGGAGGCACGTGAACTGTTTGATAAAATGTCTCTACGAAATGTAATCTCATGGAATGCAATGGTCACAAGATAGAAAGGAATAACATAAAATAAAATGGCTTTAGAACCATTCAAGCAATTGCAATTGGCAGACATGAAATTGAACTCCAAAGTCTTTCCCAATGATAACAGAAACAACACTTATGCTACAGCAGAGAAAGAAACAAAGGCAAATAAACAGCGAACTTGAAACTACCCTCGATTTCTAATCTAATGAAATCATTATTTCCAGGAAAAGAATTAAATCTTTAATGGCTAGAACCTATAAAATCATTACCAACTAAATGAACTCTATATGTAAATATGAGCTTTTGTGGAATACTTACAAGATAAAGCAACATACAAAGTAAGATACCCCATGTTCTGTGCATGTGAAGATGGCATCCCTGGATCAGCCTTCAAACCTAGAGCAGAAGGAGGGCACTACTGTTTTAAAGACATGTTTCAAAAGTTTTGAATTACTTATATTAAGAACACTGCCTGCTATGACCCATATGAGTCCAAATCACTACCACCGCAAGGATCCCCAAAATTCCTTCCCCGCCTCCACCTCTTCCTAACTAATTTCCCCCACCTCCAATTGATCTATTTACTTCTTGCTTTTATAAGGGAGAGATCGATAAAAATTATAGAACAATCCATCCGATGGAGTGGTGATAGAATAGTGCCAGAAAAAACCCCCTCAAGATGTCTCCTCAATTCTAATTTATGAGTTTCAATAATTGAAATCTTTGCCTGGAAGGTGATGAGACAAAGGAAGATAAAACATATACCATCTTTTTCCAGCTTCTCTTGCCTTTTACACTTCCCAAAAAAATCTTATCACGATTTATTTAAATAAAAAAACTATTCACTTTCCATTTTCCAATAGCCTTCCTTTTTATTATTATTATTATTATTATTATTATTATTTTTTTCAGATTATTTTGTTCATTATTATTATTAAATCAATTTATCTAATAATATCACTTGTGCTTTTAACAAATTAGTTTAATTTGATCATTTGATCTGAATCATTTGATTTAATTTAATGGATTATTATTTTAATTTCTAATTATATTTTAAATAACCTCGTAGATTCACTTATGATTTAAATTAATTATTTAAACATGACTACTAACATTTGATATTTTCCACACAATCGAATAACACAGTAATCAATGAAGCATACACAAATACTCACACAAAAGTTTAGAACAACCGACACGGAGGGGTATTACATCCTCCCCCCCTTAAAAATTGACTTACTCCTCGAAGTCGAGCTTAATCATAAACATGGTAACACAACAATATCAAAGATCATAAGCACATCAACACCACAAGTCAAATCATCAATTAAACGCCATGAAGTAAGCAATGAAAATTAAATAAACCCAAAATAAGGAAATGATGTCAAGACAAAAGTGGTGGCAGGGTTGCAACCAGACCAATTTGACAAACACAAGGACAGATGACGAACTAGGTTGGGGAAACTTTCTTGTTAGTTCCTATTTTCCACGTCAATCCCATTGGGTGTATATAATGCTCGCCCTGTCGTAACAATGCAGGTGGAATCGAGACTTTGTTCCTGCAATCCTACATGCAAACAAACATTGTGCACAATACATATATATCACAAATACTTTGTGAGAGGAAATCCCAGCATAGTAGGGCACTCGCGAGCGAGTGATACCACACTGTCCCTCCCACTAAACAACACATAATAGTCAAAACAATTCTAGTAACTCATAAACAATTTGCTTCTTATAAGTTAGGAAATATTCGTATAAGAATACTAACCACAAATATAATTCCTATCAAAATTAATTACTACTTGATATTATAAGTATCTATACCCGCATATTACAATTACATTACCTTCGTCACTATGCTTTTCTGAGGCCCATTTCCTGTAAATCAAAAGCTACCATGGAGCATTACACATTAGTACCAATAATTCAAGTTGCATCTTAACCTAAAAATACTATATTTTGCCACAAACACAAATAACTCCACTTTTAACCAATATTCAACATCAAATCTCACATCAATTCCAATAAAAAGGTTAAAATTTTACACCTTCACAGATTCAAGAAAACATAATTCATTGCTCAAGGACAACAAAATCGCAGATTCCACGCACACCATACATATTCACACACATAAAATACATCACCAAGAAACACATCACACAAAACTCAAGGGTCCATAGAGCATCCCTGACAGGAAGGATATCGGTGCATTGCGCACTACACCGAGGGTCCTATCCTTTCCCATCAGTTTCTTGTTCCATCGACCCGACACCAACTAATAGAAGAAATTCAAGTCCACAACAATCACAAAAAGCAAGTAAAACTCAAGACTCATGGGTCTAAGCGCAAGGTTACATAGTGAGCACACATAGTGCCCCGTGTATGAACCTATGCTCTGATACCAATGTTGTAACGCCCCGTTGTGCGAACCCCAAAGGACAAATCCATAATTACAGCACAATTTTTTTTTAAAGTAAACATAACATTCACATTAAGTCATAACATCAATTTAATTTAAACAGATTCACTAACACATACATCCCTTGGGGTACACGAGGAGTCATTACGCGACTTAGATCCATACAACAGCAATAAAGAATAAAATCCAAAGATATAAGGTAAAAATTATCAAATGAAGCACAAACATGATAACTCATTGATAAGAACCATTTGCGTACATAAATACAACGTATGCATGATTAACTTAACACATTGAATAACAATTGCCAATAGCCACATAAGGTTTAACGTTACATTACAATACAATGTTCTAGAGGTACAATGATACAAAAGTGTTTCCAAACCATGAACATAAACTATACAACAAGAATCATGATACAGAAGAAGAGATGAATACAAAGTATCATAATTGGCTCCAAGACAAGTACAACTCTAGAGTCGCTGCAACAGCACCAATCCTAACCTCTCAATCCTCGACTGGGGACCCAATGGGGTACATTGCACGTTCCACCCGACCGTGTGAGTCCGAAGACCCACCCCCCGTGCTAGGAGCTAACAAGAAGAGTCCTCAACGAAGAGCATCCCAACACAGAATCACAAGACTCACAATATACAAAAGTATCATAAACTTCAAGAATTGCAACAACATCCAAGAGTAAACATAATAAATTAAGATCGCAAATCCCATCATGTAAATCAAAGCAATGACCATGAAACACTTCCAACCAAACTAAATTGATAAACATAATACATTTCCAATTTACAATAGATCACAGTATCAAAAGAGTACAAGGTCATAAGTCAATGAGATCATACAAATCCTCAAAGTACACCAAAGATGTATCAAGGAAAAATCATTAATCAAGATAAATCCAAGAATCAACAATCTATACCAACTCCCACAACCTACTTCCAGAGGAACACAATAAAGTAAAACACATGGGAAACTAGGGGAGAGTGTCATCGCATAGCCCACATGGGTTCTCCTGGCCCTTCCTCCCAAACTGAGGCGCTGGCCCCCATCTATGGATCTCCTGTGCTCTTCCTCCCAACTGGAGGCACCGGCACCATAGGGTAGCTCATGCGGAGCTGTAGACCTCTCGTGAAGACGAGATCACGACCTTGCCAACCACGACCTTCTCAGCCTTCCATTAGTCTGCGGAAGCACTAATGAAGACGAGGCATCCATTTTTTTTAATCTTGTAGTGATATTACTACCCAACCCTCCTAAGTTAATTATTAGGTTTTCACTTGATTACCAACTCACTTGTGGGTTCTCCTGTGCTCTTCCCCTTACGCGGGGTGCCGGCCTCCATGAGGAGCCACTCTCCCTAGAGACCCAACAACATAAAAACCAAGGAACCAAGAACAATTAAGGGTTGTACCATCATAATTAGAACAAAGAATCACATCATAAAAGCATACGAGGCATTACCCATCTCGCTAACAAGTACAAAAACAGAGTCTCAACAAAGTCTCGTACAACCCTTTTCAAAATAATGATACCAATATCTTGCCATGCCAAGAGTACATAAAGAGAGAACATCAACTAACAATCATCTCAAGCCTCTGGAAGCCAAAAGAATGAAAACCCACAAACAGGGGATAAAATGAAGCAATACAGTTTCAACACAAAAACTTATCATACGGAAGTCTCCTCAACCCAAAAGGACTCAAGCGGGCGACCAAAATAATAAGGATCCATCAAGCTCATTCATTGATCAAATGTGAACTCAGTAAATAAAATCATTTATGAAAACCAAACAACTCAAGAGATACATCGAAATAAATTCATCATAACAACCATTAAACACAGGGATACACTTAATAAACAACAATAACCAACAAACACTTTCTATCCTTCCGCAAGGACCAAAAATCTAATCATAACCTTATGACACAAAAGAGCTCCCTCCTTAAACAAAACTCAAATAAAATAAAATAAAATACATAGTCAACTTAATACAAAGCAATTGGCTCAAACCATCAAATCAACCATGAAACAAGTGAGCATCCTTATAGAGAATTTACGAGAAAGGGAATAAGGAATAGTCATCATTTAGAAAATCATCTATTTTACATAAACCCTACATTTATCCAATTATATACAATCAACTCTTACAACTATCAATTCTCCTTATTACCAAAATAACACTATGCTAACCAAGAATTTTTCATATCTTCAACATATCCCTATCTACTTCATGAACTTATAAATATAAAGCAATCACACTAATATTCACACCACACAATTACATGAATGAATATTTATACAAAAATGTTCATTTCAAATAACAATTCCTAGGTCTCAGAAATAAATATAAAAGATTCCATTACCTATTTGCCAAGAGCATCTAGTAGCCAATCATAATAAAAGAATATGTTTATGACATTATACTTTCTTCCTATTTCAAATTAATTCTTCTAATTGACTTAATATTACTAATTTCATCATTTGCCATAATCATCTAATTTAACATCCTATAACTTACTAGCAATAACTACATATTCAACAATTGAATTAAACAATACCTTATTACTAATATTATCCTTTCTTACTAAACTTAAGACGCTAAAAAGGAACTCGGTCAACAATTCTATTCTATCAATTGCAACTTACACTTTTCCAAATATACATTATTTTTTGCATTCCCTTTTTCTGATCTAAATCGATGAAACTACTCTTCGTTTTATTTATTTATTGTTTTCAAATTCACTAACTATATTTCTAATGAATACAAGACAAAAAGGTCTTCTTTCTTGAAATTATAATATTTATATATCAAAATTACATATATATATATATAGCACACATAAATATACATCTTTATTTATTTCTCTATTCCCATATTTCCTGATTCTCAATCTAAGGATTTGTTTACCAAAGATAGATTAACAAGCCTATCAACCCATGAGGTACAGAGAATAAATAAGTAAAATTTCATTACAAAACATACAGGGAGCTAAATACGATATAAGAAATATAAACCAGAGAGAGGCCATCACTATCAGTCCAAAATATTAAATGCTACAGCTGAGACTAGATGAAAATGAGATCAGAGAGATTGCATAAATCTATACACCCTACCATGACCAAATGCGCCACTGACAGATTAGCTATGAAATCAGAGAGGTTAATAAGTTTACTACACCTTTGCTAGTCTAAAGTTGCAGCTATGAAAGGTGGTCAATGATCTCAGGGAAACTATTTAATTCTGTACAACACCTCAACTCTAAATGCTGAAACTATGATAGGTTGACGAGTATATCAGAAAGAGAAGATTGTAAATTGGAAATATCACTGTCTACTTGCATTATTTATCAAATTCCAAATGTTACAACTGCCATAGATTAACAGGAGAAACAAGCATGTTATTTAAAACTTTAAACTTCCTACATGTTCAGGCGTGCGTCTGAGACAAACTGCCAAAGAAATCAGAAAGTTAATTTAATTTACTACATCTTTGAAAATCTAGGATATGCAGCTAAGATAGGTTGCCAATGGTTTCAGGGAGGTTATTTAAATCTGTACACTCTCCTAAGTATAAATGATGTAGCGGTGATAGGTGGCCAAAGGTATCAGGGAGATTAAATAAATTTAGATTACCAGACTATGTGAAGAAGCTCAACTAAACACTGTATCCAATAACATCAATTTCTCTCAGCTTCGACTGAACGGAGGTAATTGGCAAAGGCTTGAAACATTGCGCAGACCAAGAGAAGTAAATAATCTCATTGGTCCTCAATTTCTTCACTTGAACAATCTGCTCATTGACGGCATCAGTGAAGACACACGAACCAAGCTTCCATCAAGTTTGAGATGGTTACGGTTGCAAAAACGTGAGAAGCCATTGCAGATAACATTTGATTCTATACAAAGCCTCAACACTAAGTGACAGGTTGCCAAGTATTTTAGAAAGTGAATAATGGAATTTGGAAATATCGCCATCTACTTGCATTATTATCAAATTTCAAATGTTATCCATACAACGGAAAAGAAGGAGAAAGGTGAGGTGCAAATACGTGACTTCTGAGCAGGAGGAGCCAGGTGTAAAGTCGAATTCTATGGCATTAATCAGCAGGCAGGTATGCAAGATGAACATCATAGGAGGCACGTGAACTGTTTGATAAAATGTCTCTACGAAATGTAATCTCATGGAATGCAATGGTCGCAGGATAGAAAGGAATAACATAAAATAAAATGGCTTTAGAACCATTCAAGCAATTGCAATTGGTAGACATGAAATCGAACTCCAAAGTCTTTCCCAATGATAACAGAAACAACACTTATGCTACAGCAGAGAAAGAAACAAAGGCAAATAAACAGCGAACTTGAAACTACCCTCGATTTCTAATCTAATGAAATCATTATTTCTAGGAAAAGAATTAAATCTTTAATGGCTAGAACCTATAAAATCATTACCAACTAAATGAACTCTATATGTAAATATGAGCTTTTGTGGAATACTTACAAGATAAAGCAACATACAAAGTAAGATACCCCATGTTCTGCGCATGTGAAGATGGCATCCCTGGATCAGCCTTCAAACCCAGAGCAGAAGGAGGGCGCTGCTGTTTTAAAAACATGTTTCAAAAGTTTTGAATTACTTATATTAAGAACACTGCCTCCTACGACCCATATGACTCCAAATCACTACCACCGCAAGGATCCCTGAAATTCCTTCCCCGCCTCCACCTCTTCCTAACTAATTTCCCCCACCTCCAATTGATCTATTTACTTCTTGCTTTTATAAGGGAGAGATCGATAAAAATTATAGAACAATCCATCCGACGGAGTGGTGATAGAATAGTGCCAGAAAAAAACCCCCTCAATATGTCTCCTCAATTCTAATTTATGAGTTTCAATAATTGAAATCTTTTCCTGGAAGGTGATGAGACAAAGGAAGATAAAACATATACCATCTTTTTCCAGCTTCTCTTGCCTTTTACACTTCCCAAAAAAATCTTATCACGATTTATTTAAATAAAAAAACTATTCACTTTCCATTTTCCAATAGCCTTCCTTTTTTATTATTATTATTATTATTATTATTATTTTTCAAATTATTTTGTTCATTATTATTATTAAATCAATTTATCTAATAATATCACTTGTGCTTTTAACAAATTAGTTTAATTTGATCATTTGATCTAAATCATTTGATTTAATTTAATGTATTATTATTTTAATTTCTAATTATATTTTAAATAACCTCGCAGATTCACTCATGATTTAAATTAATTATTTAAACATGACTACTAACATTTGATATTTTCCACACAATCGAATAACACAGTAATCAATGAAGCATACACAAATACTCACACAAAAGTTCAGAACAACGGACACGGAGGGGTATTACACAAATACAAGAAATATAACTATATATCATTCACATCATCAACATACACATAAAATATCACACCCATCATCAACACAACTAATAGTTCCCATATCATATTATCTATGTTCTCATACAAATGTGTCTTCAAATACATCAAAGAACTCATGAGTAAATCCACTTTGTAGAGAATACACACACCTAAAAAGGTTCCCCTAAGGTATTTGTCTCCTATATCTATCCTCTTAGCCTATCCTTCTCTATGGATATGTTCCACTCATATCTACCACCATGAGGTGATCCATGTCTCAATCGTTGTCAAGGTCACTCCTCCTCTCTACCTATATCCTTTCTCGATGAGCTAGATCTATCACTGCTACTCCCCAAAACACCAACATTTAAATATTAAATTTTTTTTTAATAAATCATACAACATTGATTAAAACTAACTAAAAAATGAAAGCATTTAATATTATAACTTATGAATTATATTGAATGTCCCCACCTTGAAATTTATAGCCATCAATGTCAATCACTTATTCATACTATAGCTTTGTTCTCCAAAACACCTACATTTATATAAAAGTGAATTTTTAAGAAAAATAATATTTAACCTACTTTTAACTCAATAATAATGGATGTATTTCTATCATAAACTCTTCGTACTCATAATAGAATCATGACCTAGGTAGAGTATAATTTTTTTTGTTTCCAACCTCATATGTAAATCTAGAGTTAGAGTGCCAAAATTGTTGAATTTCATCCTTTGTGCTATTAATTAGCTTCTTATCGACTCATGGAAGCCTACTGCTAAAAGCCTAAGTATGATTTTCAATTGGACTTTCTAATCATGATCTTATTGATAATACTTTTGATAATGTTTTACGATTTAGGCTTAATTCAAAACAAGTTTACCTTAATAATTTAGCCTTTTTAATTTTTTAATTTCTTACTAATGATGTTATTACTCTATGAGCAACTCTTTTATCTTTTTCCATACTATTATTTACAATAGAATTGAATGCATTAAAAAAAAATTTAACAACAATATTATTTCGATCAAACTTTTTGCTTACATGAATCTTTGAAATTTATTTAGTAAAGGTCTCATTTTGTACATCTTTAACTTAATTGTATAAAAATTTGGAATTTTTTGGTTAATGTCTTATTGGAAAACCATTCATTGAGAATTTTTGAAGCCCACAACCGAATGGTTTGTGATGACCTCTTGCCTTCAAGAATTTCTATTATGCTCATCAATTTCAAACCATTTTGGGGTTCTTGAATGTTTTTAAATTTTAACAAATTCATTACAAAAAGATGGATTTTGAATTTCTTTTTCTTCTTCACAAAGGTTCTCTCTTCTTATGTAATTTGGAGACACATTGAGTTTCATTGGTTCATGTGAGCTATCAATTTAATCATTGTTATCAACAAGTCGATTATTGAGTGCAATTTCAATGTCATAGGGTTCATATCCACATTAGTCAAGAAATTGTTGATGTATTTCTCCTTCTTCTTCTTCTATGATGCTACTCTTATCAATAGGTGTTCCATCAAATTTTACAATATTTTCACATTCATGTTCAACATTTTTATTTTCAATATTATTGTCACTTTCATTTTTTAAACATCTCATTATATTGAACATTAAAATATCCAATTTAAATGTCATTTTAGGGTAAATAAGGACCTTCATCTTCTTTCAATATATATTTATAACAAGTATATATATTTAAGGGTAAATATATATTTTTAACATATATAATATGTATGGTTGGATTAGTGAGATATTTATAACAAGTATGCAATGAAGTCAAACTTTATTATATTTGATTCTTAATAAATTAGTTTTAACAATTCAATTTATAGATTTATGAAATCTATAAGTTTAAATAGTTTGATGGTATCTAAACTTTATACATATAAAAATATGATAAATGTCTGATTATTTTGCTTTCCAATCTATAATTTTTTTATGTTCTTGGCTATATAATTGAAGTTCATTTATGTTAACAACTATTAGATTAAATATTTTTATCCCCAATTATTTTCAAATAATTTTATACTAATCTTTGTATTCTTATTCTTTCTTTCATCGTTTCATTTAAAATTTGAACCATTTAAGGATGTTATGTTATAGATTATAGTTGTCTTCCAATTCTTTTTAAATTGTTAATGGTATGAAAATATTATTGATGAGTAGATGAATTATTACAAGTTCTATTTTAGATTTGTATTCCCTTTATCTAGATATGTTATTTACCAAAGTCTCATTGCTCTTTTCAGTGTACTGTATATATAGATAACATGGAAAATGTAGATCATGTTCCACCTGTGCTAGATTCTTTGTTTGCAAATGGGTGATCCCACAATAGTGGTTTACAATTTTTTGCCAAACTGGACACTGAAATATTTTTTTGTATGTCAATCTTCACTTTCGAGCATGTATAGCGGCTAAACCGTGAGGAATTTGAAGATGATGTAAACTATAGTTTCATGAAATTTTGTCTATAGATTCTAAATATATTTTTTTCAAAATTTTTGGAATCAGATTGCACTTCTTTTTCCATCTCCCTCAAAAACAATTTTTTTTTAGAAAACAATTTTTTTAAAAAGTGATGCTCACCGTATAATGCATAACTCTTTTTTCATGAAGGATAAAATTATAATTCTTTCGAATTTAGATTCATAACTCTAATATTTAGTGCTTCCACTTGGTTAGATAGTTTTTTATTGAATATTTTTTCTTTAATCAAGTTTCAAAGTCAAACCAATTGTAATTCAAACATAGCGTGACTGTATAACACATAACTTTTTTTGTATGTATCAAAATTCAATTTTTTTCTCTTTGTTGGATCAAGGACTTCAATATTTGGTGCACTCATATTTTTTAGAATTTTTTTTGATAATCTACTATTTTTCCACATGTGAAGAACAAAGAGCTTGATTTTAGTTGAAAAACCTACATTCACGAGAAATAAAAAACAAATATAATAATAAAATAAAATTTATTTAAAATTATACTTTTTGGGAAGCTTATAATAAGGACTACATACTTACAAAAAATAAATTTTAAATGAATTCATTTGATCCCCCAAAAGGTAAATCAAAAGTGGGTTTTTATCAGCATTTGTATAGGTGTAAAGGAGACTCTGTTATAGGTATGGTTTAAGACTAGTGGGGTTCTATCCAAGGGGTTTGATTTAAGGTAGTTTGATCAAACCATTTTCAATTGGAATGCTTTAAATAGAAATTTTTAAGGATTAAATCATTATATTTTCTAAAAATATGTGATTTCAGCAAAAATCTGATCCTCCCAAAAATTGTAAACTGGCTTTGTGGGATCACCCAAATACTAGTAATGAGATTAAAAAATTGAGAGATTCATTAGCACAGGGTGCAAACCCAAGGATATATAGTGAAACATGCATGTTAATATTGCATAGTCTAAAAAAACTAAAAGATGAACTTGAAAGGACTAGTGCATATTCCCCAAATAGAGTGACTTTTTTTCTTTCCCGCATGTGGGAAGAAGTACATGGTGACGTTCCCCTTAAAAAAATACATGATAGTGTCACCAAAGTAATGATAAAAGCCACTTGTTTTCCATTTTATCAAGATGTGCATAAGCTTAGGGAATACCAGGTCACTAGATGTGTCGATCATGCTATGGCCTCATTGATCTACCCATGATTTCTCATAGCACATGGTCTATACCCAAAAAATGACTAGATTCCACTGTATTTTGTTCAACAGTTGTATGCTGAGGTCCATTTGGGTCTCAAAGTTAACTACCTAGACATTTCACCATATGCTGGTCAGGGGCGTGGTAGGATTGTTGATAGGGTCACCTATCATTGAGCAGATAGACCACCCCCAGTGTTTAGGGTATTGGTTGGTGACAAGTCTCTTGCTCTCACCCTAGCTCTAGCCCCCATAGTAGATGAGGTTGTCGTTGCTTCCCAAAAGGAAGCAATTGACACTATAGGTGACATTGTGGCTGCCACCACTAGGATATCTGATGATCGTGTAGGTTAGTATTTGATGTCCAAACATTCCTGATCCACACCATTTTCAGCGCAGTGGACCACCATGGATCCTTTTACAGTGACCGACATCCCTACTCCTACATAGCTTGATGCACTTACAGGAGATATGTCACGCATGACTCTACATTGTTTGGCTGAGGACCTGTTGGAGGCATATTCCCACATTGCATCAGACAATGGGATTGGTATAGAGCATGTTAGAGAGCATTTGAGATGTAGAGGTCCTTCAGTTCGAAGATCCCATCACTCTTAGCAGAGCACTAGTGCACATCAAGATCCACCTACAGTTCATACAACAATTGCATAGACTATGGGTTTTATTGATATGTTGATTGGTTCTGGTTCATCATCACCGATGCCATCTCACCTTCATATTCCTCTACATTCATCATTTATGGCATGACATGGGATAGATTAGATGGATGTAGATGTTGATTCGTCACTTGATTGTTTGGTGGATATGGTGGAGGTGACTATTTCAGAGGACTTAGGTCACCCGATATCAGATGATGTGCATGTATGTGTGCATGTTCATGTTTCAATTCTTTTTTAATTATTATTATTATTTTTTAACTAGATATTCATGTAAGTTGATATATATGTGTATATATATTGTTACAGGTGGATATGCCTCATATCACTCCTAGCCTTGGTCCAGATCATGTGCATGATCGATGTGACTCTATGGATGAATCTGCTATCAGTGGACATGTGAGTTTTACATTTTTATATAAGCACATGTGTATATGTACATGCAATATACTTATGTATGCACAGATCTAGATTGATATTTAAAAATACAAGTTCATTTAAAAATAACTTTCATAAAATCTATTTAATATAAATTATATGTATTTAACACATCTTGTACACAATTTTATTTGCAAGGCTTAGCACATCCATCATAGCAGGACCATTCTCATTCAGATGGCCATTCGACTAGGAGTAGACATTCATATTAGGCCATGCACACCAGATTTTTGATCTTTACCACATGCATTTGCTTATACATGATGATTTTAGTATTTGAGATTTGATGATCTCTAACTTACATTTTCTTATATGATATACATACATTTGCTTATTTGTTGATCTTTAGTATTCGACATTTGATGATCTTTAATTTACATTTTTCTTTTATGATATGTACATATATTTTCTTATATGATATATACATACATTTGCCTCTTTGCTTAGAATATGTGTTACGTTTATATGTATTGAATCCCTTTACATGCATGTACATGTATTTGCTTATGGTTTAAACATGTTTACACATAATATATGTATGCATTTGCTTTAAATATTCAATATACATACATGTTTTCTTATTTTATGATCTCTTACAACTTACATTTCCTTATATTCAATATACATTTGATCTCTAGTAGAATTTTAGGGAAATCAATGCCACTTTATAATTAAGTTCATTCATGTTGATCACAATAAATATTTTTTTTAAAATGACTTAAATAACATGAACCATTGATTTGAGAACAAGATATAATCTTTTTGACAAGTAACTTGAAATTCAATTCAAATATAATTTTAAAATTCAATTCAAATTATATCGAGCTATTATACATTTTTGACAAGTAACTTGAAATTCAATTCAAATATAATTAAGAAAATTTAATTCAAATTATACCTCTATTATACATTTTCAACAACTAACTTGAAATTCAATTCAAATATAATTAAGAAAATTCAATTCAAATTAAATACCTCTAATATACATTTTTGACACTTTAACAAAATTCTAAAATTACTAGATATGTTATGCATACCTATGAATTAAATATGTTCAACAAACTCCACAATAAAATAACTTGTTTCTTTACTACTTGATTCATTTAAACTAGGATCTAGTTATTCCATGTACACTTGAATAATTTTGATTCACTTGGAGCGCAGATTTTGGAGAATAAGTTTTTGCACATTTATCAAGGAGGCAAATATTGGAGCTCTCGACAATTTTTCATTTTTATCAATCAAGGAAAAATTTGGAGGATAATTTAACTAAGTTGGTAGAGGACTTGTTTAGAGTCATCATTAATTTGAAGAAGAAAATGGGACAACAAGGCAAAATAAAAAATGCATCTCAACGAAAATTGTCAAAAGAAGAAGAACAAAAGAGGCGTGACCAAAACTTGGAAAATTATCATAGAAAGAAACAAGGTACATGCTTGTTTCTTCTCTCTCTCACTCTCAAGTGTGTGTTTAGGACTTTTACTTTGAAGGCTTCTAACCATCATTGCACTTGAATGACTTTAAATACTTTTAAATGTCCTCAAGTCATCTTGGTCATGCAAGTTGCAATGTTTATATGATCCTTGACTCCAATTCCTTAAGCCAATTATTTTTGTTTCAATATTTTTGTTTTGTGTCTTTGGTCTTTTATTTTCATCACTTCAATGTTCTCAATTTTTTTTTTATGTTTTATGCTCTAGGGATTCCTCAAGCTAGAGTTGAGCCAAATCTAGATATTGGATCAAACGAACCCGTTGAAGAACACATGGACCTTGAAGTTAGGGAGAAGACCCAAGTTCAAACAATGCTTGTTGGAGAGGGGTCAAGATCACTTCCTTCTATTGGTATGGATGAGCATATAAAACTAGCACAAAATTCTCTCACTTATATCTCATCATGTTTTATTAGTTTGTTTGCTTGCATACATAAACTTCACTTATATTTAACATCATCTCTCACTTTTGTTTGCAAAATATTTTGTGACACATGTGTAGGAAGGGCTAAACAAGCAAGAAATTTTCATGCTCAAGTCGAGCCAAATATAGACATTGGATCAAATGAATCTGCTCAAGAATGCATGGTCCTTGAAGATAGGGAGGAGGCACAAGTTCAAACAATGCATGTTGGATAGGGGTCGAGATCACTTCCTCCTACTGGTATGGATGAGCATATAAAACTAGCTGAGAAGGTGGGGAAACAAATTTCTCATAGAAATTTAGATCATTTACTTGAAATGGATATGGAAAAATTGAAATATTATGCCAACCAACCTTATAATAAGAGAAAGAGGTCAATGACTAAATCTGTAAATGGAATGATCAATCATCATTTCAATCATCTTGATACACTTGAAAAAACCCAATTGTTATCATGTTTACTTCTTCACGATGAGCTCAAAGAGTCATTACAATTGTTGGGTGTTCATTCAATATCAAATAAGAAGAAACACATGTGATTACAAAAGGATATTGTTCAAAATGTTAAAAAGGGTTTAGATTCCATTGGGAAAGGATCTTAATCAGTGGATAAGGCCACTACAAGAAGGGTGATGTTGACATCTATTGTACATCAAGATATAGCAAGAAAAAGAAAAATGTTTGCACTTTCAACTAAAATTGGCTATAGTAGAACCACTTTGATAAAATATGAGAAAAAGAGAAAGTTTTTGGATGATAGTTTAGAAGGAAATTGGGCAATTATGTGTAGAGCTCCCCATTTTGACAGGATTGAAGATGTTGTTATGAACTTGGTCCCAGGTTTTTGGCATGATTAGACTCGTCCATCATCAAATACTAGAGATGTTATGAGACACAGGATTGGACCTAGTATTTATGAAAATCATATCAAACATTGGCTAGACATAACACAATTTGAGATGTATATGAACTTTTGTAACGCATATCCTCATACAAAGATTAGGCAAACAATGTTTCAAAGGTTAAAGCCATATTATGTGAAGATGAACAAGTTTTTTGAAACTTGTTGTTGTCATTATCATATTGAATTTGATCTCTACTATCAAGTGTTTTGAAAGATGAGAGAAGAAAGATGTGGATTTCAAAATGCACCTCCTAAACATACAAGTTTTTTCATAAAGTCTATGGTTTTATCATATTGAATTTGATCTCTACTATCAGTAGTTGACTTTGTAGAAAATTACTCCTTTCTACATCAAAAGGAGATTCAATCAGAGTATTACTTTTCAAAGAAGATCACTATTATGTTTCATGTGTGTTATCAGCATGCACAATCAAAATTGGATGGTATTGAGAGTACAAATGAAGAACAATCCATTAAGAAATAATATCACTTTTATATTAGTGATGATAAAGAGCATGGCACACTTTTTGTCCAAAATTGCTTTACAATATTTTTTGAGAATTTGAGAAGTAGGGGTGTAAAATTTGAAAATAATTTTGTATGGTTAGATGGATGTGCGGCACAATTCAAATCTTCACAACCATTTTATGCACATTGTAGATATCATAAAATGTACAAAATACCACATGTTAGGAGTTTTTTTTAGAGTGGGAATGGAAAGGGTGAGCATGATGGAGCAGGAGCTTGCATTAAACGAGCTTTAAGAAAGCATCAAATGAGTTATCCAATAGATCATCTAGACAGTGCACATGATGTTGTTGAATGGTGCAAGAAACACTTTGCATCAAATGTGGTCAGTACATCTTCAAGAACAAACTGACACATTCCACATAGAGTGTTTTGGGAGATATCAGGTATGTGTAAATTACATTAAATCAAAAATTTGAATTTATTTAAATTTAAAATATATATATATATACATATTTGTTCACATAATTTTTTTGTTTTGCATATGTATCTAGGTGTGGATAGAAGATCGATGCATGAATGCAAGAGGGTAGAAAAAACAAGATATTTGCATTGTGTTAGGAGTTCAGATAGTTTCCATGGATGGATATTAGACACAAGGGATTACTCTTGTTTTTGCACTGAGTGCATTGAGGGAAACTCTGATTATGCAAGCAACAATCAAGAACTTGGATATGTTGGTAAATGGGATACGATGCCACTAGTTGTTTCAGAAACATATGATGAAAATGAGGAAGAAAGATTTGAAGACATTCTTTTGATTTCAATTGATTATGACCATATTTCAAGATTGGTTAGAAAAGGTACACATGTGTAAGTTTTCAATAATTTAAATATTATATATATCTAGTTAATGATCTTTAGAGACATTTCTAATTTTTAAAGATTTTTTTTGTGTAAATTTGGTGTACAGGAGATGTTTTTGTAGTCATAGCAGAGCCTAGAAACATCAAAGGTGTTAGCTATTATTTATTGTGTTACACAGAAGAGAGGAATAAGCTAACATAACTTGAAACAAGTGATGGAATGTCATTTCCCATAGGTAAGTTTGAATTAAAATTTTATATACATTGTATTCGCATGTGCACATTACATTATAAACATTAAATATATATTGTACAAAACTTGAGCACGAAAATTTTGCACATGTTCATATGTCTTACCTTAGGATCATGTTTAGCATGCAGGTTCTGTTGTAGTGCAAGGGACATATCTAAAAAAATTCAAAGTTGTTCATCATGGGATGCATTTTGTTGACTATCAACCTGATAACAAGGTATATCAATATAGTCACTTAATAATTGCTACCACTCTACATCTTCATGTAGTTCCACATGCATGTGCCTAAAGAAAATGGAGACTAGATACTGATGATCATCAAAAAGTTCTACATGTTATTGAAGAGAGGGTTGAACCAGAATCTTTGACGTAGATTATATCCATGGTTTTCAAGTTCACTTGTAACCCTATACATGTTCAAATGAGAACTTATAGTAACTTGTACATAGATGTAAATCATTTTGAGTAAATTAAAATTATATGTACATATGTGTTCCATGGAAAATTATTAAGTTCAAGAATCTTTCATAGCATCATCTCTCACTTTTTTGGGTTGCACGTAAACCCATATATATGCTTTCAATCCTTATTTGAAACGTAGTGAATTTTTTTAAAATCATTTTGCCTAAATTATAATTATATGTACATATTTGTTCCATGGAAACTTCTTAAGTTCAAGAATCTTTGATAGCATCATCTCTCACTTTTTTTGGCTGCATGTAAACCCACATATATGCTTTCAAACCTTATTTGAAATGTAGTGAAGTTTTCTAAAATCATTTTGCCTAAATTACTATTATATACAACTTATATTTTTTCATGCAATTCTTAAGTTCAAGAATCTTATATACACTTATATACAACTTACATAAAATTTTGTTCCATCAAATTGTACCATGGGAAACTATGTATTGTAAATTAACTATTATCTAATTATAAAATGATTGTACACATATATAAAACATAAATCAATGCAAATAAAAAAATATACCCTAACCCTTAAACCCTTAGCCCTATAACCCTAAACCCTTGTACCCCCTACCCTCTATCTCTCTCCCACTCCCCCCCTCTCTCTCTTGAAAGTCTCTCCCTCCTACCCACTCTCC
>VDFB02271358.1:485966267-486203591 GCA_007258455.2 Sequoia sempervirens
CTCCCTACTACACCCTCTCCCTCTCTCCCCTCTACCCTTAACCCTTATAACCTAAACGCTAAACCCTTATACCGCATACCCTTTATCTCTCTCGCACTCCCCCATCTCGCTCTCTCTCAAGTGTCTCCCTCCTACCCCCACTCTCCCTTTCTCTCCCACTCCCTCCATATCTCTCTCTCAAGTCATAATTTATAACAAATATCATTTATATTTATATTAATATTAAAAATTATTTTTTAATAGAGGGGGTTTGATTGAACATGTTTAGAATTTTTGACCGAACCCCATTCAAATATATTTTTTTATTGTATTTTAACTGGGTTCGATCGAACCATTGTTTGATCAAACCCCCATTCGACTGATTATGATTTTTTTGTTCGACCAAGCAGTTGTTCGACCGAACCCACTTATTTTCACCCACATCCTCTCAGGCACCAAAATTGCTCAGAATTTTTCACTTCGAAGCTCAATTTGAGAATGAAAATGGAGGATATCTTAAAAATCCAACTGGTATCAGGTTTCCCTCAAAATGAGCTATCGAACGAATATAATTTTAATATGTTTTGATTATATTATCTATTTGTTTTTTTAAGTTTTATTAAATATAGGTTTTTCACCAAAAACAAAACTCTTTGTTCTGCACACGTGGAAAAATAGAAGATTATCAAAAAAAATTTAATAAAATATGATTGCACTAGATATTGGAGTCCTTGATCCAACCAAAAAAAAAGAATTTCGATACATACAGTAAAAGTTATGCATTATACGGTCGCGTTATGTTTGAATTGTAATTTATTTGATTTGAAACTTGATTAAAGAAAATATATTTAATAAAAAACTATCTAACCAAGTGGAAGTAATAGATATCAGAGTTACAAATCTAAATTTTAAGAATTAGAATTTTATCTTTCAAGGATAAAAAGTTATGCATTATACGGTGTGTGTCACTTTTTAAAAATGTTGTTTTTTGAAAAAAACCAATTTTCATGGGAGATGGAAAAAGAAGTACAATCTAATTCCAAAAGTTTTGAAAAAAATACTTTTAGAATCTAAAGAAAAAATGTGACAAGACTCTATTTTGCATCATCTTCAAATTCCTCATGGTTTAACCGCTATAGGTGCTCGAATGTGAAGATTTAGTTAAAAAAAAAGTTAGTGTCTAGTCTGGCCAAAAATTGTAAACCACTATTGTGGGATCACCCATTAATGTAGAGGTTATCCAAGCCTTTAGAGTATTGTGTGTCTTAAAAAATTGGATGAGAAGCATCGATTTATATTGTATTTCATACTTTAGCACACAAGTATCTATAAATATAATGTTGGGATTACCCTCCTTGGTTTAACAGAGCTAGAAGAGTAGAAGAGTTTAGTCTCTCTGACTGAATCTTGTTCGTTGGCCACATCAACCTATTGAGTCTAAATATGAGAGAGTGGCTACTCTTTAGGACTCATTAGATCTGCTTATTTGGGAACCAATAGATTAGAACTCTGTTGGGGAGAACTTTGAATCTCTAGTTGCAAATTGTTCTTTTACAGAGTCATTATTTGATCTTCAAATTTGGTTCAAATATTGAAGGAATTCATACCTGGAGAAAGAAGTTGCTTGATCTATGGTGCTCTGCTAGTAAAATACCTAGAAGGAGATTCATCTTTGAAGGAGCTTCATGCTACTTGAAGTTCAGTCCTCTATGAAGAGAGGTGGCAACTCTATCCAAAGAAATTGCTAAAGATTTGAAGAAAATATCAAATCTATAGAAATTTTGAATTAAGAAGAAAGGTTAGTAGCTGCTACAAGTTTCTAGGTAGTCTCATAAATTTTAAAAAAATTATTATTATGTTTAAAATTAGTTTATGATAAGTATTCAAGTCTTGCGAAAAATTGATTCGCTATTGAGTGAATTAAGCATTAAGAAAGAGAATGGTAGTGGTAAGGTTTTTTTCATACTTATGAGCTATAATTTGTAGCTTTTATGTTGTAATGAAGAAGTATGCTTGTTCTTGAAATATACCCATTAGAGAGATCTTAGATATAGTTGTATTTGAGTTATGCATTGTAATATTTTAAGGTCATGATAAAGCAAGAAATAGGGCAGTGATCAACTATAGAGTAGATATTTGAAGTTTGTAAAGAGTAGTAGGAAAATGTATCCTTCACATGTAAATTGCTATGGGGTGCATGATGTGAACATGAGGAGTGTGCAACCTGTAATACCCCTCTGTGCCGGTTGTTCTGGGCTAGTGTTTGAGTATTTGTGTGTGCTTCATTGATTACTCTGTTATTTGATTGTGTGAAAAATATCATATGTTTGTAGTCATGTTTAAATAATTAATCAAATCATAAGTGATTTGTAAAGTTATTTAAAATATGATTAGAAATTAAAATAATAATCAATTAAGTTAAATCAAATGATTTAGAACAAATGATCAATCAAACTAATTCGTTAAAAGTAAAAGTGATATTATTAGATAAATTGATTTAAATTGTTATGAACAAATAATCTTGAAAAGATAATTATTATAATAAGAAATTTAATGAATACTTATCTAGAATCTTGCAAATGGTTGATTTTAATTATTCTAATCTGGAAGTAATTAATTAATAGTGTATTGTGAAGATAATGAATATATATATATATATATATATATAAATTCATTTTTGTGGAGTTAAATTTATTTAGTTTTAATCAAGATGCATGATAAAAGTAAATGAAATATAAATACATGAAAAAGCAACAAAAGGAATTAAGGATTAAATATTATTTTGATTTATTTCTTGAAAAGTGACTTTTGGTATTCGCTGGAAGAGGAAATGGAAGAGACTTCTGTGTGAGATTTTATTTAGAGGATTTTTTTGGGTTGGTAGGGGGATTGCATTCTCTTTCCAACGGATTTTTGGAGGATTTCTGTGATTGTATTGCATTCTTTCATTATTCTGAGAATTCATTGAAGGATTAAGATTTAAGTTTGAGGGAGGATCTTGGAGCTGCTGCTGGAAGGATTGGATCGGCAAGAAGGATAAAGCTTCTACAGTTATCTATAAGCGTAGGACGCCATGTTCTCCTTCTTCTTTTAAATTATTTTCTTTATAACATCAAATGAAATAAGAATTCCTTACTATGAATGAAATTTTCTCCTGGATTGAAATTTAATGCATGTAGAAAATTCGCGAATCCTTAGAAGTATTTGGGATTGTTTTCCAATCAAGAAAATCTTACTGTGGTTTGGGATTGTTATTTATTAAAGCAGAATTTTTGTTGGGATTCTGGAATTGAACAGTGTTACTGTAGTTTTGTATTAAAAAATAATAATAATTAAGCAATAAAAGAAAATGTCATGTCTGGGAATTCGGGGTTTTGTAAATCCTCTTATGTAGATAAATTTTACAAATATTTTCTGTGTTTAAATGTTTATATTGAAACAGAAAAATTGTACAATTGAAATTTATTTCCCTGTATTCAAAATATATTTTGTATGCAATATATATATGTATATATATATAGATATCAGATATATATAGATGTATACACATATATATAAATAAATGTAAAGAAAGTATAAGAAAAATTTAATTTAATTAAGATTCATATTTTTCGCCATATTAAATTTGATTTGAATAATTAAAAAAAAAAGGTAGACTGGGTGATGGTTCGGCCTTGGCCGTACCCACCACCCAGCCGGCCATGGTTGGTGCGGCAGCCTACGACTACCACAGCAGTCCTTTAGACTGCTGTGACAGTCCGTAGACTGTCCATAAAAGTCCGCCGGACTGCTGTGACAGTCTGTAGACTGTCCACGGTAGTCCGTCAGACTGCTGTGGCAGTCCATCGACTACCTGTGGCCGGATGGCCATAATTTATTTCTTTTATTTTTAATTTCCAACGGGTTTCAAATAGGCGTTTAATTTTTAAATGAAAAATCTTTTCTTTAAATGATAATGATTAATATGTATTTAAATATATATATATATATATATATATATAATTATTTATTAATTCTTTTAATGATGTTCTGTAATTCATAATTGCACTGTTAAGTAAATTTTAATTACTTCTATTTGTAAACAGAGTTCTTCTTGTTTCTGATATGAATAAAATAAGATTGTATTATAGTGAAAACATGAAAATAGAAAGGAGTCTCTATTAATTTAGTAAATTATAAATAATATAGTAAAAAAAGGAAATTTGTGAATATATATCAGCATTGATCGTTTTATTTTAAAGGTGTATATGGTGGAAATAGAATTTAATATAGAATTGAATAAGTTATCTTTTTATTCTTATTTTGTGAAGTTGTCTTGTAGACTTGTTGGATTCCTAGAAAAGATCTATTCTCTTTCTACTTTCCCTCCTCGAAAAGAATTAAAATATATAGATTTGTAGTGGTTTTTTTTTTAAAAAGGTAGTTATGTGTGTGAATTATTTAGATAGATTTAAGATTTTAAGGTAGTAAGTTCTATTATGTAGTTTAATTATTCAGAGTATTGTCATTATTATCATTTTAAAGTATAAACAATTGATCTTAAATGGGTTTCACTTTGGAAGTGAGTGTAAGTTAGTATGATGAAAGGAAAATGGAAATAATGTTTTGAACATAAGTAGTTATGAAATGATAATGAGTTAACTACCCAGATATTAAGTAGTTTTCAATTATGTTGTTAAATGAAAGGGGAAATTTAAATGTGTGGGCAAGGTTAGAGATTCTTTAGGATATTCTCAAATTGGATAGTTTATTGGTGAAAAGGGATTTTAATCTTTTGGAAATTGATTTCCTTTATATTCATTTAATGGTTGATTTGTAAGTTCTCTTTATGGATAAGTCTTTTAGAATACTTGTGATGGTTATCATGAATTGTTTTAGTATGGGTAAGTTGTAAAGTTATTTAGTTCTGGTCGTTAATTGATTTGGTTAATAAATATTGTTCTCGATTGAATTTTTGGTTGTTGTTTATTATGTAAGTGTTTTTGTGGAGTTGTGAGTGGTTGAGTATTTAAGGTGTTCTTAAATTTGGTACCTTGGATGGCTGGTTGCATGCTTTTACCTCTGTTGTTGAAGGATTGTTTTTGGATGGTTCCATGTTGGTGTGAATGCCTTTGGAGGTTAGTTTTGATTCAAGGAATCCTTTGTCATTTAATTTGTGTTTCAATGTAAATTGGGAACTTGTATTTTGTTGATGAGTTATGGGTACTTGATCTTCTTGGATTTTTGATTTATTTTGTATCAAAGTTGTTTATGTAGTCGGGATGGGGTTGTTGATCTTATTTTAATGTATTCTTTCATTATATTTGGATTGAAAATAGTTCTGGTGACCTTGCAATTATTATTGTCATTGCTATGTTGTTGATTTTATGAAGGTGATTTGTGTACCATTATAAGGGGGTTCTTGTGAGGAGAAAATTGAGGTCTCTCGTGGAATGCCTGGTTGGTGGCTTTTGGTTTCATTAAGTGATTTCGTTGAATTAAAGGTTGATTTTCTTGTGCGTTTTCCTATTTGAGGTAACACCATTGTTGATTTGTGGATGGGTCTTGATGAACCTTTCCCTTTTTATGCCTTTTCTTATTTACTCGCATATTTGATGAAATTTATCCTTGTGTTGGAATTATTGGAGAAATACTCATGTGGCTTCACTTTACCTTTGCTTGTGGGTTTTCATTCTTTTGGCTTCGAGAGGCTTGAGATGATTGATAATTGATGTTCTCTCCCTTTATGTGCCTTTGATGTGGCAAGTATTGTGGTTTCATGATTTTGAAAGGGTTGTACGAGAATTGTTGAGACTTTGGTTTTGTACCTGTTAGGGAGATGGGTAATGCCTCGCATGCTTTTATGTTGAGATTCTTTGTTCAAATTATGATGGTAAAATCCTTGTTTTTTATGTGGTTGGGTCCCTAGGGAGAGTGGTTCCTCGTGGGGGCCGATGCCCCGTTTAAGGGGAAGGGCACAGGATAACCCACGAGTGAGTTGGAAATCAAGTGAAAACCTAATAATTAACTTAGGAGGGTTGGGTAGTAATATCATTATAAGATTTAAAAATGGGTGCCTCGTCTTCATTAGTGCTTTCGCAGACTAATGGAAGGCTGAGAAGGCCGTGGTTGGCAAGGTTGTGACCTCGTCTTCACGAGAGGTCTACGGCTCCGCATGAGTCACCCTATGGACTGACGCCTCCAGTTGGGAGGAAGGGCACATGATAGCCATAGATGGGGGTCGGTGCCTCCAGTTGGGAGGAAGAGCACAGGATAACCCATGTAGGACTATGCGATGACACTCTCCCCTAGTTGCCCATGTGTTTTACTTGTTTGTGTTCCTCTAGAAGTAGGTTATGGGAGTTGGTTTAGATTGTTGATATATGGATTTATATTGAGTTGTGATTATTGATTTGATGCATCTTTGGTGTACTTGTGTGATCTCATTGATATTTGATTTATGACCTTGTACTTTTATGGTACTGTGTTATGATGTTATTATATTGTTTTATTGCAATTTGGAATTGTACTATGTTTATTAATTCACTTTGATTTGGAAGTATTTCATGATCATCCTTTCGTTACTTATTCATTGATCATTGCTTTGATTTATGTGATGGGTTTTGTGACTTTAAGTTATAATGTTGACTCTTGTAATCCTTGAGTTTTATGATACTTTTGTATGGTGTTGAGTCATGTGGTTCCTTGCTTGGATGTTCTTGGTTGAGGTCTCTTTCTTGTTAGCTCCTAGCATGGGGGGTGGGTCTTCGAACTCACATGGTCAGGTGGAACGTGCTAAGCACCCCATTGGGTCCCCAGTTGAGGATCGAGAGGTGCGGATTGGTGTGGTTGCAGCGACTCCAGAGTTGTACTTGTCTTGGAGCCAGTTATGATGCTTTGTATTCATCTATTTATTTGTATCATGTTATCTTGTGTATGGTTTCCATTTATGTTTGGAAACACTGTTGTATCATTGTACCTCTAGAACATTGTATTGTAATGTAATGTTAACTTGGTGTGGATATTGGCTATGGCAGTTGTTATTCAATGTGTTAAGTTAATCATGTATATGTTGCAATTACATACACAGATGGTTTCTTATCAATGATTATCATGTATGTGTTATATTTGCTAATATTTATTTTATTATGGATTATATCTTTGGCTTTTATTCTTTATTATCGTCGTGTGGATCTAAGTCACGTAATGACTCCTCGTGTACCCCAAGGGATGTATGTGTTAGTGAAATTTACTTAAATGAAATTCATGTCATGACTTAATGTGTATTACATGTATGTTATGGTTACTTTTAAAAAAAAAATTGTGCAATAATTATTGTTTAATTGTCCTTTGGGGTTCACACGATGGGGCGTTACACAACCCCTATCATGTCAACAAATAAGTTTCTCTGTAGAAAGATATAGACCATTGAATTTTAGTGGTATTCAAGGTTTCCCAAACCTTGTTCCTAATGAAATTAGGGAACGCTTGCCAAAGTTCAAAGAAAAAGATTAAAATCAGCAACTCCACATCTAGAAGAATTTTTTGATTTGATAGGATATTTTGAGACAAGTCATGAAGATGTTTTCATGAAGTTCTTTGTTCAATCTTTGAAGAAAAATTCTAGAGATTGGTTTCCATAATTACCAGTTTGTTTTATCTCTTCGTGGAATGAGTTATTGGCTGCATTCATAGAATAGTTTGGAGAATGGATTAATCCTCATTCAGTAAGACAAAAACTTGATGAGGGCACAACCCGAGACTTAGAAAATAACTCACAAACAAGAGAATAATTTTATTATTCAGAAAACGGAGCTTCTTACATGTAGAGGATCTCAAATCCCCAAGTTCTACAACACATGCAAGTTACAGAAAGCTACAGAATCACCCTTTCGCAATATGCGAGCTTGTCCCCAAAACATTACCCAAAAATTAGAAACCCGCCCATAAACATAGCTCCTCTTTAGTTTGGAGCCAAAACAACATTCAAATTTGAGTTTAGGTGGTTTTGTGCCAAAAAATTACAACTTGAAGTTCAATTTTCAAAAGAACATTTGCAATTGTATCTTCCAGAAAGTGTGCCAACTTCCTGATGCCATAACTTTTGATCCGGGACTCTGATTCGCGAACCATTTGAACCGTTGGAAAGGTCTCAAAGTCAAGAACGTGCTAAAAATATGCTATTCCAATTTCAAAAATTTTTGGGGCCGATCCAGGAACTCTAAGTTCCTCAAATCTAACTCAGAAGATTTTTAGGTGCAAATCTGGGAAACTAAAACTATAATATCTTTCAACCCAGGAATAGAAAATGAAAACCATAAATTGGGAATTTCATTATGATGAAAAGGGTATCCAAAAATGTAAAACCATCTAAAAACTAAGAAACTTGAAATTTAACTATTTTTGGGTGATGCAAGATTGCCCTTACACCACTAGATGCTCCTGCATCTGACACCCAGGGTAATTTGAGAAGTGACCCCATCACATCACAGATGGTTGAGGAAAACCAAAATGGTCGACCTCTACCTTAGGAAACTAGGATGAGTCTTCAACAAGCCTTCCTTTCCATTTCACTAGATATTCTTCATATTGCCTGTTCCTGGTACTCCTTCCTACACGACTATCCAAGATTTCTTCAATCTCCTTCATTTCTGAAGTAGGTGCAGGAATCCCACACTGTTCCATCATTGGTACTTCCTCTGCACTACCTTCATGATACTCTATCAAATTTGAAATGGTGAACACAGGGGAAATGTTGAATCCATCCGGAAACTCTACCTCATATGCATTCCCGGAATCATGCCTCTTCAAAATTTTACAGGGACCGAACTTCTTCATCTTCAATTTGTTATATGTTCCCGCTGGAAACCTTTCTTTCCTCAAGTGAACCATCACTTCATCACCAATCTGAAACTTCTTATACCTCCTCTTCTTATCTGCCTTAACCTTATACTGCATATTCATCTTTTTAATATGTTCTCTTACCTTCTCATGTATATCCTTTATGTGTTCTGCAAAATCTTTGGCTTCAGCACTTATTTTCTTCTCTTGGTCCATCTTCCTCAATTCTGGAGTTGTTCTGGGGCTACCTCCATACACAATCAGGAATGGTGATCTACCAATGCTTCTATTGATAGAATTGTTGTAAGAAAATTCTACTTGGGGTGAGATCAAGTCCCATCCCTTGGGTTTATCTCCTACCAAACATCTCAGTAGGTTACCTAGACTCCTGTTAACAACCTCTATCTGCCCATTTGTTTGTGGATGGTGTGCAGAATTGAACTTCAACTCTGTCTTCAGCTTCTTCCACAAGGTCCTCCAAAAGTACCCCACAAATTTGGTGTCACGATCTAAAACAATACTCTTTGGCAGACCATGTAGCCTTACCACCTCTTTGAAGAACAAGTTAGCAATGTGGACTGCATCATGGGTCTTGTGACATGGAATTAAATGTGCCATCTTAGAAAACCTATCAACCACCACAAAGACTGAATCATTCCCTCGTTGTGTCCTTTGCAAACCAAGAACAAAGTCCATACTTATATCCTGGCATGGCCTCTCTGGCACAGGTAAAGGCTAATATAAGCCTGTATTTTGGCTCACTCCTTTAGCTATATGACATACCTTAAAGCTTTGTACAAACTTCTTCACATCCTATGACAACTGAGGCCAATAATAATGCTCACTGATAATGGCAATGGTCTTATCCTGACCAAAATGTCCTACCATTCATCCACTATGCTTCTCCTTTATCAGGTTATCTCTCATGGAACTCCTCGGGATACATAATTGACTTCCCTTAAATAACATGCCATCCTGGATTATGAAATACAGCCACCTTGTCCTGTCCACTGTAATAGGTTCCTTGCAAGCTTTCCAAGCCTCTGCAAAATTAGGATCTTCTGCATATAGTGTCCTAAGTTCATTGAACCCAACCACTTCAATCTGCATCTTTGTCATCAATGTATGCCTCCTACTTAAGGCATCTACAACCCTATTTGACTTCCCACTCCTATGTTTCAAAACAAAGGTATAACTCTACAAAAACTCTACCCATTTCGTATGTCTCTAATTTCATCTTCCCTGACTATTTAGGTACTGCAAGGCCTGATGATTAGTATATAGAACAAATCCCTTTGGTAACAAATAATGTCTCCATTTCTTTAATGTTTGAACTATTGCATAAAATTCCTGATCATATATAGAATACTTTCTCTTGGCATCATTTAACTTTTCACTGAAATAGGCAATGGGCTTACCTTCTTGGCTCAACACTACTCCAATGGAAAAACCACTGGCATCACAATCCGCCTGAAACACCTTGTTGAAATATGGGATGGCTAGAATAGGTTGCTCTATCACCTTCTACTTCAATAGTTCAAAACTTTTTGCCACTCCACTGCTCCACTTGAATTCTTTTCTATCCCCTCTCATTGTTTCAGTCAGGGGTCCACAAATACTACTGAAGTTTCTAATGAACTTTCTATAAAAACTAGCCAATCCATGGAAAGATCTCACCTCGGTAGCAGTTCTTGGGGTAGGCCATTCCAGAATAGCCTTCACCTTCTCTGGGTCCATCTTGAGACCTTCTGTTGAGACAACAAACCCCAAGTACACTAACTCCCTCTTCACAAAACTGCACTTCTTACTTCTTTAGATTAATCAACATTTTCTCTTCTCTTAACTACTCAAAGGCTCTCTGCATCAGATGCTCATCGATGTCTTACTGAAAATCAAAATATCATCTAAATACGCAACAAAAAAACTTCCCAAAATTCTTTTAATTACCTAGTTCAGGCATGGGATATTCGGTGCATTAGTTGGCCAGGCATGACTAACCCTTTCGTCTGAGGCCCTCTTTGGTCTTGAAGGAAGTCTTCCGTCACCTCCCTCGAATCTGGATGTGGTGATATCCCTCTTGGTTGTCAATCTTTGTAAAGCACTAGCTCTCCACTCAAAATGATCCATTAGGTCATCAATCATGGCGGAAATCATAACAGTATCTTTGTTTGTAACCAGAGGAATGCGCACATCCTCCACTCCCCATCCTTCTTTGGTGTTAGTACTGCAGGTACTGCACATGGACTCAAACTCTCTCGTATCAAACCCTTTCTCAACAACTCTTGAACTTGTCTGTTCAACTCATCATTTTCTACTAGAGTCATTCTATGAGCTGCCTTATTTGGCAAACTGGCTCCAAGAATCAAGTCAATCTGATGACTGATCTTCCTTATTGGTGGTAAACCCTCAGGTACATTATATCGAAACAATATCCAAACTCATTAACGCTCAAAACTTCTTACGGAGACCTTCTCACTATCCTCCTTACTCACTCTAGGAATCAATGCATAACACACATGCTCATGCTTCATACTTTCTAAAAAATTTATTCCATCTACATAACAAATTCTAGCACTACTGCATACCTTTTCTTCGGTCTCCTTCAGGGGTTTCAACTTGTGACGAACCCCATCCTTTGTCAAGGAATAAGTGTTTGCATTGCCATCATGTATAGCTCACCTATCGAACTGCCACAGCCTCCCCAACAACATGTGACATGCATCCATGGGGATGATATCACAGAGTATCTCATCATGGTAGCTCCTGATCTTGAACTTTACTAGGCACTGCTCATTGACCAAAACTTTGTGGTCTTTCTGCAACCAGGCAATCCGATACAGATGCGGATGCCTTTCCCTTTTTAGCTTCAACTTTGTGACCATCTCTTATGACACCAAGTTATCGGTGCTCCCACCATCAATAATGACATTATAGCATTTTCCTTCACACTTGCACCTTGTGTGAAATAGATTTTTCCTCTATTATAGTTCCTTTTCCTCAGTCACCAGGGCTCTCCTAATCACTAGGGCTTCTCCCCTTTTAGCATCATTTGAATGTTCAGATTAGGCCTCCTCATCTGCATGCACAACCCTTCCATGACCTTTTGGTCTTTTGTCTGCCCTTCCTTGGTGTTGTGGGCATTCATAGGCTTGATGCCCTTCTTCACCACACTGAAAACATGTTCCTCTGAAACAACCTCTTCCAGATCCTTGTCCATATCTCCCTCATCCTCTACCTCTTTGATCACCACTATTTTGATCACGAGGGTGGTAGAAGTTGTCATTCCTTTGGCTTTGACTGATACCCACATCTTCACTTTTCTTTTCATCATCATTTCGGCTTCCTAAAGGTTTTCCATTGCCCGTTCCGCTTTGACCTCCTTATCCTTTTTGCTTGCCATCAAATCTTTTGTTCAGCTTCCCTTCCACCTTTAGAGAAAACTGATACACATCCTTAATGGTGGTCATTCTGACTAGGCTTAACTCCCCCTGAATGCTTGATCGCAACCCATTAAGATATCGGGCTACCTTCTCGTTATTGGCCTCTGTGTGACCCATTATGATGATTATCTTGTGAAAATCTTCATTATATTCTTTCACAGATTGGCTTCCTTGCTTCAACCCTTGCAATTTCTTCAATAGATCTAACTCGTAGTCCACTGGTATGAACTGATTCTTCAGTTTCTCTACCATGCGATCCCATCTGGTGATATTTCCTTTTCCCCTTCGATTTCTTTCCAACTGGATCTCTTTCCACCAAATACTGGCATGGCCCTTCAGCTTGATTATTGCAAACCTAACACGATGGTGTCCTCTATTTCCTCATACTCAAATATTCTTCTAGCTCATTTGATCAGGTCAATGCTCTTAGGGTTGAACCTGGAATAGCGGGACTTCTGCTCACGGGTCTTTTCCGATCTTTGAAATGGCCCTTATTAATACATTTGGTCTTGATCAATTACTTCTTCTTCACTTCTCTACTTCTGAACCTTCTTCCTCTCCTTCATCCTCACTTTTCTTCCCTCGGGTTTAACCCTCTTCTCAACTGCTCTTGTAATGCATCCATCTGTCTTTGGAGGGTTGCCAGTGCATCTCTTCCACCAACATTTATGCTGCCTCGACCACCTCTCGCACCACCACGCCTACCAGAAATCACTCTTGGAAGCATCTTTCTTGACCTCGACCCACAAACCACGATCTTGGTGCAAAGCTGCCTCATGATCGGCTGATCCCTAGCTCGCGTCGCGCTCAAAGAAAACCCGCTACGATACCACTTGATGAGGAAGCAGCGAAACTTAGAAAATAACTCACAAATAAGAGAATAATTTTATTATTTATAAAATGGATCTTCTTACATGTAGAGGATCTCAAATCCCCAAGTTCTACAACACATGCAAGTTACAAAAAGCTATAGAATCACCCTTTCGCAATATGCGAGCTTGTCCCCAAAACGTTACCCAAAAATTAGAAACCCACCCATAAATAGAGCTCCTATTTAGTTTGGAGCCAAAACAACATTCAAATTTGAGTATAGGTGGTTTGGTGCTGAAAAATTACAACTTGAAGTTCAATTTTCAAAAGAACATTTGCAATTGTATCTTCCAGAAAGTGCGCCAACTTCCCGGGGCCATAACTTTTGATCTTGGACTCTGATTCGCGAAACGTTTGAACCGTTGGAAAGGTCTCGAAGTCAAGAACGTGCTCAAAATATGCTACGCCAATTTTAGCAAGTTTTGGGGCTGATCTAGGAACTCTAAGTTCCTCAAATCTAACTCGGAATATTTTCAAGTGCAAATCTGGAAAACTAAAACTGTAATATCTTTCAACCCATGAATAGAAAATGAAAACCGTAAATTGGGAATTTCATTATGACAAAAAGTATATCCGAACATGTAAAAGTATCTAAAAACTAAGAAACTTGAAATTTAACTATTTTGGGGTGATGCAAAATTGCCCTTACACCATTGGATGCTCCTGCATCAAAACTTAATAACATCCAGAAAGAAGAGGATGAGTTAGTTCCAACTTTCAATCTCAGATTTTCAAAAACATTAAGTGACATTCCTGAAAGCATGAGACCAAATGATGCAGTATGTGTGATTATATACTTTGATGAATTTGATGAAGAAATGAGTTATCTACTAAGAGATAAAGAACCTACAACATTACATCAAGTGTATGGGTATGTGCAGGATTATCATGGAAAAAATGGGCCCTTAAGTGGCAAAAAATTCAAATAAATCAGAGTTAGACAACTTGATGTAAAAATTTAAATAAGTTATATATATTATATCAAAAATATGTAAGAATAGAATCTGTAGCAAATTAAATGTAGTTTCTAAACTACTAGGTTTATTTTAAAAAAACAAATCTATTTGGTGAAAATTTGAAATTTCAATACAGTAGTACTTAAATTTTAGGGAAAAAATAAGAAATAGGTGTCTGTCTGACCACCCTAACCACAATAAAATTATAATATTTTTATAATATTTTAGACATAAGTAGAGGACTCATTTCTCGATCTGATGCATTATTTTTTGTATTTTTTTTCAAGTAAATAATTAATTATGAATTTTGTATTACAACTTTAAAAAAATATAAAAAATCATATTTCTGACCACCTTAACTTGGCCAAAACTTCATGAAATTCATTTTTTTTTTAATCCTATAGTATGGAAAGCATAGAATGTGATGCATGTTTTCGATTCAAAGAATGTGATACTATTTGAAAGCTATAGATTTTTTTCAATTAGCCTATCAATCAACGCTTTAGTCATAATTCAAATAGAAAATGAAGAATAATTATTTATTAAATTCAAAGCAAAGCATAATTTATATTGGTGGAAAACTAAGAATCTCCTTTAAAACCCTTTTCATTTCATCATTTTTGGGTAAAAAAAATTTTATCAGCCACATACCCTACAAATACCAATCATATTGCCATGTTTTGGCCCATCATGATCCTACACATACCTGTATCAAATGGTCGTGGATATTGAGAACAATATGAAATATTCAATAATGAAAGGATACATGGTTGATAGTGTTTGTTATTCTAGCACACCTCATGCAAATGGAATTTGCAAATGGAATTCATGGATCAAACACTAGAAATTATTTTCAAGAGGGTAATGTTGTTGTTGTTCCGATTTATTCATCACTACAACACACAAATCATAGTGAACTCCAAGTTGAACATAAAAAAAATTTGAGCAACGTTGATAAGATATATTTTGTTCAAGAATTTTCTAACATAAAGGGGCACAAGGGAGAATCACACTATGATTTGTTCTCAAGATTTTTGGATGCCTTGTTGGATGTCCCCAAAAGTTTCAGCCCTAAGGATTCAACATGCATTGATTTATTTTATGAAATCTTTGAGCCAAGGCTGAGTACCTTGCCAAAAAAATTGAAACCTCACAATTTTTATTAGGTACTTGATTGGATGAAGAGTTTTGAAGGAGCCCAAAGTAATTATGTACAAAATGTGATGTCTCAAAATGAAGATAGCAACCATCCCATTGAGAAAAATAAGAACATGATACACAAAAGTGAAAAGGGTATATCAAAAAATGAACATCCATCTTGTTGTATGGATGAAGATAGTGATTGCAATCAATCCACAAGTAACATATATGCTGATCTATATACTAGTGATGAAGATAAATATACATTTTCAAGTGTTGCTGATTTCTCATCACAAATCAGTGATTGTGATCTTGAAAATGAAGTTTTAAGCATTCATTCCAAAAATTTTGAGCATAGTTTATGTATTGATGAATTGGCTGGTGAAGAGGATCATGATGAGAGTGAAATTTTTGATTGCTCTCTGTATCTAAGGGTAAATTTTAGGTGTGTTAGATGTTAGCAAATGAACAATGTATATAAACCCAAAGAACTACAAAGTACAATGAAAGAAAATATAGATGAAACGATTATACAAGTTAATCACCGAAGCCTCCATGATTCATCTTCGTAGCACCTCCCAACTTGTTGCAAATGTATTGCCCTTAGATTGAACGTGTGAGAAATTTGATGCCAAAGACTAAGTCCTACACAAGATTTGAAGGATTTAAATAAAAACTATGTCTATGCCTATGACAAAATGACTCTAAAATTCTAAATAACTCTAAGTGTTAATGCGTCAAAATAATGAAGTCTATGTGTGTGTAATCCAAAAATGTGAGAAAACTAGCGTTTTATAGAAAATGCAATTTTGAATGGACGAACGAGATCGAAAGTTGAGAAAGCCTAAAATCAGAGGACAAGATCTAATGTGACAATCCCTAATCAGGGTTAGGGAAAAATAATTAAGTGAGTGGTCAAGATGTCATATGAGAAAATCAAATCGGCGGAGGTGAATAAATGAGATAATTATTTAGAAAAATAAATATTTTCAAAAATCAAGAAGATAAAGACTACCTGATTTATGAGATTTGAAAAATCCAGAAGATAAGAGTTGAACTGAAGATTAGATTGGAAAATTAGGAATCTGCCCAATTACTTGATTTTTGGAAGAATGTTACCATTTTGAATTAAATTAATTCAAAATATGGATTTTGTGAGATAATAAATAATCGATTGATAGTTAACAATGTGATATCATTTTAAATAATTATTTTATTTAAAATGAAGGAAATGTTAATTTTGTCAATTAAATAATTAAAAATAATTATTTAATTTAGAAGATATGATTAATAATTAATTAAATTAGTAAATTCATTTAATTATGAGGATTAGTGACCTATTAAATAAATAAATAAGATTCATTTATTTAATAATCACGAAGAATAAACGAATAAAGATAATTAAATAAATTTAGAAATTTATTTAATTTGGGGAAGACTTAGACAATTAATGACGTATTTAATAAATAAATAAAATTCATTTATTTAATAAGCATGAAGAATAAAAGGACATGAATTAATTAAATAATTATGAATTATTTAATCAATAGTTGAATTTGGACCAAGGACATAATTAAATGTCATAATTATGTTAGGATGAAAGTGGTAAAAATAGAGCTTGCAGGCCTAGGTCATTTTTAAGTGTCTACATTTTGCCCCTTTTTGTCATAATGTAGCATGTCGCATTGTGACAAAGAAAATAAGTCAAAACCATGCCCCAGTGAAGCTATAGAGTTTGAATGCCCCTTCGAGAAAATTTTCAAATTTTGGGTCAGTGGCAGAAAAATTTGGGAAGGGTCTTGATAAGTCAATTTGATGAGCAGAAAGACAGTGGCGCAGATAGTTTCAGATTCTGACATGTTTAAGGCAACCAACGGGGTGGTCAAAGTTGGTCAAAAGAGCCTCCAGTAATAATCTTGTTGACCAATGCCATTTTGACTTTTATAAGTAGGTTGAAAAAGGCGTAAAAGTCAATTCATTTTCACTATTCACATTGTAATTTCAAGAGCTCAGAGTGAAGAGGACCTCAGCAAAGATGGTGATTCCAGTGACAGAGCACCACGGCGAGATCATGTAGACCTACAAGTGGCCAGAGGGTTTTGAGCCAGTGGTATGTACCCATAACCCTCTTTGTAATTTTTTTGTTTTGCGTGTTAAAATTAGGGTTTTAGTGTGAACAACAAATGCACCGCGACCCATATATGTGCGCATAATCCGCATTTAACTTCGCGTTCGATGCCTAGTGCAAGAGTATTTTAGGGGAGGCTAGGGATGTGTAACACATTTGACCAAAAGTGCGATGCATTCATCATATCAAGCTGCAATCGACAGTTAGAATGCCGCATGTGTCATTTTGCGACATAATCACCTATTTGAGCGACACATTCAAATGAAATAATGCATGTGTCATATTGTGACACAAGTGCTTTTATAAGACACAATTGAGTGACAGAATGATGTAATCGACATGTCGCAACGCATTTGAAGTATGAAATGATGCAACCATTATTTTGTAATGCAAGTGCAATCAACATGACGTATTTGACATTGACTTTGACTACGGTTGATTTTGATGTTTTTCAAATTTGAAATGATTTTTGATGAAAATTGTCAAGAAGGTACTAACATGTTTGGCTTTGTGCAGAGACAGCTTGTGCCCATTTATACTCGAGACAGTAGGCCATCGACCTTCTGATTTGGTGATTAGTTGACTCCACGGGAGTGATGGCGATTGATGCGGCTAGGTCTATTCTATGCTGCCTATATGCTTGCTATTAGGGAAAATAGGGGACTATTGACTGCGCTCTATGAGTGATGGCATTTTGGAGACACACTCCTTCCACCTACCAATAGGAGAGGCCATAGTTACTCTTGAGGATTTTTACCTTATTCTACGCCTACCAATCTGAGGAGAGTGGATAGTTTATGACCCTCGTCATGGCCATTGGACCTTCACAACTCACTATCGAGATGAGGGAGTAGGACTTGGCATCCAGGGTTATGAGATCCAGTGGAAGTTTATGGAGGAGCATTATGCTCGGTTTGATGCATTCCTAGCAACACTGATTGGCGGGATACTAATTCCCGACCATCGCAGACATGGGTTCCCTATTGGTTGGGGAGACATCATAGTGGGGATGAGACGAGATAGGACAGTGTATGCCTAGGGGCCTTGTTTGTTAGGTACACTCTACCACTAGCTTCATGAGGTTTCCTATAGGAGGGCAGAGAGTATTTCATGTGGCACCACACTGGTGATGATTTGGGCATGGGAGCATATCTCAATATTTCATTTGCCTACTCAGAGACCATAGCTGGCCGAGGGGATGCCCTATGTGTATTACTATGTCAGTGCTCTACAACAGACATGAATGGGAGAGATAGGTTGGTGGCATCACCGGATTGATACCATGGTGTCATTCATCTAGATACTGTACAGAGACTACCACCAGTGGGATGATGAGGTGGACCATCTCAGCCTTTAGCAATAATATCACTACCTAATTGGGAGGACAGTGCAAAGCCAGCTGATTATATAGATGTACCTTCCATAGTGTGTCCTGTGACAGTTCGAAGAGCCACAGGGTGTACTTGCAGGGACAGTCGAGTATGCCCGATCTTCAAGAGAGTCAGCTTGGGGGCTAATGATTCTTGTAGCTTTTTACGAGCAATAGATTGATGGGCTACTAGCCCAACAGTGGGGATGGAGAGGTGGATAGGTAGATCCAAGGACCACTGCCAACGATGACTTATGGTGGGAGGCACATCGACTAGTGCCACTGACAGATCTAGATGGTCCAACACCTATGGACAGGAGGTCAGTTATTCCACATGCACCGAGAGTCAGGCGAGGGGGTAGAGATGGTGATAGAGGTAGACGTTAAGGGAGGGATGGAGGTAGGGGTAGGGATGGAGGCTAGGGTGGAGGGCAATATGGAGATGATGGAGATGATGGGGATGATGGAGGAGATGGCCGGAGATGGAGGAGAGATGGCCAGAGGTAGGGTAGGAGGGTGTGACTGTGCTTGGCCAGAGTGGCATTAGATGCTATCCCAGAGGTGGCTGAGGAGGGGGAGACAGAGGAGGAGTAGTCGAGTCAGGAGGGGGAGGAGGAGATACAAGAGTAGGAGCAGCCGAGCAAAGAGGGGGAGGAGGAGAGACAGGAGGAGTAGCCAAGGTCGGAGCAGGAGGAGAGATAGGAGGAGGATGTGCAGGTGGATGTGGATTTTCCTCAGGATGAGGGAGTCAGTGGAGAGGATGTTGCAAAGGATGATAATGATGATGATGATGCAATGGATGAGGCTAAGAGACTCCTGAGATTTAGGATGGTGGATGGAGATGAGGAGATACCATCCAGCTCGACGCTTCACCATGATGCAATGATAGACCAGAGGGTGGCAGACCTTTAGAGGAGGCTGGATGAGAGTGTTGCATAGGTCTAAGCACTGCAGTCAAAGCTAGAGGTGGCTCGGGTAGAGCAGGATCAGGCAGTGATCCGTCTGTAGGAGTTATCACAGTGGTGTGTGGAGTTTACAGCACTATGTTCAGGGCCCTCAGGGGATATAGCTCGTGAGCTAGCTAGGGTGAGCACTCGGTATGGGCAGTACAAGACCCTCTACAAGTAGGTAGTGCCACTCGAGTGATGAGATCCTACACTATCACGCTCACAGACGAGGACATGTAGTGGTCAGAGGTTAGGGAGTGGGAGTAGTAGTAGGAGCCATACTAGTGTAGGAGGGTCCACCTCATCAGGGCACACATCAGGATATAGTTCCCACCACTCACATAGGCATGCCTCGAGTCATCATTCAAGTTCTAGTCATTAGTCTATTGGGTTGGTATAGAGACAACCACTAGTGACAGATCCTTTAGCGTCACAGTGTCAAGATGTCATGTCCCCACAAGTGTCTATTACCATGGAGATGATGCCATTAGATTCAGTTCCATTGGTTGCATAGACAGAGGTTGCTACAGGTCCACCCATTATCTCAATGTCAGTCATAGATCCTTAGCTGCCACACTCTTCGCCACGAGGGGATGATGAGAGCCTTTCCTAGGGGCATGTTTGTTGCATATTTGTTTCTATGTTATGACACATTATGTATAGACCACCTAGTCTACAAGCTCTATTTTTGGGATATCTCTTGACTCTATCCTGTGACATTGTATATTTTTGAGATGATGTTATATGATGATGCAATTTTGATGTGGCTTACATGTGTATTATACAATGTTATTTGACTTATGGATTATGATATATGTGATGTGATGCTTTATATATGATGGTAGTATTTATATTTCTTGTCATGTATGTCTTATGATGCTTTCTTATGAGATGATGCCATGATGATGCAATTCTGATTTTTATGTTATGTTGATTTTGTGATGATGATGACAATGATATGCATAATGTATTTATTTAAATGGATGTCATGTTTATGATAATGTGAATGTGATATGCAATGAAATGTTATATGATTTAATGCTATGGATGATGTATGTATGGACCTAATGCAATTTTTATATGATCATGTATGCACTTATGTTTTTGTATGTCATAGGATATCATCGTGAGATGGATGAAAGAAAAAGACTAGACTAAAGGAGATGCATGTTAGTTCCTAAACTCAATCCTTCAAAACTATAGCATAGGACTTTAATATTTATTGCTCTTAATCATCATTAGGCAAACTGTTGTAATGGCCAACAAACACCATGGTATGACATAGATCAAGGTGTGCAAGGTTGTACCATCACCTGAGACAAGCAGTCACAGACAAGGATGATCATGACTCATACTAAGAGCTCAATTGCTCCAGTATTTTTGTTATAATCAACCACAAGTAGAAAAGACAAGGACATGTCATGAAACATCATTGTTTCTCTAAATATTGTCTCCAGAACATCCTTAAGAAACTAGCAGCATGATTGTAAAAATACAAAAATAATGCCATTACCATGGTACGTTGTTGTTTTTCTAAATCCTGAAATCAGTATATCACTGAGAAACTAGTAACATGTGTGTCAAGAGATGAGACAAACATCAGGATACATCACCTCTTCTCTAAATCCTATTGTTGGTATTTCGCTGAAAAGCTAGTAACATGATAATAAAAACCCAAAGACAAGATAAGACAACCATGATACATCGTTGTTTTTCTAAATCCTATTGTCAGGATCTCGCTAAAAAACTAGTAACATGATCAAAGTCAAAAGACAAGTGGCAAGTGTTTGCCAAGTGTGTTTGGATGTCAATTGTCTTAATGTTAAGATGTCGGGTTTGATGATGTCGAGATGCCAGGGTGTCAAGGTTTTGACAATGCCAAGATGATGAATGTCAAAGATTGCCAAATTCAGGAAGGACACATCCTGAATAATGTTGATGTCAAGAGGTTTGATCCCTAAATGTCAAGAGGATCCCTCGAAATGCCAGTTATAGGGACAGTGATGATGCCTAGGAAGGATACATCCTAAGGCATCAATGATAGAGTTTGTTCTTCAGAAGGACACATCTGAAGAATACTGATGTCGAGAGGAGTATCCTTAGATGTCAAGAGGATCTCTCAAAATGTCGAATGACAATGACGATGCCTAGGAATGACACATCCTAAGGCATGAATGAAAGAGGTTATTCTTCAGAAGGACACATCTAAAAGCTAACCAAGAGTTGACAGTTTGACAAATTATGATCATTTGACTTATTTTGACCGAGTTTGAATTTTGTTGACCATATGTCAATTTTTTTGATATGTTGATATGATTGTCATGTTTGAATAAATGATTTCCATACTTTGTTTCAAGATTTTTTTGTTCGGAAAAAATATTTTTCTTGACTTGAAGACCTTTGATGTGTGTGCCAGTGTAATTCAATGAACCCTAATGGACTAACCTAGTGCAGCCTCAGGGGCTCATCGACAGATGGCCTTGCCTACGTCATACACTCAGAGACCTTGTAGTTGGACATGACCAATGACTTTGTCTTGATGACCAAAGATTGAATCATGATTTTATTTTGACAAACCTAAAAGGACTGACTGAATGTCTCGGGGACTCAAGTATGAGTCTTGCCTATGTAGAAAATGTGTAGAGACAACGTAGTTCAGATGAATGACAAAGACTAATTGATGGACATGACAGACTTGACAAGAGATGACCCTGTGTTTGCGTTCTTCAGCAGTTTGACATCTTGTTGTGGTTTTCTTCAAGATGTTTTTCAGTTTTTAGGTCTTTCTTCAAGATGTTTTGTGATGTTTTTGGTCTTTTTTTTAGGACTTTTTGCAATGTTTTTGGTCTTTTTTTAGGACTTTTTGCCATGTTTTTATCTTTTTTGAGGACTTTTTGTGATGCTTTTGTTATTTTTTTAGGAATTTTTGTGATGTTTTTGGTCTTTTTTTTTCAAGACTTTTTACAATGTTTTTGTCTTTTTTAGGACTTTTTCTAATTTTTTTGGTCTTTTTTTAGGACTTTTTACAATATTTTTGTCTCTTTCCAGGACTTTTTCTAATTTTTAGGTCTTTCTTCATGACATTTCACAATGTTTGTCTTTTTTTAGGACTTTTTCTAATTTTTAGGTCTTTCTTCAAGACATTTTAGCAATTGTCGAATCCATGCATGACATCCACTGTAGTTACATGATAAAATTTTTGCCCCTAGTCAGGTCCAAGACTTGGCCAATTTTAAAGGACGTGAAAGGGATGTGCCTAGGGTGCCAGATAGACAATATTTAGGACTTGACGTCAACCTTTTATCAACCATGAAAGGAAGGGTATGATGTCATGGCAGATGTCGTGGTGGTGACAAAAAATGTATTTCATCATAGGCCAAGGTAGATAAGGAAATATTTGATGGTAGAGCAATGATTGATTACACATGGTGCCTGTTTGCCTGGTTTTTATCATGATACTTATCCAAAGCGCATGTTTGCTAGGTTTTCACTGTTGGATGAATCATTCTTCTTTACTATTTTTATCATTTTTCTTATTATTTTTTCATGCTGCCAAGACACCTATTTGCCAGGTTTTCATCAAGGCAATGATTTTTTTACCATTTTTCATTTTTTTTGTATTTTACAGTTTTCAACTCAATCTCCTGATGCTATGCATAGAACTTTCAGAGATGTAAACTATTGATAGGCTCTATCATTTGTTCTCCACTTGGAGTCACCATAAGCTCCAAAACCAAAAGAAGATACAATGACGTAAGGACCCAACCAGTTTGGCTCAAACTTGCCAAACTTTTCTCTGTCAACCTAGTTCTTAGGGTTTTGCATGAGGACTAAGTCACTGATGTCAAATTTCCTGACCATAACCTTCTTGTTGTAACTACGACAGATATGGTTCTAATACGCTTGTAGATGGTTTAGGGAATTTTTCCTTCTTTCCTCTAACATCTCTAGCTCGTGTAGGCATGACTATCTATACTCCTCATCATCAGTTAAACCCTTCAGGGAGACTCATAGGGAAGGAATTTCAACCTCGATGGGCAAGATGGCCTTAGCTCCAAAGACTAGGGTGAAAGGAGTGGCCCCTGTAGGCATACAAATACTACTGCGGTAAGCCCACATAGTAGGGTTGAGTTGAATATGTCAGTCATAACCAACGTCATTGACGGTCTTTTTGAGGATTTTAACAATGGTTTTATTTGACACCTCAGCTTGACCATTTCCTTGTGGGTAATATGGAGATGAAAAATGGTGTTGGAGGTGAAATTGCTCACATAACTCATGAACGTTTTGGTTTTTAAATGGACATCTGTTGTCAGTGATGATGGATTATGGAAGGACATACCAGAAAATGATGTAGTTGAGAATGAATTTAGATCTTTGTTTGTCGGTTATATATGACAGAGGGATGGCTTTGATCCACTTCGTAAAATACTCAGTGGCGGTGATGATGAATTTGTGGCCATTTGATGAGGTAGGATGAATCTTTCCCATGAGGTCGAGTCCCCATTGAGCGAAGGGCCAAGGAGAGGTGACCGACTGAAGTTCCTGTGATGGAGCATGGCTCAAATCATTGTGAATCTGGCATTGGAAATAATTCCTAACCTAGTCTATTGAATCCTTTTCAATGGTCAGACAATAGTACCCAGGTCATGTTACTTTATTGGCTAGAGTAGGACCACTTGAATGAGACCCGCATATATAGTCATGTATTTTGTGTAAGGTTGTGCATGCTTCATTAGTGTCAAGACATCTAAGGAGGGTGTCATCAAAGCTACAGCGGTAAAGGGTGTCACTAACGATGGCATATCTTGCGGATTTTTGGATAAAGGACTTTCTTTGGTTGTTGGACATGTTAGGTGGAATGGTTTGAGATGTAAGGTAGTCATAAATATCTTGGTACCAAGGAGAGTCAAGACCCCATCTTTGACTCTGGAATGTCATAGGCAGGGACAAACAATTATTCTATTAGGAATTCTAGCTGAGGCATATTGCTTGGAATGTTGAGGAGAGAGCCTATTGTAGCCATGGCATCTGCTGCTTTGTTCTATGTTCTCAGAACTTGTTCAAAAGTCACCATATGAAAGTACATTTAAAAAGTATCAACCATTCATTTGTAGGGCATCAGTTTCTCATCTTTTGTGTCATAGTCATCATTAACTTGGTCGATGAATAACTGAGAATCCCCATAGACATGTAAAGCTTTGATTTTCCATTTTATTACCATTCTAAGTCTCGTAACTAGTGCCTCATATTCGGCCACATTGTTTTTGCATGGGAAGGCTATGCGGAAAGACTTAGGAATGGAGTCTCTTTGAGGGGTGATGAACAAGATTCCTGCCCCCGAGCTATGATTAGTGTGCAATCCATCAAAGTATAGCATCCAAGGAGACTTTGTTTCTGTATGGAATATTGACTCATTTGGAAAAATCTGCCACTAATGGGTGATCACTTTGTAAAGGTGTGTCCGCCAGCTAGTCTACTATGACTTGTCCTTTTATTTCCTTTCTTTCTACATATTGAATGCCATATTTGCTTAGAATCATGACCCATTTTGTCAGACGTCCTATTAATGTTGCCCGACTTAACAAATATTTGGGGGGAACGATCTTTGCTACTAGTTGTGTCTGATGGCTTAACATATAATGTATTAGCTTCTATGTTGCAAAGACCATGGCTAGACAAGCCCATTCAATTGATGTATAGTTCAATTCATACCCGATCAATGTTTGACTGATGTAATATATAGCTCTTTCTTTTTCTTCTTGGTCATTTTGCTCTAGTAATGCCCCCAATGTTGAAGTAGTGGCAGAGATATATAATATCAAAGGATTTCCTTGAATGGGAGGCATTAGGACTAGTGGTGACAGTAAGTAGTCTTTTATGTGTTGAAAAGCTTCTTGTAATTTATTTATCCATACAAAGGGGATGCCTTTGCACAAAAGATATTGGAATGGTTGACACTTATCAGCCAATTATGCTATGAAGCGCCGGATAGATTGTACCCTACCCTGTAGAGTTCTGAGTTCACTGATTCCTCTAGGTGGAGGCATGTCTATGATGGCTTGTAATTTTACTGGATCAACCTCAATTCCTCTTTGAGAAACTATGTATCCCAATAGTTTACCTAATGTTACACCGAAAATACATTTCTTAGGATTCAGTCAGACTTTGTATTCTTCTAGTCTCTTGAAAATTGTTTCTAACACCTTCAGATGATCCTTTCTTGTTACTAATTTAGCCAAAAGGTCATCTATGTAATCTTCCATTATTTTATGCATCATGTCATGAAATATTGTGGTCATAGCCCTATGATATGTGGCACTTACATTTTTAAGACCAAATGGCATGACATTCCAATAGTATGTACCCCAAGGGCAAGTGAATGTTGTTTTATGTTGGTCTTCGAGGGCAATACAAATCTGATTATAGCTGGAGAAACTATCCATGAGGGACAACATCTCATATCCTACTATGAGGTCAACTATGATATCAATATTCGGTAAAGGAAAGTCATCTTTTGGGCATGCCTTATTTAGGTTTCTAAAATTAGTGTAGACTCAGATCATTCCATTTGGCTTTGTTACTGGCACTAGGTTAGATATCCATTCAGTGTAGTCAATAGACCGTATGAACCCAACATCTAGAAGTTTCTTCAATTCAACCTTGACCAATAGAGCGACCTAAGGATGCATTTTGTGTAACTTATGTTTAACTGGTTTGGAATTAGGAAATAGTGGTAGATGGTGCAGAACCAGTTCCAGGTCTAATCCTGGCATGTCAGCATAGGACCATGCGAAGTTGACTTTACGTTCAACAAAGAATTTGTGAAATTTTGGTCTCTCTTCTTCAGTTAAGGATGCAACAAACAAGACCATTTTGGGATCTTCAGTTGTTGATATGTTGTCTTCTATGGTGTCCTCTATGAGGATAGCTGATTTCTCTTATGTTATGGGGAGAAAGTATAGTCCTCCATCCTTGGGTACCTTGGAGTGGTTTTCACCCATAGATACGTCCTTTGTTTTTACTTTTTTGTCATTAGAAGGTGCCTTTCAGTTTTCACCTAATGACATTTCGTTTTTTAAAAAAAAAATTTGTGACTGGAGGACAGAGTAGTCTCGCTGTAGTAGGCCACACAATCTAGATCAATGGCGAACCCTTCCTTATGGTCACCACTGGGTATGCCCTCACATAATCCCATAAACTTTGCAATTGCCTTATCATTCTGAAAGGTGTCCAGGACTTGCAAGCCTTGTTGGTCCCAGTTGACTAGTTGAGGATAAACTAGGGATATGCCATCATCAGCGTTGGTGAATTGAGGGGAGGATGCAAAAATCCTGTACATAGATTGAATGATGTTGTAGATGAGATTATCATCATCCAACTCCACATCGGACTCTATCCAATATTCCCCTTTACTAGTCTCATATTCATTGTCAAAATAAGGGGTTAAGAACTTAGAGTCATGGTTGTCAGTGTCATCTGGTACCTCAGATGGATTGGACTGAAGGTATTCAAATGGTGGGGTTTGTATTTCATGGGGAAGGTAAATGGAACTATGACTATTTGGTGCTCGATTGATTTTAAATGTTTGACAAAATTTTTGTTCAGAGGTAAGCTCCCCCGTTTCAACAAACAAATCATCAAGGCAATAGTCACTTAAGGATCTTTGAGAGCCAAATTCCCACTCTTGGGAGTCAATTTTAGTGAAGGTTTCCTTAGCAGTCTCAACACTTTCCAAAGCATGCACGCACTCACTTGAAAGTCCAGTGGTACGTTGATCATCATTGTTGGGCAATCCATACCCTAATCCAAGATATTTTGGTATTTTGAAAGATTCTATGGGCTCTCTTCGTCCAGTTTTATTTCTGCCTAGGCCATTAGTGCCATCATAGCCCTTAGCCTTCATTATGTCATATCCCTCGCCATATTTCTTAACTGGTAATGGCAGTAGGTTTGCCATTTCCTTATAGAGCCATCCTGTAATAGCGACAAGGTCCTCGTTACTCATGTCTCCCCATTTGATGAAAACTATTTTTGGTGGAACTTTGAAAATTTCTTTGGGTTCCATTCTAAAACATGGCCAACCATAGACCTTCAGAGACTTGGGTATTGTTGTGATGCTATATGCCATATGTAGTTTGAATTCTCCATAGCCGAGGTCCTAGATCTTGACACTGGTCTCATCCTTAGGGTTTGTGGAATATGGTGGTGTGGTGGAAGATGTGGATGGAGTGTACATTGAATATGATGCGAGTGTGGATGGGTCAACGCATTTAGAAGAAGAGGAGCCAGGTGCTTCTCAGTTAATAGGCACTTAGTTTGCAGAAATGCCCCTTAGGTTGGTACAATATTGAAAAGGGTCAAGGTCACCATATATAGTGATTTTTGTGCCATCAAATGGGAATTTTAAGCATTGGTGATATGTGGATGGAACAACTTTTAGGGCATGAATCCATGGGCGGCCGAGCAAGATGTTGTAAGGTAATTCTATATCTAGGACCTGGTAGGTTGTATCCACAATGACTGGTCCTACTTTGATAGGAAGAGAAATAATGCCTCGTGAAGAGCATTCTTCGTCATCATATGCTTTTATCACTATACTCTTTGTAGTGTCCACACATGCATCAGAAAATCCTAGAGCCTTAACCAATTTCAAGGAGCAAACCCTCAATGTTGGGATTTGAGAGTCTAGATAGGAGTTCATGACTACTCCACCAATTTAGAACTTGGGAATTAGTGGAGTAGGTTAGTTTTAGATTGTATTTGGTGTGTGTAGTTTTGTGCAGGGGAAGTCTAGATTTCATTACGAATGTTGTTGTCCTATCAGAAAAATAGAGTTTTCCAATGTAAATGAGTGGCTCCAAACGTGTAAGAAGGTTTTAACAATTTTTCTAGAGGTTTTTTAATGTGTTTGAAGCACTTTTAACATGGCAAGAGGTTTGGAGAACACTTTCCTAATAAACCCTCATGTGGTAAGCTTGGTTTGTGCATTAAAAAGGGTTTATGTTTAGTGGCTTTTGGTAAGGCTTATGGGGTAAAATAATTGGTTATTATGAACTTTTTAAGCATGACCTAATAATTTTTGTAGTTATTATTGGTTTTGGAGATGGATTGATGGTAGTTGCTTTGGATTTTAGGCCTATTTGGTGCTCTTTAACCGTGGGACAGTCAATTGTTTTTGTACTTTTTCCAAAGCAAGCAAATCTAATATTGTAGTATGTTTGAATAGACCAAAATGGGTCCCTAATTCTATATTTTGTAAGGGGTGATTCATTATGGGTTAAATGGAATACCCAATTTAGCCATATTTCCATGCTACTAGGGTATTGAGTTCATGATGACAAGAATGTGTAATTCGGTGAATGCAGATATATGAGTGGTTGCTTTGTATTGTAACTAATCAATTAATGTTTGTAAAGTTGTTTATAAGGTTTGGAAGAGGTCTGGGTGGAATATTTGTGGAAATGGTATGTTTGAGCAAGGTTGATTTCTATGTGTTAAGGGTTGTCTTGATTGTAGAGTTAGAAGATCTATTGGTATAGAACTTATGCAAGTATATATGGGTTTATTTCAATTGGAAACATGATGAAAATAATGTCTTGATGGCCTGATAATAGGTTGGGGTAAGTTTTTCAGATTGAATGTCTTATTGCCTTGTTGGAATATAGTTTGCAAAGAGAAGTTATTTTTGGAATGATGAAAGAATCTATTGGTTTAATAATTTTGATGGTGGTTTTGGATTGATTTAGTCATTTTACATTTTGTTAAGGTGAATTTGAGTCTATTAAAGGATTGGAAAATAGATGTAGTGAATTGGCTTATTGGTAGCCTTGTATATTGATGGATTTTGGTGAAATGAATAGTGAATTCTTGGTGATTTGTGTAATAAGAGTTTGGGTCTGTAGTACCCTTGAAGTTGATTGGTTTGGGTAGATTCACTTGCATCAATAATCCAAATGAATATGATACCACCTAGAATTTTTGAGGGGTCTTCCATTTTAATTGCTTATAAAGTGAATTTGTTAACGGTTAATGGTTCATTGTTGATGTGACAATAAGGATGGGATAGGAAGCCCATATTCTTAATGATGGTTTTTATACACAAATAAAGCAAGGTTATTATGATAAAAAGGATTTACACTTGGTTTTTAAACAAGGGTAATTTAAAAGGTTTAATCTCATGGTTCTAGCCACCCAAATACTTATAATTATTCTTTGGAAGGTGTAGCGAGAAGACATTTCCATATTGGCGGGTGGGTTTAGAAATGTTTTTTATATTGCTAGATTTAGTATGGAAAAGATAGGCCATCATATGACCACTCCTAATAATTACTAGTTTGGTATGCTCATGTTAATCTTATGTAATCTGATCAATTCTACAACTTTAGGTAGTTGCATTATCCAGAAGCTTCTCTAGATGCATAACTCTAATGTTTCTATTAAGGCTAAAAACCTTACACTCCTAGTGATCACAGTTGTGAATGAGAAATTTTTATAAGAAGATTATCTTCTTGTATGTAAAGATTATATAAATAATGAAGAGATTATGGGCATCCTAAGGAAGAGGACAAAACTAAGAAATTTCGACACACTACGAAAAATGATGAGTTGTGGGGGCTCTTTGAATGAGCGTGTCTTACTCTATTCTTCAAAGTGATGGAAGACTACAATGAAGACCCAAGTTAAAATTTTGCAAATGCATGGAGTGATGATGAGGTAAATCTAGGTGGTCTCCATTTCAAAGTGGATGCTAAGCTAATTTCTCAAGCAATGAGGCTCCAATATTAAGGAAGGAAAGTTGCTAAGAAAATCATAGATAATTATTATTGCTTTATTAAGAAGTTTTTTTCGCTAAGGAGAAAGCTAGATGGTTCAAAAATGGATATTTGAGGCTCAATATATCTATGCCTTACCATAATGTAAGTCACTTTTTCATGAAATGCTTTACTCTTGAGGGAAGGTTCTAATTTGTACATGGGTATCATTTCTCAATATTAAACCATACCCACCACTGGATAAAATCAATTTTCCCTTTTTTTCTATTTTTGTCATTATAGTAGAGCATGGAGAGTGGGGCCAATCCTCATCTATACCAGGGGTTAATTAGGGCCATTTATAATTTTATTTTATCTAATACCCCATAGAAGAATTTACTCCATGTACCTACTTGAAAACCCTAACCCTCCAAAAATTTATGTTAAAATTGAACTAATTAAGAGTTGTCCCCACTCCCCTGACAAATACCCTAAATCAAAAAAATGTAAAACTCCTCCCCCCTCAATTGTGGATTCTTTTGGGTTGGAGTTCCTAAAAGTGACCCCTAAGAATGTAGCTCTACTCCTTTATCCTCAAATCTTATTAAGAAAAGAAATTTTTTGATTAAAGAATAATGCCCCACCATCACTATCTCTGATGAAAAAGACATTATCCTAGATAGTAACCTTTCTCTAAATTGTGGTCGAATATCCAACCATTTCGCTTTGGTAGCTTCCAAAGGTGAGGATAAAAAGAATAATAAAAAAAAACCATTAAGGATAGTAATGACTCTCTCGAGGTGGAGAATAAAAAGAGGAAGAAAGTGATTAAAGACCAAGATGAGGTGTTATTAGAAGATGAATATGTCCCTAAAATCCTTTGGGAAAGAAAACTAGGTATCTGGAGGATCATCATGGAAAAAACAGGCCCTTAAGTGGAAAAAAATCAGAAAAATCAGAGTTAGACTACTTGATGTAAAAATTTGAATAAGTTATCTATATTATTTCAAAAATATGTAACAATAGAATCTATAGAAAATTGAATGTAGTTTATAAACTAATAGGTGTATTTAAAAAACAAAAAATCTATTTGGTGAAAATTTAAAATTTCAATGCAGTAGTACTTAGATTTCAGGGAAAAAATAAGAAGTGTCTGTTTGACCACCCTAACCACAATAAAATGATAATATTTTTTTTATAAGATTTTCGATATAAGTAGAGGACTCATGTCCCAATGTGATGCATATTTTTGTGCAATTTTTTTCCAAGTAAATAATTAATTATGAATTTTTTATTATAACTTTTAAAAAATATAAAAACTCGTATGTATACCACCTTAACTTGGTCAAAACTTCATGAAATTCATCTCTCTTTTTTTAATCCTATAGTATGAAAAGTATAGAATGTGACACATGTTTTAGATTCAAAAAATGTGATATCGTTTGAAAGATATAGATGTTTTCAATCATCCTTTCAATTAGGACTTTAGTCATAATTCAAATAGAAAATGAATATTAATTATTTATTAAATTCAAAGTAAAGCATAATCTATATTGGTGGAAATCTGATAATATCCTCTAAAAGGGTATGTGCAGGATCATCATGGAAAAAATAGGCCCTTAAGTGGCAAAAAATTTTGAAACATCAGTGTTAGGCAACTTGACATAAAAATTTGAATAAGTTATCTATATTATTTCAAAAATATGTAAGAATAGAATATTTAGAAAATTTAATGTAGTTTCTAAACTACTAGGTTTATTTAAAAATAAATAAAATCTATTTGGTCAAAATTTAAAATTTTAATGCAATAGTACTTAAGTTTGGAAAAAATAGAAGTAGGTGTTTGTCTGACCACCCTAACCATAATAAAATGATAATATTTTTTTATAATATTTTATATATAAGTAGGGGAATCATGTATGGATGTGATGCATATTTTTTTGTAATTTTTTCCAAGTAAATAATTAATTATGAATTTTTATTATAACTTTTAAAAATATAAAAACTTCGTGTCTCGACCAACAACTTGCTCAAAACTTCATGAAATTTATTTTTTCTTTTTTAATCCTGTATTATGTGAAGCATAGAATGTGATGCATGTTTTGGATTCAAAAATGTGATACTGTTTGAAAGTTATAGATGTTTTTCAATCAACCTATCGATCAAGACTTTAGTCGTAATTCTAATAGAAAATGAATAATAATTATTTATTAAATTCATATTAAAGCATAATTTATATTGATAGAAAGCTGAGAATCTCCTCTAAAAACCCTTTTCAGTTCATCAATTTTGGGTAAAAAAAAATTCGTCAACCACATACCCTACAAATACCCATAATATTGCTAGTTTTTGGCCGATCATGATCCTGCACATACCCAAAAACCCTTTTGTTTCATTAATTTTTGGTAAAAAAAGGTCATCAACCACATACCCTACATATACCCAACATATTTCCACTTTTTGTCCCATCATGATCCTACACATACCCAACTTTTATAGGGGAAGAAGCCCTGGATTCTATTGAGGATGTGGATGATAGCCACGGAGAGGATGATAACCAGGAGGTTGAGGTGTTTGGTGAGAATGAGGATAAGGATCCTAATAAAGTAGAAGGGAAAGAGAATACTAATGATAGCCCGATCTAGACTTGGAGGCCATTTGTACCACTATCAACACCCTTTCTAGGAGCCTTAATGAGAAAGATGTAGTTGTAACTAATACAAATTTGAATACCCTTTCAAAAAGGGTTGAACTTTCAAAAAAAATGTTGGAGAATAATGAAAACTCCAACAGACTTCACATCTTTGAGGAAGCCCTAAAAAATGTGTGTAGAGATATGTATAGGATGATGAGAAGAGTTGTCATGGGGACTTTCTTGAGACAAGGAAAAATAAAAAAGAAACAAAGGAAGAAGGGAAGGAGGAATTAAGTTGTTGAGTCTGAGATGAGGAAGGATAGCATGGAGGAAATAGTGGAGGACCTACAACAAGCTTGGAATCTCATAAAAGATTCTTAATTTTTTGGGTTACCTTTTTTGATGATCATTCCTATGGTGTTTTTCTCTTTTAGGCTTTCCTTTCCTTGGTTTTATAATAGTTATTGGCTTGATACCTGAAACATTATTGCTTTATCTTGGAAGATGGTATTATGTTATATGTTTCTATGCTTATGGATACTTATGTCTAGTCTACTCTCCTTGTTAGTTTATGGGACATTGATATTTTTGCTATGTTATTACTGCTTTGCCATGGCTATGGTTTTACTATATCTCCTTGAATATTGATATTGTTGGGGGGGTTTTTGGCCCAAGGAGATGTAATGTTGTTTTCATTTGTTGTCTCCTTTTCTTTTTTGGTTTGTTTGTTGGTACTTCATATTTTTTTGTTGTTTTTTTGTAAGGGATTAGTTCCCGACCATGCTTATTTAATCAAAAAACAAATAAATTGTGTAAAAAAAAATAATTGAATGAAAAATAATCATTGTAAGATAGAATGTTAAAAGAAAAAAAGATTATTGGAAGAATGTGAATAGATTAAAACATAGATCCAAACTGATTTTTTTCCATCAATTTGGGATATCAATAGAGTCTACAAATTACAAAAGTTCAAGCTAGTATTGACAAGGTCAATGAAAAAATCAAGAAACTTCATCACCCATGATCCTTTTGCATTGACAACATGGAAAAAATAAGAACTATCAATGTGGCTTTAATGGAACTTTAATTTTTCATTTTGAATCTCATCAATCTAAGTTGGAGAAGATAGGAGACAACAAGGATTTTTTCAAATTAATGACCAACAATGCCATCATTCTTAAGAATAATGACCTAGGTCTGGTTATCAAAGCATTCCAATTGTTCAAGTCCAAGATTGCTACTCTAATGCCTCATTCTCCTCAAAATAACAAGGATTCCATGAATGTTGATGATGCCCCATCTTAGCTAGATGTGTATTCCTTTTTATATGTTGTTGAAGCATAATAAGTCCACTAAATTTTAGGGTGTCTCTTTGTATTATGAAGAACAATATTATTTTGAAGTTTTAGTTATATTTTTATGATATATATGGTTAGGAAAAAGAAAGTATATATGCTTGTGCAAGAATTATTGTAAGTATGTGAGCTTGATGATCTTAAACATCTTGAAATAAAGAATCTTATAAGTCCATGTGCTACTATAGATTTTTTTTATCATTTCCTATGTGAATGATAACTATTATTTGTGATATACATGTGTATTTAATGTTTTCAAATGTTATTACATGTGAATGGTTAGATTGTTTTATTAAAATAGTATTTGATTTAATTTACATTTTTTAATTTTTGATTAAAAGTATACCCCCTAAAACTTAAATTTTATCATACATGGGAGTTATTCCTCTAAAATTCAAAGGAAATTTATTCACGGAAGAGAAACTTATTCAACTTTTGGTGTATTTTTTACCAAAAGGAAGGCTTTACAAAGACATTGCATAATATATTCTTGGTAAAAAATCTCTTAAATGACATATCAATGCATGCTTTCATCGTGTCATCATATCTAACTTTAATGAACAATATCTTTTATGAATAAAATAATCCAGAATTATTAAATTATTTTGTCCAATTTTTTTGCATTGTGTACTTTTTTTTTGAAAGCATATATTCAATGAATGGAATAATGGTATTCATTAAATTACAAAGTACTTTTTAATTACAAATGGATTATTAAGTACGATCAGGTTCTAAGAATTTAATTGGTCATGTTAAATTATAAGCTAATAAAAATGTGTTGATTATCAAAGTATGTTTTAATTAATATGATAAATATTTTTTAATAATATTTTAAGACTCTCTAGTTCCTTAGCTAGATAACGATAAAAATTGGATAACCCTCACAAATCCTAGAACACACATACAATGACCAATATCAAGCTACTTGTAATTTATTTTTAGTTAATGTATCTCATTTAGGGTCTTGAAAATTTCCTAAGATATGAAAACTTGTAATATTTTGTTGTATGAAGCCCTTTCATATGTATATGAGAAGTAATTTACTAGATATCATTCTTTTTTATATTGAGAAAAACTAAATGATTTCATAAGGGAAATCTATCAAGGTTTTTGTAAATCCTAAACTGTAGAATAAATTAATCTTTATAGAGATTTCCTCTTTATTGGCTAGTTTCTTAATTTCCTTGAGCATAAGACATGGCTAACCTTTAGAAATTGATTAAAAATAAATTGGAAACATCAATAAATTCCAATTATTCCTAATATTTTTTAGTGTCCTTAGATGGGCTCTTTTAGGGGGCATCTCCTCCCTCTTCTCCTAGGTCTTCAGATTTAGTTCATAAATCTTCTTAGATAGTTGTACAAAGGAGGAAGAAATATATTCCTATGTTGTTCTCTCATTTGAACACTAATTATTTGGGTGTGAGGATGCATAAGACTGGATCAAGCATTGTTTAGGCTTGATTTGTTTATTTCTTATTTTCTTGGACAACTTGTTTTTTTTTCTTTATTATTTTTGTTCTATTTTTTTAAGGTTTAGGCCTTGTCAAATACACAACTTACCTTAATCAAACACATCAAATCATACTAGAAGAATTTTTTGGTGCTTCAAGATGAGAAAGTGATTGGGGCCAATTGAGAATTTTTTTTTAAAGAATAGAAACATATTCATGACTATGAGGTTGTCCCCACAACCATAAGAATTCCTTTTGGTGAGAAAATTTTGATTCCACATGGCTAACAATTATATGGAGGTAGGTGCATGGATAAATGTGTTAAGTGAGCACTTCACGTTAATTTATAGAATATTATGTATGTACAAGAAAAAGGAATGGACTAAATGCATGGGAATGTATGTCTAAAGATGAATTGAGGCTATGGAATTTAATTCTTCCTTAAAATACATAAAAAAAAATATAGAAAAATGACATGTATATGAATTCCATCATTATAATAATATATTTTAAATAATAAATAAACTACATACAACCCTATATCTAAGAAATAAATTAAAATATTATATATTTATTTAATAGATATAAATAATTAGATTTAGTAAAATCTGAATAATATATAATTTAATAAATTTATATTTATTCTAAAATAATATATTTTATTTAAAAATATTGATTTTATTGATTTTAGTCATTTAGCAACCTAGTATATAAATAAATTATCATAAAATTTTCATATGAAGAGTTAAATTCCAAACTTTGACTACATATTATAAACATTCAATCAAGTAATGATTGACCAAAAATATAGGTATATCGACAATGTAAACATTCTTTTTTAAAATTTAAAGTAACTCTAACTTCAATGAAAATGACATGTAAATATTTGATTTTCTTGACACTATTGCAAATGTATTTATATAAGTAACATTATTCTTTAAAAAATATCTTACAAAATTTTATAAAAAAATATTCTTATTCATTTACATAAACTATTAATAATTCTTCAAGGAAATCTTACAAAATTTTATAACAAGAACATTCTTATTCATTTTTCACAAACTATAAACAATTATTTTACCTAAATATAGAATTATTTCTTAGCTAATGATTTCCCATTTGGCATGTAGTTTGTGGGGATGGGACATGGAAAATGAGTGTCTCAAAACCTCAATTCTTTTGATGATATTCAATCTTGACAATTTATGTCATTGGAATTTTCTCTCACCATATTTGTGGTGTATTATGTTATTAGGTAGAAGAGAAATTGCAAAAAACAATACAAATGTATGAAGAGAGATTGCTTCATGAGAAAAAAGCATAGGTAGAAGCTAAGGAAATAGTAGGGGAAGCACTACAATTATCAAATGAATTCATTAAAGCTAGAATAATATGTCCTAACTCTGCAAAGATGTGTCCTAACTCTGGAAAGATGTGTCTTAACTCTCATCATTATATGAAATGGCCTTTTGACTAGGCTCCATAGGTTTGCTCAATTATTTGATTGAAACTAAAAGTAATATTGCCTTATGTCAAAATGAACTTGTATTATTTGAAAGGCAGATTATCTTTGTGGGTATTTATATCGACTTGCTACTTAAATAGTGGGTAGTCACTTTCCTTTTTTCAAGCATCTAAAATATTTTATATTACTATTACATGAATAAAACATGCCCCAGAATATATGATGAAGTTTCTATATAAGCTTAATATTTCTAACTGTTATTAATCCATGTTGAACTTTATATGTTCTATCGTGTACAATTTTCTATTATTATTTTTAGAATTGATTACTTTGTATATATAATTTTTCCATTTATTGTATCTAAGTTTTGTTTTCTAAGTAAGTGAACAAGTTTATGTAAAAGGAATGTGCATATCTTGAATTATATTTAAGTGAGTTACTTTATATCAAAGGAAACAATTTTTAGGAATGGATATTTCTTATGTTTGAAATTTTTTAATTTAAAATTATAATAATTGTGAAAATAGATATAGTTTATTATCAATTTGATTATTAAAATATTGTAAAGGAATGGATATTTTTAATGTTTGAGATTATGAAAATATATTATTTTAATTATTTTATTTACCTTTAGAAAAAATATGTAAAAGATGTCATGAGTTGTCATTTATGAGATATTAATTCTACTTAAATTGTAATTCTAGTTAAAAAATACACCTCATGAATGAACATCATTTATATAGATTTTAATTAGGATAAATATCGTAGTAAGTATCTTAACTACATCTATGACTTTTGGAAATACCAAAGTTATTTTATAATTTTTTCTAATTACAATCTTACTACTCAAAGGAATTGATACAAGAGACCAAGAATGGTGTTTATTATAACAATGAGAACAACAAGAAATTTAATTAAGATTCATCAAATAATACATATTCTATTTTGTTTAGAAAATGTTATAAAAGTAAGCCAATATTTAAACTCTTCAAATTTTGAAAGTATTAGTGACATCAAATTATATCCTACTATCGAATATATAGAAACTACTTTATCATCTTTATGAGTTCTTACATACATTTAAAAATTTCAAATATTATTGGAAATGTTGTAATCATACGCAATCCACCATCTATTTCTAATTAATGTCTATTCATTATAGACAAATTGGAGTATCTATCTAAAAAAATTCATGAGATTTTCATGTTGACTTATTTTATTTAGATGGAGAGTTATTTTATTTCACATTAAATCTATTTAAAAATTGCTTTATTTTATTTGTCCTATTTAGTTTATTAGATTGTTTAGAAAGTAGTTTTTTTTTTCAGTAAATGTGGCTGAGCCACTATAAAGGAGATTTATATTAGTTTTCCAAAAGTAGTTACATATGGCTCCATAAGACAAAGAATAAAGATTTTCAAAATTACAATGAAGAGCCTTCAACATAACCTACATGCCAAAACTACAAGGCTCAAAGCAAAATGGGTAGGTACGACCAAAAACAACAACCCAGATGTAGATAACAAGAGTGATAATGGCATCCATTAAAAAAATTCAGCAAAAACCCCATTAAGGATTGCATGATAGGTAGAAGCAGAACCTTGGCCATGTAAAAAAGACCACAAATAGAAAAAAACTATCATACACCACTTTCCATAGTAGAAGCAAGATATGAAGGTGGAGTAAAATATGGGTCATAAAAAGGATCTTCCAGTGCATGTTTAACTAGAAATTTCACTGCATGAAACAAATTTAACAACTTGTCCACCAAAACACACTCCAAATTTGGTCACAGTGCTTGAAGGTGGGTCGTCAACAAATAAGAGAGAACAACCACCAAATCACACACAAAGTTTCTCAAGGGAGAGCACAATGTCGAATAAGATAGGAGATGCTCATAGTAAATAACTCCACCCACCATATTTTTGCCAAAATGAAGATCATAATTTTCCAACAAAGATTCCAAAACATACATTGGGCATACATGTGGAAAAAGAAAAATACCTACAATAAACTTGACTATCTCATTGCACCAAATAACATCTATGAGGTTAGAGACGAACAAAGAAGCCAATTCATGAGACAAAGACATCAGCTGCATGGAAAACCATTCCTTGTCTAAAATAGTCAAATTGTATCCTCAACCTACAAGCAATGCATAATGCGTGCATTACAAATTAAATCACTTTGAGAATAGTGGCATACATGAGCTTCCAAGAAATAAGGAGGGATGAAGACTCAAAACAACGTATCCATGGAAGCTCACCCAAAACATAGGTTAGTGATGCAATGCAGGGCAGCCAAAAAAATTATCTTCACCATCTAAAGGAATTCAAACCATTCTTCTTTCACAATTCAACTCTTTACTTGTTTTTCCAACTTTTCACTAGGTCTTTCTAGTACGTTAGCAAGAAAAAATTTCCTCACACAACATTCAACTTTCTCAAATAACCTTATCAAAACATCACCAAATTAGACACCCATTATGGCCTACTCTCACATATGAAAACCTCACTTATAACTTATTTGGAGCAACTATCCCAAATCTAGCTTTTAACATTGAATTAGGCCTTAAGTAGGCCTCCTTTTTGAAGCAACCCAAATTCAATCTTTCAAATAACTCTTGAAACCATTAAAAAGTCACTATAAAACCATAAAAATCACAAAATCTTCTGGTTTTAGGTCTCCACTTGCTCATCTAGACCCTGTTACAACAAACCCTCACTTTCCTTACAAATTTTTGGGGCTTATTGAAAACCCTATACCCTAACCACTCTCAAAATTGAAAAAAATACAATCAGGCTTATTTATGCTTGATCATTCTCATTTCAACCTCTTCTTATGCTGGCCTTAAGTTCTTTATAGACTTCCTTTCTAAAATCACCAATTTTCCCATTATTTTCACCCCTTACAACTAGGGTTACTCACTTTTCCATTTGTCTGACCACTTACAACCTCTTATTTCATCTCAAAATCTCCAAATACAACTTCTCTCTTTGTTTTCATTAGGTTCTAATGATTCCTTCATCCAATTCTTCAAATCACACTTTCAAGTTGTGTTCAAAGGCACAAAATCTATGTTTTTCAACAAGGTAGCGAGGAAAACTCATATAAAAACTTCACCAAACCAATTTCCTACCTCCTACAACTACTCCTATATTAGAAAGGTCCATTCCACCAATAAAAGTGGTCACAAAAAGGTGGAATGGAATTTTAGTTCATTTTCTCAAACAAAACCCTTATCCCTATTTTCCTGACCGCTTAGAGAATTTAGGCCACCAAATGCACAAAAATCAAAATAAAACACTCAAACCAACTCCAAATTGAAGAAAACACCTATCTCTTTCAATATAAACACATTTTAGACATTCTACCACCTATACAGAACCATATGCTAGGAAACAATGGAGGAAAATACAAAAAAATAGTAGTATAACAGTGATATTGTATTAGTTTTCTCTTTCAATCTCTCCAACAACCTCTTACATAGATAGATCTCATAATTTAAACATTTCCCAAGCTATCCAACTTTCTAAAATGACTCTTTGAATTCTACAACTACCTTTGACTCTTGGCATTACATGCCTTTACATCTTTTTGCATCTTTTCAATATTTGAACTTGACAGCTTTTGTCCATATTTTGAAATTTTACAATTTATGCCTAAAACAACTTTCTAAGACCTCTACAACCTCAAAATGGATATTTAATCCTTATTACATCATGTAAATGTGTATACAACTCAAATTCTCAAATTTTCCTCTTGGGGGTATGCTCTTTCAAAAGTTGCACCTGCACCAGTTAGAAACAGGCCCATAGAAGAGAAAAACCAAAGACATGCCACCATGAAACCATGAAGTAAATTAAATTGAGAACCTAATAAGAAATAGATATTAGGTATTAAATCCTTAAATGTGTCCCAATAGGGAAAGTACAATCCCCATGGATTTTCAGTAGCCAACATAAGAACCACAAAAACTTAATACAAAAATAAGAGCCCATAATTAGTTAGCAGGATAGGTGTCAAGCAAAGGCGATGTCATCAGATAGGATTAAAAATGGAGAAAGGACCAGTCATCTATACCAAAATATATTGAAATAACATAAAGCAACCTTTCTTATTTAGCTAATCTCTACTAAATCAGTCCCAAATGAGTGAGAGGCCCCACCCCAATGGGAAGGCCACGCGATATATAGAAGAAATGACTTAAACCACCTAAGCTACAAAAAAATCACAATGTACAATGATTTCAAGAGGAAAATCATTCTAGAAGAAAGAGCAACCAATGTTATGGGCATTGTCAAATATCACCTCACACTAGGAAAAATGTGAGTAGATAGTCATCCAGGAAACCACAAAGCCAAGATATCATGGAGGCCATCTCATCCAATAATGCATTATCATTCAAAGAGGTGGAGGTATTTGATATTAAGGAGACCGTCTCGATGGAACCTGAATAAAAAGATGCCACAATATCAAAGAAATGTTGAGATGTGATGAGGACCATCATAGCCACTAGGGCAGTAGCTTTCAAGTATATAACCAAGTGAAAAAAGTCAAGAAGACAATCAGTCACAGAAAAAAATACAATTATTATTTCAACCATGCCACAAAAATTAAAAAATCCAAGAAGGACATCAAAGATCAAAAGATTATGATCAGATAGAAATATGAAGCTCGAGCCACCATTGATTTCAAGGTGAATGTCAAGAATACCATTTAGGATATGAATAATTTAGGGGATGGTAACAAAAAAAAAACCACCCCAAGAGCCACCATCAAGGCTACCATCTACTTTCCAAATTCCACTAAACATTAGTCCAAAAAAACACTCATATTCTCATGAGAAAAAATAGTAAATGGGAAATATTGATCAATAACCCTATTAGCTAGCCTGTCAGCCACCATATTGGCTTCTCTATAACAATTTTCAAACTAAAAAGGTGAAAAATTATGTAATAGAGATAAAGCATGTTGCAGTTAATAGTTTAAATTTCAAGCACAAAGTTCTTTTCTAGAAAGAGGCCTAATCATAATTTGAGTCACCTTCAATTAAAATTTTGAATACATTACTGCTTATTGCCAATTCCAAACCAAGAATTAGAGCATTGAATTTAACTATATTGTTAGTGCCAGTGCTTAACATATGACATGCCACTTTGAAAAGAAAACCATTGTGATCTCTTACAACCATAGTAGGACTTGAAAGCTTAGGGTTACCATGGGAAGCCCCATCAAAAATTAATTTAATAAAACGAACAAGATGAGAAGACCATTTAATTAATCTTCTTATCATAATGGGTTTACATATTTGGATCGATTCATGCATAGGGGGGTTTGAGGAGAGGCCAATACTTTAACAACCAAGAATCCCAATAAGTGAAGGATTTCAAAGCATGCAAATTCGTTAAAATAAAAGACATTATAGATTCTAAAATAGAGGCTTCAATTTTTTAGGACTTGATTGACATCCAAAGTTTTCTTATAAAGATATTGTTATTTCTTTCTAGCCAAGTGTTCTAGATAATAATTGAAGGATTGAGATTCAAAATGCATGCTAAAAATAAGGATTTAAATAAAATAGGCTAACCTTGGAAATGTTGTAAGGGAGAGTAGTGAATAGGACTATACTAGCCAAGTTTCTTCAAGAGCCAAACCCAATAGTTGTGGGAAAAATCATACATGAGCAATAAATGATCTATTCTCTCATAGGCCTTTCCATAGAGAACACAGGGGAAGAGGGGAGTAGTACCAAGATTATCCAACCATATATGATCAATTAAAATTCTCTCTTTTAGTGTCATCCAAGTGAAGGCTCTATCCTTGGGAAGGACATTAGGACCCCAACATAGTCTGGAAGGCCAAATTAGGGATGGTTTATCCTTTACAAGAGACTTGTAGCCTTAGTTTATAGTGTAATAACCCATAGAGGATTTAACCCAAATAATTACATCATCCTTATCTGAAAGGAGAATTTTTCTCAGGGTAATCTCCTTACAAATAAATCAATAATAGCCTTAGGAAAATGCGGGGAATCAAAGGAACTCTAATTGGAAATAGGAGGGAAGGAAGAGTTATCAATAACTAGGTAGTCCCACACTATGCAAGCCCAAAGCCTCTTTAAGAAAACATCAATTACCTTCCACTTACCAAAATATCAAAGAGGAAGGTGGCCCTTCCAAGCATCTTCCAAGAACAAAGCCTTCTTCCCATTATGTATCATTGATGATAGATGAGGAAGGATGTTCGATATGCAAGAAATGATGGAGTTCCAAATCTTAGAACCAAAAGTAGGGTTTCTTAAAGTGAAGATCCATTCACACTCCAAAGAATCCAAATATTTGTGACACATTAATTGGCACCATTTGGCATTAGGATCCTAATAAATCTACCATAGAAGTTTATCCCCTAGAGCCTTATTTTGAAATTACATAATTATTTTATTAATTTATTTTAATTATTCTCGCTATTCTATACTTTCTTTTCTTTTGATCATTTTATAAGTATAATAAATAGTATATATTATATGCAACTTAATAATTTTTATTTATGAAGTAAATAATGTTAGTGTAGAATATTATACCTAAAACATTCCTCTAGATAAGTTTGATAGATATAGATTTAAGTGGGGGTGTTAACATAGTTAACAATATAATACTATTATTTTCAACATGTAACTGCAATTAACAAATTGCATTGTTACACATGTTGTTTCCAATTGCTCTTCAATGGTTAACAACTTGCTTAGTACAAGCTAACCAATGGGATCTCTTTGTTGTATATTTTTATGATAATGATTGCTTATTTGTGCAATCTTGCATGGATTTTCATGCCTATTTTCTAATTGGAAATTTCCCATTCTAGATGTCTCTTCTCATGCTTTATATATTGTACGCATTCTTAAACAATTATTAAGAAAATAATCAATGAAATTATTTATTGTTTATTCTTTCATTTTTCAATTTGCGCAATTCTAAAATTTACAACTCTTCTAGAATTCTTGAAATTATCACATGGTATTAGAGTAGGTTTAGTTTGAGTGAAAATTCATTTTATGTTGTAGGGCTAGAAATCATGGAGGCAGATGCGAACATTTACATTTTCTTTTTGATCTATGCACATCATTTCCATTCTAGATCCTTTTTTCAATCAATGGTTGCTTCAAAGATTCTAGAGTTGTGCTAGTTTGTGATTTTTCGAGTGTTCCTTGGCATTGAGTCTGCTATTGCTTTATCATGATTCCAACTTGAGTCATTTAGTGGCTCTAATATGGTTTCTAGTAAATAGACTATCTTTCTTTGCTTGTCAGATTAAGGACTCCAATGTTACTCCACAAGAGTGCTTCCAGTGTTTCTTTGCAATAGATTATTTCATTATGCAAGGGGTTGTATGGCTTCACCTATAATCCTTTGTTTGGATAAAGATTGATTGGATTTGTGATGGATATCAGGGTATGTACAGGATCATCATGGAAAAAATGGGCCCTTAAGTGGCAAAAATATAGAAAAATCAGAGTTAGGCAACTTGATGTAAAAATTTGAATAAGTTATCTATATTATTTCAAAAATATGTAAGAGTAGAATCAATAGAAAATTGAATGTAGTTTCTAAACTACTAGGTTTATTTTAAAAAAAAAAGCTATTTGGTGAAATTTTTAGATTTCAATGCAGTAGTACTTAAATTTTAGGGAAAAAATAAGTAGGTGTCTGTCTAACCACCCTAACTGCAATAAAATGATAATATTTTTTAATAAGATTTTAGATATTAGTAGAGGACTCATGTCCTAATGTGATGCATATTTTTTGTGATTTTTTTCCATCTAAATAATAAATTATGAATTTTTAATTACAAATTTTAAAAAATATAAAAACTCGTATGTCTGACCACCTTAACTTGGTGAAAACTTCATGGAATTCATTTTTTTTTTAAATAATATAGCATGCAAGCATAGAATGTGATGCATGTTTGGGATTCAAAAAATGTGATACCATTTAAAAGCTATAGATGTTTTTCAATTAGCCTATCAATGAGGACTTTAGTCATAACTCAAATAGAAAATGAATAATAATTATTTATTAATTTCAAAGTAAAGAATAATTTATATTGGTGGAAAGTTGAGAATCTCCTTTAAAAACCTTTCTCGTTTCATCAATTTTGGGTATAAAAAAGACATCAACCACATGCCCTACACATACCCATGATATTGCCACTTTTTGGCCCATCATGATCCTACACATAACCATCATTATTGTTTCTTTTGGTTAGGAGTTTTTCCCACCAGGTTTCTCCTTTCATATTTATAATTAGGTACCTAACATTCCCTTGTAGTTGGGACCCATTAATGTTTTCCTGCATCTGTATCCTTGCATATCTCTCTTTCACCTAGCTACAGTTAACGGGGGGTGTTATTGTAGAATATTCTACCTAAAACATTCTTCTTGATAATTTTGATAGATGTAGATTTAAGGGGGGATGTTAGTGTAGTTAACAATATAATACTAGTATTATTTCCAACATGCAACTATAGTTAACAACTTGCATTGTTACGCGTGTTGGTTCCAACTGCTCTTCAAAAGTTAACAACTTGCTTAGTATATGTTAACTAATGGGATCTCTTTGTTGTAGGTTTTTATGATAATGATTGCTTAGTTTTGCAATCTTGCATGGAGTTCAATGCCTATTTTCTAATTGGAAGTTTCCATTCTAGATGGCTCTTCTCATGCTTTATATATTGTATGCATTGTTAAGAAATTATCAAGAAAATAATCAATGCAATTATTTAGAATTTATTCTTTCATTTTTTAATTTGTGCAATTGTGAAATTTGCAACTCTTCTAGAATTCTTGAAATTCTCACAAATAAAATCTACTTATATTATTATATGTTATAATATATTTGAAATATCTCAAGTTAGAGATCCAATTTATTTCTACATAGAACTAAAATTTCAAAAGCTTAACTTTAATATATCAAAATGTTGGGGAAAGATGAACACTAAATGGGACATTAAGGATCCACAATAGGTGTCTTTCCTTAGGAAATTTTACTAGAAAAAAGATCACAAGGAGTAGAGATTGACTATCAACCTCAAAGGTGAGTCAATAAAACATGGATCTTTGTTCCTTAGTATAGTAGTAAAATTCTAGAATTAAATTGAAATGATAGGCAATTCTCAAACTAGATGAACAATAAGACCTAGAACTTGAAATGAAAATTATCAAATGTACAAAAACTTAAACCTTAGTTTGCAAGAAGATCTAAGAAGGGTTAGGACACATGTACTAGTCATCAAAAGTAGTTTTTGAGCTCTACTAAAGGATAGATTCACCCTAGGGACAATGGGTCCTAATTAGGACTTCTAAAATTATTTTAGAATTCCCCTAAGGTAGGAAATTGTCTTTTGTTTTACACAGGTTCCACTGTTAGAAAGTTGGGAATGTATTTTGAATCTGAGTTTTAATGAGTTGACAAGAATGAATGCAACAAATGCAATAATGTAAAATTTCTCTTGAATATCTTCAATCCTTCTTCAACCTATAATCTATACATACAAAGAGGGAAAAAAAATAGTTTCAATGGGTGTTTACCTTATTCAAACCCCATGTTTGGCAATTAAACCTTGATAGAAAGATAACAAAAATGGTGAAGGAAATGATGAATGAACACTTGATTTCTATAACTCACAACCCTTCAATGGCTTCCCTTAGAGAACTAGTGTCAAAAAAATCACTCCAAGGAACATGATCTTTCTTTGCTTGATGGTTTGGGATACTTGAAATGCTTGGATGAGTTTAGGATCAACCATGCATATTATCCTTCACAAGATTATATGAACACACACAAGATTGAACATGATGATATGATCTGGATTTCTTCAACAAATGACTAATAAACCTACTCTTGAATTTTCTTGGCAAGAATATTTTCTCTTGAATTGATCTCATAAGGTGTGTTCTCTTGCTAGATACATGTGAATTGATAAAAATTCTATGCATTTATAGGTCTTTATCTAATTTCTCAAAAAATTAGATTCCAAAAGATGACAATTGCATATGAAATTTGAATCATTAAAAGACCACCAAAAACATATTTAAAAATGGTTCCTATGACTTGAAGGGGGCCCATTTTCCCTTTGGCGGATAGGTCCTCTCCTAAAAATTTAGGACACTCATTCTCCAATGTGATTAAAATATTAATTGCATTAATTAAATATTCATTTCCCTTTCAAAAAATATGATAAATAAGGATTTGGAATGAATAATTTGACAAATTAAAAGCATAATTAAGTCCAATTAATTAGGGGACCCAAACAAAGTGTGAAATTGTAAAGGTATACAATTTCACACACTACATATATAATTTATTAATTATTATTCAAAAAAATTAAAATCAAAATAAATGACTTATTTTATATTGAACTATTTTTATATTAAGAATATTATAAATTATTTTATTCATTAAATTATATAGCTACTTCTTATTTTAGTTACCAAAATTTATTTTTTAAACTATATTTTACTCATTATGTTTTTATCAAAATAATGATGTATATAATAATATTTATTTATAGTTACTAAAAGTCTAGTATGTGCATCAACTAATGCATAGATATGGTAGTAGAATATGTTTCAATAACTATTAGAGTGATACATGTTATGTTAATGTTATAAATTGGATCCCAATAAATGCTTTGGTTTATCTCAATTGGTGTCATTTTGAGATTAATTTTCATACTTGTTATGACATAAGTATGTTAATATAGAATGTAGTAGTGCCCTATTTTATCCAAGTTATATGTTGGGTTGATGCAATATGTTTGATGATTTCCTATCTATGTATTATGCTTCACTTTTATTGATAGAGGCTAATTCCCACTTGATCCATGATGATATTAAGGAAGTTATCCATTAGGTATAGGTATATTTTAGGTGTGCTTTCTATGATCTCCATGCTTCTAAATGGAACTTATAATGTTTACAAAGGGTTGTAGAGGAATTAGTAAGAGAAATAAAGGATACACTTCTAGAAGAGTGCACTCCTCTCTTCTTGAACTATTACAATATTTAGTCTCATGTGAAACTAAAAGGATATCTCCTTTTTTAGATACTCCATATATAACATTTGGGTGTCTTAGGACTTCTATCATTTTCTTTAGCACCAAATTCTTTAAGAAAATCTATTTGTTAGTTTATATTACATGAACTAGAAATGTGAGGTAGCATATGGGTTTTATTGTGTAGTTTTTGCACACACACCCTACTGAAAGTAGGGACCCTTTTTTGCTTTCGCTTTTCTATTTTTCCCCCTTCAATTTTGAGGATTTTCATTGCATTGGAATGAGCTAAAATTCTTCATATTGCTTGCTCAAGTGTTTTCCCCAAGTTACATGTTGAAAATCTTAAGTTCTGGGAAAAGTTCAGGTTTTCACCCAAGTTCAGGATTTTCCAGTCTATCTGGATTTTCCCGGATTTCTTTCAAATTCTGGTTTTAATACTGTTGTTTGGGTTTTTGAGCTAGCTCAAGATTTTCTGGTCCCTCTGGATTTTCCCGGATTATGTTCAAAGTCTAGCTCGCCCTGTTTTACACTGCAGTTTGGGAATTTTTGGCCTTCATGGAATTCCACCTGGGCTAGATTATTCTAGAATTTCGTCATCCGGTCGGGTTTCTAGATTTTGTCTAGCTGTTTTGTCTGCTTCATCAGTGCTCCTTGTATGAATTTTTTTTGGTCTATCTTTGGGGATTTCTTGTGCCATGATGCTCTATCATTTGCGTTCTTTTGATTTGAGGAGTTTATTCTTTGCAAAGTGTTGGGCTTGGTGGTGATTTCATGGGCGTTATTGTTACTCTTATTTGTTGGGGCACCAATAAGCTATCATTTGTTATTTCTGAGATTGATTTCCACTTTATCATATGGTATGTACATGTTGCCTTACTTTCATTGATTATGTGAGTCATTCTTTGGCATTCTTGACTTGCTTGAGTTTGAATTCCTATGTATTTGGGCATTTTATGACTTGTTTTGTGCGTTCATAGTTAAGATTTAGGGTTTCAATCCTTAGGCATTGCCATTTCATCTTGATTTTCTTTCAAATGAGCCTAGGATTCAATGAAGATCTGTTGAAGGTTCAGGTTAAATGATTTCCATGCCCAAGGTGTTGGTGTAATTAAATGTTTTGTACCTTCTCCTAGGTCATAATTACACCTTAGTTAAGTTTGCTTAGGGACCACATAGGAGGTTGTTGGAGAATTTCCACTTTTGGTGGACTTGACATGTCATTACCTCATCACTTCCACCTTTTGTGGAGACATCATGTGATTATCTCTCCACCTTTTGTGGAGTGATAAGTTTTCCTAGTTATCTCATGTCATAAGATTATGACACTTGTCATAATCTTATGCCCTTCTATGTTCTCACCTTGGCTATATAGCCAAGGGGTCTCTCTCATTGTAATCAATCATGATCATCTCATATCATTGACATTGAATACAGTTTATTCTTGTCATATTTTCTCTCTCTTTTTGTGCTTTCTATTTGGTCCATAGATCTTGGCATCCATAGCCAATTCTAACACAAGGTCCTCAAATTCATGATCTTCGATCAATTTGGGCAAATTTGTGTTAGACTGTCGATATTCGAGTTTTCTTCTGACCTCAGGATTTTTTGTCGACCCTGGATTTTCCTAGATTCCACTTGGCCTTCTATGTTCCAGGGTGTGCTATGGAATTCAGAGATTTCATGACTCCGTGGAATTCCTATCAAGTCGAATTTTTCCGGATTCCATGGGAGGCTTGTTGAAACTTAAAAATTGAGTAAAATGAATGATTTTAATGATAAATTATTGTCATTCCATGCTTTTAATTGATCAATTATTATGTTATTTGCATCTTTTCTGCATTTTGATGATCTAATGGTTGATTTTTTTCCTTCTTCACCGGAATCTGCTTGGGTCAAATTTTTCTAGAATTTCCCTTCTGGCCCGGATTCTGCGGCTGGCTCGAAATCCCAGATTGTGCTAATTGTGATTTGGCGGCGTTTCTAGGTTGGTTTTGATTTGTGCTTGAATTTATTTGGATGATGAATACATTACTGATGATGGAATAATGTTAATTCTTCATGTTATAATGGATATTAATGGTGGTTTTTGCTGAGTGCAGGTGAAATTTTGTTGAGTTGTCAAGGAAGTTCTAGAGATGAAGTTTAATCTATGAAGAAAATTTGAAATGCTAGTTACTCCCCCCTTGACCGACTTGGTGAGGTGCGCTTAGGATAAGAATGGAAGGAGGTAGTTAATATGGGGCTACATTGAAATTTGTGCCTTGGTTTGAATTGTATTGGAGATCCCAGGCCGACTTGGATTGAGTTCATGCATTAAATGTTGATTGGTTCTATTTTGAATTCTCCTTGGGCTGACTTGTTTTGGCTATTTTATTATTGTAAACCCTTGCTTGGGCTGACATGCTTTGGGGTTCTCTATAAATTGGGCACTTTGCCTCATTTTTAATATAGATAGAAATAGAATAGAATACATAAACAGATACAAGCGAATTTAGCAGTAGAGCAGAGGTAGAAGTTAGTCAATTTTTTAGCAAGTGCTATAATAGAACATTGGAATTGTTGCTGAAATTTTGTGATTCAATACAATTGAAGACATTGTGATTTTCTAACTTGATCTCTTTTGTGTTGACTTATATTGCACGGTTCTTATGATTCTATCTTTCAAATTGCTCATGGTTATTAGATTTAGATTTAGATATGTTTCAATGGTGTTTATGATTTGATGCTTGAAGTGTTTGATACAATCCCTGGTCCATACTTTTTGGAGCTAGCTGATTGTTAGTTGCTTTGCAAAGTTAGCCTGGACTTTTATATTCATTGTGCTTAGTTCAATTGTGAGGGTTTATTCATTTCAATTGCAATTGGGTTGTATTGGATGAATGTTAATGATCTGAAAATCTTTAATGCCTTAGAAGATTGCACTATTTCTGTAAGATTGTAGATTTATCTTGGTCAAGCAGGAATTAGTTTATGAGGGATTGGTCCATTTCAAGTATTTCATCATTTGCATTGTTAATCTTAGGAGTAGTTAAATTTAGGAATCTCTCTAAAACCCTAATCTTTTTTTATTTCTTTTATCATTTGAGTTAGATTTAGGATTGAAGTATCGTTACATTGCCAGATCTGATAAATTCAAGATTCAGTCTTTACTTGTAGTAAGGTCCCTTTGTGATTACCAACATTTTCACATTTATCACTGAGTTGTTTATGCATTGTCAAGACCTAACATTAGAGACCTTGGGGTTATCTCTTGAGTCTTGCTGATAGAGATTTAGCTTTCAAGAGAGATAGGATTTCATATTCTGTCTGAGTTATTGCTGTGTAAAAAACATCATCAACAGATTGGTGCTAGAAGGAGGGCCAAAATAAGCTAAGATGGATCAGTTTATGTACGCTATCTCTCCTGAAAGATTTAGTAGAGAACCAAATCTACTCCAAGAGAAGAGGAATTTCAATCATCGTCAGTCTATAAAAGGTCAAGAAGGACCAGTGCAAAGGGAGAATCATCATCCACCCAACCACCTCCATCATCTCCATCATTCTTAAGTTCACCTTCACCTAAGTCTAAGGACATTTCCATTCCACAACCTCAACCAACCATAAATCAGCCATTACCGCCCCCACCTCCACTAATGGCTTTCCTAGCTAATAACCCATCTCCATTGAGTTTTTCTAATTATAATGTCATGCCCAAGAACCCTAAGCACTTTTGTTCAAAGTTCCATGTTAATGATCCCAATAGAACTGCTGAGGAACACAACAGGATCTTTCATACTAGCCTTAAGGATAAAGGAATCAATCATGAGGACGTAGCATGTAGGCTCTTTCCTTATTCCTTAGGAGAAGATGCATTTTATTGGTATAATCACTTACCTTCCGGGTCTATCCACCATTGGACTAAGCTAGAGACTGCATTCTTGCAAAATTTTAGGATTCCCATTAGTCCCAATGAGCTCTATCATCATTTGACTAATGTTAAGAGAGAATTCAATAAGCATTTAGGGTCCTTTAACAATAGGTTTCATCATGCCTATACTCGATTGTAGGCTCCTTATGCTATTGATGATGCCACTACTTTAGAAGTCTATTATGAAGGACTTGATAGTCTAGGAGCTACCTTCATGAAATGGAGAAACAATCCTCCTAATACCCTACTTGATGCATATGTAGAGGCTGTAAAGGTTAGCACTACCCTAAGAAAACATTTTTCTAGACATTTACCATCACTAGGACCCACCGTTCACCCTGGACAAGTCCCAGCTCTCAACTAGGCTCTCACCAATCATACTCCCATCATGAATTTGGTGCCTTATTGCCTATGGTTCCTCACCCAGGGCCTCCAGTGATTCAAATTCCACCCGTAGTCAGCTATCCCCAACAAAATGTTAATCAACCCCTTCATCCACAATCTCATGCTAACTATCCCCCATATCTGCAAAATTTTGAAGTTTCAAACCAGTCATTAAATACTAGCACTATAGTAGGATATTCCCAAAATAATGTTAGCCAACCCCTATATAGAAGTCTTGACCAAGAGAGACTGGATGAATTGTCTGAACAAGTGTAGAAGCTGAATATGGAGGTAACTTATTTGAGGAATTAGAACAGTCAATTGCAGGCTGCTTAGAGAAATACGCAATCCAATCAGAGCCAAGAAAATTGAGAAAATCAACAAGGATAACATTTTGATAGAGGATACAACAATGAAAGAGGATACAATAATGATAGAGGGTATATCAATGATAGAGGAAAGAATTATGATAAAGGACAATCCTCAGGCCAGAACTTTGAGAGAGGTGAAGCTGGTGGACAAGGTTTTGATAGGAGACAGCCACCTAGATAGAACAAGACTTGGAACATGAGGCCTAACAATGGAGGAGTCCCTACCCCGTTGGATCAACCAATCAATTAGCCAGTCAATCAAGAGAATCCTCATAGTGGTGTATATTTGGCTGAAGCTACTTTATCAGGATGGTGTAGGCTCCATAAAATGAGTTAGTATTCTGAGTTAGATTGTCAAGAATTCTAGACAACAGCCTCAATTTTCCAGTATGAAGTGGAAAACAATTCGAGTAGTCAAGAAATGGTTCCATCCATTCCGTATGATTCACCAGTGTTAGTCTTGAATCATGCTCCTTTTCCACAAAGCAAAGACAATGTCCCTGAGGAAGAATTAGACCAGCTCAAAGAAGAGGCAGACCAAGTGTGCAATGGAGATGATATTTCAGAGTTGTTTGAGGAAAATCTAGTGAATGACAATGGCCCCTTGGATGAAGAAGAAGCTAATGTTGAAGAAGTATAGACTTTCTAGGGGCCTGTTAAGAAGTATGATTTGAGAGACATGCCACATAGACATCCACAAGCTGGAGGCCCCTTCACCAATTCCATTCCATCGAACAACTTCACCACTCCTCTAGATCCTAGTGCAAGGAATAATCCATCGTATCCTCATGTTTCTAAGCAGTATCTATCAAAGGAAAGACAATCATAGATGGACATGTCAAAAGGAAGGAATATTGAAGCAAGAAAAGACAAGGTGGTGGAATATTCAAGAGAGATTCTTGCTGATCTGAGTGAAGAACAACTAGCCATATATGTTGCAGAAGAACTCAAGAAGCTTAAGGTAAGTCTATCTGCATTTGAGTTATTGAGGGTTCCAACCATTAGGAATGCAATTTTAGGAGCTTACAATGCAAATTCCATATCACAAGATAGATCATTTAGTGAAAGTATCAATAAAGTATCTAGCTCTCAAACAGTAGGAAGGCAGAATCAGACTCATAATCAAGTTCATGTGCCTCCTGGAGATAAGGGAAAAGAGAAAGATAGAACTCAGGTTGCTCAAGTGGATACTCCCTTAACTTTGTTTCAAGGGAAAATAGAGACTCCTCCATTCCTGATTTTTTTCCGCATATTTGGTAAGCACTTGCACAATTGCTTGTTAGATTCTGGTGCTTCCACCAATGTGATGCCTTTTGGTGTCTGTCAAGATTTGGGTATTACTCCTACTAATTCCCAAAAGAAAGTTACATTATTGGATAGAACTGAAGTTAATGTTGTAGGAGAATTAAATATGATGCATATGCAGGTTGCTTCTAATCCTAGGATTCAACAGGTTATCAATATATAAGTGGCTAATATACTTGATGCTTATGGCCTGATTTTAGGAAGAGATTTTACTAGGGCCTTGAATGGATATGTATCAACTAATAAATTTCACATGTGGCTTCCTTGGAAGGAAGTGCCAAACCAGATTAGAATTGAAAGAGAACCTAGGATGAAGTACATGATTATAGAATATCACAATACCTCCAATGAAATTCTAATATCTGAACTAAGTATGGGTAATTATGTACTTGTAGCCCCTTTTGAGGAGTTAGATGTAGAGGAAGTACTTATGTTCCATACTGCGCCTATTGATCTCATAGTAGAATCTAGTGGTACTGAAGCCTTGGTGGAACCAACTGAAAATGAAGATGATCTTGAAGATAGTCAGCTCAGTTTACTAGATAATTTCTAGGAATTAATTCAAAAATGCATTGAGGATTAGATTCAGTTGGGTAGGAAGATGAATTTTAGAGATTTGATCTTGCCAAATTGGTGTAAGGTTCATAATGCCTCGCATTCTGAACTAGATTGTTGCTAATGCCAGACTGTAGTGGAACAAGTGCAGAAGTGTATCATCCCCACTCCAGTAGTCAAAGTTAATATACAAAATGTCCAAGAGGATCCTAAGGAGAAGAAAGTCATGCTTTCTGAAGAACCTTCTAGCAGCAACATTGCAAGTGATATGACAAGGAAATCTGCAATTGCTGATTGTTGGACTTTAAGATTTGATGGATCCAAATCAAAGCAAGGAGCTGGGGCAGGATTTAAGTTGATCAGTCCAAAAGGTAAGACAATGTTTGCTGCTCATAGACTTCAATTTCATTGTATGAATAATGTAGCAAAATATGAGGCCTTGGTCCATGGGTTGTTAATGGCACTAAAGAAAAAGGTTAAAATCCTACAAGTTTTTGGGGATTCTAAGTTAGTGGTTAAGCAAGTTAGGAGACAATACTCTTGTAACAATAGAAGAATGGCCAATTATAGACATAGAGTATGGGACTTTATTGAAGGGTTTGATGCCTTCAACATTCAGTTGATCCCACGAAGTAAGAACCAGATAGTTGGCTCCCTTTCTTAGGCAGCTAGTACATTCCAACCTCTGTCCCTTTCTGGATTGAAGAAGTTTATAGTGGAACTAACTCCAGTACCTTCATTACTTGACAATGTCACTAACTTCCAGGTATTTGAAGACAATAAGCATATTCTATATTTTATCACAAGTATAGATGTTTTTGCTTCCCAAATTATAGATGAAACTGATCCCCAAGAAGTAGAAATGGATTTGGAAGGAGTACTTAATCTGAATACCAATACTATTCCTAGAGGAATGGTTCAATTAGAGAGGATTTTTTATCTAGATAAGGTCAGAGATCAGGAACAAGATGCCAAGGAGTCCATCAGTGGACAATGTGAAAAGTATAATATGGGAACTCAGGATGATGCCAAGAATGTCTTCATTGGCAAAGTATGCACTCCAGAAGAGAGAAAAGGAATAATTGATGCATTACATAGATATCAGGATGTGATAGCCTGGAGTTATGAAGACTTAAAGACCTATGACACATCAATCATAACTCATAATATCCCTCTCAATCTAGGAGTAAAACCTTTTAGACAGAGGAAAAGGCCAATCAATGCCTTACTAGAACCCATAATTCAGAAGGAAGTGAAAAAGTTATTGTCTACAAGGATTATATTTCTAGTTAGACATTCAACTTGGGTTGAAAACTTGGTTACTATGAGGAAAAAGAATGGTGAAATCAGGCTATGTGTAGATTTTAGGAACCTCAATAGAGCATCAGAAAAGAATAATTATCTAGTACCTTCATTGGATGAAGTACTTCAGATTGTCAATGGATCTCAAATGATGTCTTTCTTGGATGGGTATTCAGGATACAATCAAGTTATGGTGTAGTATGAAGACATACATAAGACTACTTTCACTACCAAGTGGAGAAATTTTTCCTACAGAAGAATGCCCTTCGGTTTGATTAATGATGGAGCCACATTTCAAAGGGCCATGGACATTGTGTTTAAGGACATAATTGGGAAGTGCATAATTATTTATATGGATGATCTAATAGTCTTTTCCAAGAAGAGGGGTGATCATATAGCAAATTTGTGTAAGGTGTTTTAGAATTGCAGGAATTTGGTATATCTCTCAATCAAAAGAAATGCATATTTGGAGTGATAGAGGGAAAGTTATTAGGACATGTTATTTCAGAGAAAGGAATTGCCATTGATCTAGAATGAGTGGAAGCTATACTCAAGATTCCACCTCCTGGTAGCAAGAAAGAAATGAAATCATTCTTTGGCAAAATCAACTTTGTAAGGAAGATCATCACTGGATTTGCAGAAATAGTCAAGCCATTGAATGCAATGTTGAAGTAGGAGGCCAAAGTTGAATTGAGTGCAGAAGCTAAAGAAGCATTTGTAGAGATAAAGAGGGCTATTGCTGAAGCTCCAGTTTTGGTGAGTCCAGATTATGCTAAGCTATTCTACATATATTTGTTTGCTTCTGATCACTCCTATGCTGCTATGTTGACTCAAAGGTCTGATCAAGGAAATGAACATCCCATAGCATTCATGAGTGTGCCATTGAAAGATGCTGAAATAAGATGCCCAAGTGTGGAAAAATAGGCCTATGCCCTAGTCAGAGTTGTAAAGAAGTTTAGGCATTATATTCTCAGAAACAAAGTGTTTTCAATAGTTCTAGACCTTGCAATCAAGTTGTTGATGCAAACTGATCTAGGAGAATGCAAATCTAAGTGGGTAACCATGTTACAAGAGTACAATATTGAGATCCAACCCATGAAGTTGGTAAGAGGGCAAGGACTTACTAGAACAATGGCAGAAATGGGTCCTGATCTTGTAGTCCAGCATTACAATCTAGAATATGTTTCCCCTAGAGATTGGTATGATGATATTGTTCATTATCTCCTGACTTAGAGGTGTCCTAACCATCTGAACATGGTATAGAGAAGAGAATTATGCTTGAGGAGTGATAGTTTCACACTGAAGGGAGTTGTTCTATATAAGAAGAATCATGAAGGCATATACCTGAGGTGTTTGGGAAGACAGGAAGTTGAGATAGTCATGGTTGAATTTCACGATAGATATGGTATTGGCCATGGATCTATGCATTCTACTACAAATCAAATTTTGAGGGCTGGTTATTATTGCCCTACATTGTTCAAAGATACACACAGTCATGTCAGAACTTGCCATGTGTACCAAAATGCAACAGCCAAAGAGAAGTATGCAGCTCTTCCACTTGACCCGGTCTTTGAGGTAAGGCCTTTTGTGTAGTGGGGGATGGACTTCATAGGTCCCATCAATCCACCTTCTTCTACTAGTCACAAGTATATTCTCACCATTACTAATTACTTTACATGATGGACTGAAGATCTTGCATGCAAATATTGTACTTTTGAAATGGTAACAGATTTCATTGAATCAGGTATAATCAATCACTTTGGATGTCCTTTATCTTTGGTTTGTGATAATGGTCCTGCATTTGCATCATTGAAATTTTCCAATTGGGCCTTTGATGATGGGATTATAATAAAATTTGCATCCAATTACTATCCACAAGGTAGTGGGTTGGCCGAGTCTTCCAATAAAAACCTCTTAACAGTCATCTATAAGTTACTAGAGAGGAATCCCAAGGATTGGCACACTCAACTTAGATTTTCTTTGTGGACAGATCACACAAGACAAAAGACTTCCATAGGGACCTCCCCTTATCACCTTGTATATGGTCAGGAACCTATATTTCCAATCCAATTAAGGATCCCTACTTTATAATTCATTAAAGAATACTATGATGAAGAAAACAGGCATGAAGCTCGCCTACAGGAGTTGTTACACCTTGAAGAAAAAAGAGATGAAGCCTTAGAAAACTTTGTTAAACATCAAGGTGTAGTCAAAAGGTGGTTTGATAAAAGAGACAAGGTAAAGGCCTTTTAGATTTCTGACTTGCATCTATATTGGGATAAATCCCATGACTGTAAGGGGGAGCATGGTAAATTTGACAAAATTTGGCTTGGCCCTTATCAGATTTTAGAGATCTTGGGAGATAACGCTTCTGCTTAAAAACTCTCACTGGGGAGGATATCCCACTGTCTGTTAATGGGAAGTATTTGAAGCATTATTTCTAGTCTTGAGCTGTTTTCAACTCTTTTCTTACACATAGCTAGAGTGGGTTTCCTTTCTATTTTGTTTGCTTTTCTTTGCTTTGGTTAGAGTAGGTTTCCCTTTCTACTTTTCTTTTGTTTGTTTTGGTTAGTTTAGGTTTTCTTTTGGTTTTTTGTTTTTGCTCTGCTCTTACTTTGGAGGTCTTCTTGTTTTCTTCTAGATGTGTTGCACCTGCATAGCAAATATTCTTTTTCCTGGGGCTGTTCTAAGTATTTCCTTGATGAATTTTAATCTTGTTTCTTGAAAAGATGGTTGAGGTCTTTGTTATTGTCATATAGTCTAAATGTTTGATTTGAAGAGGATGGGTCACTAGTTTGATTTGAATTTGAAGTATTCTCAAATCTTATATCTTTTATACATCTTAAGAATCCCGAGCTTGCAGTAGGGTCTTTGTGAGGTCATGGTAGGTGAAAAATCTTATTTTTGCTTCAACGCCACTGTGGTTCTCGGCCCTGAGTGTGAACTTCATTGTCCATAGGTTGAAAAGAAAAGAATATCAAAAGAAAAGAAAAGTGAAATATTGAAAATCAAAATAATGAATTCAACTTATCAGGGGTATCTGAATATCTCTACCGAGGCCATGGATGCCTGGCTGGCAGTAGAGCTATGTTCAGGAGAGTCACAATGATAACCTCGTTGGGGCTATAGATGCCTGACTGGAAGTGAGGCTCTATCTAGGTTGCTTTTGGAGTTAGAATCTTTACGTAGCCTGACCTGATTGAACTTGGTTTCTGTAGTAGCTCAAGGAGGGAAATGAACTCATGTGCACACACTTGGATTTTTAGTCTATGGAAAGTTCAGTCTACCTTTGGCTCTGATTCTTTGATCTTGCATTTTGATTTGTTTGTCTAATAGTGAGGTCGAAACAAGAGATTCTAGGTTCATGATTCCTATCCATCATCAAATGCTCTGGAGCATTTCCCCAGTAGAGTCACCATTTGTTGTGTAGTTTTTGCACACACGCCCTGCTGAAAGTAGGGACCCTCTTTTGCTTTCGCTTTTGTGTTTTTCCCCCTTCAATTTTGAGGATTTTCATTGCCTTGGCATGAGCTTAAAGTCTTCATCTTGCTTTCCCAAGTGTTTTCCCCAAGTTACACATTGAAAATCTTAAGTTCTGGGAAAAGTTCGGGTTTTCACCCAAGTTGAGGATTTTCTGGTCCATCTGGATTTTCCTAAATTTCTTTCAAATTCTAGTTTTAATACTGTTGTTCGGGTTTTTGAGCCAGTTCAAGATTTTTGGTCCCTCCGTATTTTCTTGGATTGCGTTAAGAGTCCGGCTCAGTCTGTTTTACACTGCAGTTAGGGAATTTATGGCCTTCACAGAATTCTGCCTAGGCCAGATTTTTCTGGAATTCCGTCGTCCAGTCAGGTTTCCTGATTTTGTCTAGCTGTCTTGTCTGCTTCATCAGTGCTCCTTGTATGAATTATTTTTGGTCGATCTTTAGGGATTTCTTGTGCCATGATGCTCTATCATTTCCATTCTTTTGAGTTGAGGAGTTTATTCTTTGCAAATTGTTGGGCTTGGTGGTGATTTCTTGGCCGTTATTGTTATTGTTCTTTGCTGGGGTGCCAATAAGCTTTCATTTGTTATTTTTGAGATCGACTTACACTTTATCATATGGTATGTACATTTTTCCTTACTTTGATTGATGGTGTGACTTGTGCTTTGGCGTTCTAGTTGTGCTTTGGCATTCTTGACTTGCTTGAGTTCAAATTCCTATCTATTTGGGCATTTTATGGCTTGTTTTGTGCATTCATCATTAAGATTTATGGTTTCAAGCCTTAGGCATTGCCATTTCATCTTGATTTTATTTTGAATGAACCTAGGATTCAATGAAGATCTATTAAAGGTTCAGGTTAAATGATTTCCATGCCCAACATCCTCAAATTCATGATCTTCGATCAATTTGAGTGAATTCATGTTAGATTGCCAATATTCAGGTTTTCTTCTGACCTTAGGACTTTCTATCGACCCTTGATTTTTCCAGATTCCACCTGGCCTTCTATGTTCCAGGGTGTGCTGTGGAATTCAAAGATTCGACGACTCCATGGAATTCTTGTCTAGCCAGATTTTTCTGAATTCCCTGGGAGGCTTGTTGCAACTTAAAAATTGAGTAAAATGAATGATATTAATGATAAATTCTTGTCATTCCATGATTTTAATTGATCAATTATGTTGTTATTTGCATCTTATTTTCATTTTGATTATCTAATGGTTGATTTTGTGCCTTCTTCACTGGAATCCACTTGGGCCAGATTTTTCCAGAATTTCCCTTCTGGCCCGGATTCTACGGCTGGCTTGAAATCCTAGATAGTGTTGATTGTGATTTGGCGGCATTTCTGGGTTCATTTTGATTTGTGTTCGAATTTATTTGGATGGAAAATACATTATTGATGATGGAATAATTCTAATTCTTGATGTTATAATGGATATTAATGGTGGTTTTTACTGAGTGCATGTTGAATTTTGCTAAGTCATCAAGGAAATTCTAGAGATGAAGTTTAATCTATGAAAGAAATTCAAAATGCTGGTTACTCCCTCCCTTGTCCTACTTGGTGAGGTATGCTCAGGATAAGAATGGAAGGAGGCGGTTAATATGGGGTTGCATTGAAATTTGTGCCTTGGTTCAAATTGTATTGGAGATACTAGGCCGACCTGGATTGAGTTCATGCATTAAATGCTAATTGGTTCTATTTTGAATTCTCCTTGGGCTGAATTTTTTTGGCTATTTTATTATTGTAAACCCTTCCTTGTGCCAACACGCTTTGGGGTTCTCTATAAATTGGGCGCTTTGCCTCATTTTTAATATAGATAGAAATAGAATATAATACATAAATAGATACAAGAAAATTTAGCAGTAGAGCAGAGGTAGAAGTTAGTCAAGTTCTGAGTAAGTGTTGTAACAAAATAGTGGAATTGTTGCTGAAATTTGGTGATTCAATACAATTGAAGACATTGTGATTTTCTAGTGATCTCTTTTGTGTTGACTTATCTTTCATGGTTCTTATGATTTTATCTTTCAAATTGCTCAAGGTTATTAGATTTAGATTTAGATCTGATTCAATGGTGTTTATGATTTGACGCTTGAAGTGTTTGCAGCAATCCCCGGTCCATACTTTTTGCAGCTAGCTGATTGTTAGTTGCTTTGCAAAGTTAGCCTAGACTTTTATATTCATTGTGCTTAGTTCGATTGTGAGGGTTTATTCATTTCAATTACAATTGGGTTGTCTTGGATGAATATTCATGATCTAAAAATCTTTAATGCCTTAAAAGATTGCACTATTTCTGTAAGATTGTAGGTTTATCTTGGTCAAGCAGGAATTAGTTTATGAGGGATTGGTCCATTTCAAGTATTTCATCATTTGCATTATTAATCTTAATAGTAGTTAAATTTAGGAATCTCTCTAAAACCCTAATCTTTTGTTATTTCCTTTATCATTTGAGTTAGATTTAGGATTGAAGTATCATTACATTGCCAAATCTGATAAATTCAAGATTCAATCTTTGCTTGTAGTAAGGTCCCTTTGTGATTACCAACATTTTCACATTTATCGCTGAGTTGTTTATGCATTGTCAAGACCTAATATTAGAGACCTTGGGGTTATCTCTTGAAGCTTGTTGATAGAGATTTACCTTTCAAGAGAGATGGGATTTCATATTTTGTATGAGTTGTTGCTATGCAGAAAACAACATCAATAGGTTTTTTGAATGAATAATCTATGTCATGCCCAAAAATTTGTTAGAGTAATCATGTATTTGCTATTAATTAATCTTTAATTAATTATTTGTCTAATTTATTCTCATGCACTTAAGCTAAACTCAAAAGTTCTTTCTTTAGTTAACTAAGTGATTTTCTATATTAACTGAAGTGAGCTATTAGAAAATCATTTTGTCTCATTGCATGTGATGTTGACAATTGTCATGATCTAATCCCTTTATCACTTAGGGTTGCTCCTATATAACAATCAACTCCCATTGTATTACCTCTGAAGATTTCCTACCATTCGATAGTCTCTTTCATTTTGTAGCTTTTTCTTGTTGAGGAATATAACAATTCTTTATTTGCATATCTCTTATGTGGAAGGGGTCTTTGTTCATTGTTTGATCTTGTGAATCATTTTTTTCACAATTCTAACATAGTATCAGACCTTGGATTCAACAAGCCCCTTCTCATTTTATGAGATTATTTTTTTCAACAAGGGATATAGGCTTCAAATATGGAATCCTTAGATTTAGTGTTGTGAAACTTAAATTTGCCTTCTTTTTGACCTGATTTGGACTCCTAAGGTTAGATCTGTGAGGGTTTGAAATAGTTTTTTTCTTTTTTAGATCCAAAGGGTAGCTACAATTTTGAAGTATTTTGAGCTAAAAAGAACCTCACAATTGCATTCAAGAAGTTGATTTGATAGATTTTGATATATAATTTGACCTGTAACTTCAAATTCATGAGCTTCTAAGGATTTATTTTTCTAGGGAGGTCATACAACCTCTCCACATACGGATCAAGGTAAATTTTCCAAAAAAAATATCTTTTTTCCTCCAAAAAAAGTACAAAAACAATCAAATTAAAAAAAATTAAATCCCCTTTTTTTTTAAAAGGGAAATGACAAGTTTTTTAATTTTTAAAACATATATATTATTTTTTTTTTGTACTATGGTACCAAAGGGGTGCCTTCCCCCCCTATCGTGGGGTACCCAAAGGTTACCACTTTTCCTATGGAAATAACCCCTTGGGCCCAGCATAGTGCTAGTGTGGGTCCCCAATCGCCCCCTTAAATTTTTTTAATATATTTTTAAAAAATCATTATATATATACAAAAAATATAATAATTTTTTAAACTATTTTTTAAAATTCAAAATAAAAATAGTAAATTTTTATATATATATATTTTAAACAAAAAATATAATAGTTATTATTATTATTTTTTGTAATGAATTATTATTTTTGTAAGTAAATGCCCCTATACTTGGTTGGAAGATATTTTTTCCCATGGCTCTAAATTTGGCAGCCTTCTAGATTTTGTAGATCTCCAAATGTGGTGGAGGTTTCTTTTTGCCTAGCCCATCCCCTTTCCATTGGAATTTTTAGTTTTGCACCTCAACTTATAGAAGCCATACCTTGGCCATAAAGTGGTATTTTCAACTACATTTATTTTTGAAATGGGGTATGATTTCAAGCTCTTTGCAATGGTGCAAGTGACTTCCAGTTTTGACTTCTAGTCTTTCATAGAATTTGGTTTTCTTAGTGTTGTTGTTTAGCTCTTAGTTTTGGAAACTTTGACAAGTAATATCTTCTGCATTGAGACTCCTTTTTGAGTGGTACATTTTTTTGAAAGTGTATTTTCCATGTGCTTCATCATGGTGCTATAAGTTTACATTTTTTCTATTAGAGAATTGTATTTTCAGCATTTAGACCTTTTTTGGGCATTATGGGATTTTATTACATGCATTTTTATTATGAAGACACACTGAGATAAAGTGTCATTCTGGTGTACACACTTTTTAGGGATTTTGCACATCCTTTTGTGCCTTTTTGTATTCACAGAATGGTATAAAGTTTCATGGGTAGGTTGATGTTTTCCTTTAGTTTTCCATCACACATTTTTCAAGTGAGTGTCCCTTCCATGAAAACAGTGAATCCTAGTGATTCTTGCCTCATGTGTGTGTGCCCTAGTTTGCACACCCTCATAATTGCAATTTTTTTCTCTTGCATGCACTTCTTGGTTCCACATAGTTTCAATGTACCTATCTTGGGTCTCCCTTTTCATCATTATGGGGGGTTTCTATTGTTGGTGTTAATTCTTCCTTAGTTTCATAGTTTTGAGTGATCTATGCATTTAGTTCCTTTTCCTACTTAATTTTAAATGCAACATACATTAGTGGCTAGTTACATTGCATTTCAATGAGATTGAGCATTTACCATATGGACATTCTTTGATTCTTATTTCTGGAGGCATCCTTCAATTTTCATTTGATTAAGGACTATTGGTACTTTTATTTTCAACTTGCATCTTGCATTTTTATTAGCGTCATTAGGGTCACTCATGCAAATTCATGTGTCATTTGTATCTTTGAGTTCTAGGCATGTTTTCCTTTGTTTTCCATTTCATTCAAGTAGTGACGTTGGGGACACTTGTGTACATTATTGTTTCTCTCTTGATCAATGTTCTTTAGACTATTTGGTACCTATATTTTTGACTTGCATCTTGCATGTTGAGTAGTCTCATTGAGGTCATTCATGCAGATCATTCATGTATCATTTGTATCTTCTAATTCAATATGTTTTCCTTTGTTTGTCATCTAATTCGAGTACTTTCATTGGAAGCATTCGTGCAAATTATTTTCTTCTTGATTAATACATTTGTATCTTCAATTTCTAGATGTATGCCTTTTCTTTATATCTAATTTAAGTAGTGTCATTTAGGGAACTCATGTTGATTCTTATTATCTTGATCTTGATCATCCATTTTTCTAGTGGGGTTCTTCATTTAAACACCATATTAGTCATCATTCGATAATAGTCTATAGATTTTACGTGCTTCAATGATGTTCTACATGTTCCTCTTGTTTTGGGACATTATTTTTGTTGGAGGCCTTTTCATCCTTTCATTTTCCTTTCTCTCTTTTGAAGAGGTTTTTTTCCCATGCATTTTTCTCCTTTTCTCCAGCTTTGAAAGATCTTTTTTTTGTACATGGGTACCTCACTAGGCCTTGCTTGTCTAGAACCATCCTGCATTCTTATTTTTAGGATTTCTATCTACTCCCTAATTTCATTTTAAGGTGGTGTGTTAATGTACTCATGCATTAGCTAATAATTAATGTTTAATAAATTATTAGTTTAATTTATTCTCATGTATTTAAGCTAAACTTAGGAGTTCTTTATTTAGCTAGCTAAGTGCTCTTCTATGTTAACTGAATTGAGCTATTATTAGATTATTATTTCTAATTGCATGTGATATTGACACTTTCCATGATCTAATCCCTTTACCATTTAGGGTTTCTCCTATATAGCTCTCAAGTTTCATTATATTATCTCTCATGCTTTCATATAATTTGATAGTCTCTTGCATTTCATAGCTTTCTCTTGTGGAGGAATCATAGTGTAAGAAAATGTAGTCCTTTATCTTGAGAAAATGTGTCTCAACCTTACAATTACATAAGGTACTATTCATCTAATGATGACAGGGGCGCATGGGGGGACCCCCCCATTGAGGGGTCTAAGGGGATCATCCCTTGGTTGGTGTCTAGGGGGTAGTTTGCTTTGTCGAGTGTTTAGGGCAGCACCCTTGGAAGGTAAATTGTATATATGCTTTATTATTGTAAATCTAGACCATTCATCATTATGCCTCATATCTGATGGTTGATATTTTATTAGCCTGATTTTCCATACAAGGAAACCCTATTTTATGAGGGTTTTTTATTACGACCATGTATTATGATATATTATGAGATTTTGATAGTGGTTGTGTTTCCTTTGGATCTCTAAGTGGTGATACCCTTGTGAGAAGCTTTCTCTGTAATTATATTATAATCTTTGTGATTTCTGAATAATATATTGGGAAACTTTTAGAGTGTGGGGTTTTTCTCTCGAAAGGTTTTTTCCCACTTAAATCATTGTGTTGTAGTATGCATGATATTTATGTTTATCTATATTTAAGTTTATGTAATTGTTAAATATTTGTAAATTTTTTGCATTATTCTCCTCTAAAGATTAGTGTAGGAATTTGTTCCACTACCTTAGCTTCCTTACAAGTGGTATCAAAGCTTGATCACATGTTTGGGTTCAGTTGTGGGTTGTCGAGTTTTTTTAACTAATCCAATTTTGAGTGGGAGCTTGTGTAGAAGACACTTTTTGATCTTGATGTAGGAATTTTAAGATGGCAAGTTCATTAGGTAGAATAGAGGTGGTTAAATTTTTTGGAAATAATTTTGAAATGTGGAAGCTAAAGATGGAGGATTTGTTGATAGATCAAGATCTTTGGTATGTTGTTGTTGAGGATGTTTGAAGGCCTACAAACCTTACTCAAGATGCCCAATATGATTATATGGACCATAAATCCAAACATCTAATTAGATTGTGCTTGGAAAATTATGTCTTAATCATTGTCCATGAAGAGACCTCTATACATAAATTATGGAAGAAGCTTGGTGAGATGTATCAAGCCAAATATTTAGTGAACAAGATTTTCTTGAGGAATAAATTGTATTCCTTCGACATGGAAGAGGGTGGATGAATTAAAAACCACTTGGAAGCATTCAATATGGCGGTAGCTTAGTTGGCATCAGTTAGTGTCAAAATTGATGAGGAAAGTAAATGTTAGATCTTGCTTTCTTCTTTTCTTGATTCATCTTATTCTCTTGTTATGGCTATTGGGAGTACTTCTATTACATTGAATATTGAAGATGTGGGTATGTGCAGGATCATGATGGACCAAAAAGTGGTGATATGATGGATATGTGTAGGGTATGTGGCTGACAACTTTTTTTTACCCAAAATTTATGAAATGAAAAGGGTTTTTAAAGGAGATTCTCAGCTTTCAACCATTATAAACTATGATTTACTTTGAATTTAATAAATAATTATTATTCATTTTCTATTTGAATTACGACTAAAGTCCTGATTCATAGGCTGATTGATAAACATCTATAGCTTTCAAATGGTATCACATTTTTTGAATCTGAAACATGCATCACATTCTATGCTTTGCATACTATAGGATTAAAAAAATAAAAATTCATGAAGTTTTAACCAAGTAAAGGTTATCAGACATACAAGTTTTTATATTTTTAAAAAGTTGTAATAAAAAATTCATAATTAATTATTTACTTGGAAAAAAATTACAAAAAAAAAATTCATCACATTGGGACATGAGTCCTCTACTTATATCTAAAATATTATAAAAAAATATTATCATTTTATTGTTGTTAGGGTGGTCAGATAGACACTTGTTTCTTATTTTTTCGTTGAAATTTAAGTACTACTACATTGAAATTTCAAATTTTCACCAAATAGATTTTTTTAAAAAAAAAATACCTAGTAGTTTAGAAACTACATTCAATTTTCTACATATTCTATTTTTACATATTTTTGAAATAATATAGATAACTTATCTATTTTTTTAAGTCAATTTTCCTAACTCTGATTTTTCTAAATTTTTTGCCACTTAAGGGCCTAGTTTTTCCATGATGATCTTGCACATACCCATGTGGTGGGATTTTTTATTTCTAAAGATATGTGGAGGAAGGTATCCAAAATTTCCAAGGAGGCCCTAAATGTTTGTGGAAGACTTCAGTAAAAAGGAAAGAAGAATGAGAAGAATGAAAAATCCAAGTCTAAGGGGAGATCTAAGTCTGCTGGAAAGTCCAAAGTTATTTTTTGGAAATATGGTAAGCTTGGACATGTTCATAAGGTTTGCGTAGAAGAAAAGAAGAAAAGCAATAAATTTGATTGTGATTCTAAGTTCGAGAAGGAGGATGATAATGCATTCATTATGGTTTTGGCAACTCGTGTAGGTAATGATGCTTGGTTAATTGACTTAGGTGCATCTTTCCATATGACCTTTAATAGAGATTGGTTTTCTAAATATGAAGAATTTGATGGAGGTAAGGTCTACTTGGGTGATGATTCTCATTTAGACATTGTTGGTTGTGGTAAAGTTAAAATAATTTTTTTTATGGTAGAATAAAAAGGATTAATGGTGTGTTATATATCCCTAGTGTTATTGACAAAGGTGTCAAATATGGCAGATTATATAATCTTGATGCATGCATTGTTGAGTGCAATAGTACTTATATGAAAAGCAAGTCTATGAAAGAAGTGAGGGTTTCACCTTCAGTAAATAGTCATGACATTTTGGTAGCCAAGGGTGCTCTTTCTTCTAAATAAAAGTTATTGTTATCTTCTAAAGTTTTACCCTAACTAAGTTGCAAGATTTAAAAAGTTAATCTACATGACTTAGCACTCTAGAGAAACATGGAATCACTCCTAGGTTGTGGGTCACCTAACAATTGGAGTGAATCTCCAGATAAGGTTGGGTCCTAGCTGGTTATCACCTAAACTACTGATTTTGTTGAGGAAAAGGGAGAAGGAAAGCTTAAAATGAAAACTACAAAAACTTTCTATATGGTGATACACAAAGCCGACTACATGAGACCTGTAAATAGAGCTTGGTCATACAATTCAATTAATAACTGAGGATCCAAAGCTTACACAACTCATTTTCTGTATATTACTCACATAAGTAATTTATAAGGAGGTTTTGATATGAATTCTTAGAATGAAAAGATTATCTCACAACTAAAAATTTCACATCTATCACACAACTTATAGCCTACAAAAATATACTATTTTGTAACAAGGTGCTTTCAATGAGACAAAAATACTAGGAAAAAGAAAGTTTCACTAGTAATTCTATAAATCATCATAAAGGATGCACACAAGAAAAAAGATAACGAGAAGGAAAAATGCTCAATGCTATTAATATCCAAAGTACTCTTTGTTTACATGTCAAAAAAGAGTTACAAAGCATGCTCAAGTCTAAGAAAGGATTTCAAAATAACTAACTCTAGAAACTACATAGTAAGAACTAAGTACAAAAGAGTCACTCAAGTGACTATAACCAACATCTCCCTCCAAAAACCCACAAAAAGAGGTTCTAGAAATAGTTGGGGTCAGATGCCCCCAAAACGCCTATTTTTAAGCCTTCCAAAATACTTCAAAAAGGAACAAGAAAGAAGGAAAAGTCACTCCATGGCTTTATCAACCATAAAAAATCCTAAAAAACACTCCAAAATGCTTCTCCAAGTCTTCAAATTAGTCAAAAAAGCCTCCTTCATTCTTGGCGCACGTTTTCCAACTTCCTTCAACTTCTTCCTAGAAGCTTGCAAAGTCATAACTAGGTCAAAACAAACCCCTATATACTATGCACATGTTCCTTAATGTCTCCAACATTCCCCTATATGCTCTCAAAAGTGTTTACAAGGAATATTGCATTACTTTTGCATTTTAAAATAGCAATTTTGATTAAGTAATGTATAACGCATTACTTAATCAAAATGCTTTATGTAAATTCAAAAATCAATGCAAAAAATAAAGGAAACAAGAAATAAGTCCTAAAAGACTTATACCTATTAACATATGAAGAGAACAATATACACTCAAATGGCCGATGTTTTTATTTTTGCAAACATTTTAAAATAAAAGTAAAAATTACCTTTTTCTATTGGTGAAATTTAGCGTTTCGAAACCCTAAACACAAAAGTGATGGAAAAAGTTTTTTGAAGGCATTTCATTATTTCATCAAGTTTTCTAGAAATCTCATGGCTGCTAGCATAGGGTTTCCTCAAGCTTCTCCTTTGGTGAAAACTAGACTCACAGAGGCTACTTTTCCTACACATTGTTTACAAACAACGACTTCTACATGCTAGGTAAGCATTCTGGAAGCATCACTTTCCTTTATTACTCATTTTATGAAGGTAAAAATGCTCGATATTGAGCCATATTTGTAGAAAAAGAATAAAATATTCCTACTTTCTATAAAGATTGAATATTCTATGTATTTCATGAGAAAAAAGATGATTATGGTTGCAGCTATTCATCTTGTTGCAAGAGTTTTACTTTTCTAGGTTATTGCAAGCCTATGCCTCCCTTCATTAGCTTTGAATTACAGAAGAAATGAAAAAAATAGATATTATTTCCTTATCTCCTCCTGCATAGTTCTTGGCTAGACATTTCACCATGACCAGATATGTGCAATATTGTAATATTAATGAGACTCCAGGAGAAGGTAATCAACCAAAACAAGATCTCAGTAAACTGTTCCAAAAGAAAAAGTTTCCTTTTCCACTAACCTTCCAACCACTACTTATAGGATTCGTGACTATCATTCTATTATTTTTTAACTTGTTTGTCATCTTGTAACCATGATACTAATGCATTACTCTAGAAACTATCACCCATTCACAGGTTCTTCATCTTGGGGTTTTAGTACCATGTCTTCATCATTCTCATAGGGTTTCAACTATAAGACCTTTGCATCAACACCATGATCCTCATACATGCTTATGGTTATTTTACTGTTCTATTACTATTATCCATCAAATCCATAAATTCATAAGTCATTCTTGATTTCAGTTTACCATTTGCTTGTGACAATGTATTAGGATCCTATTAATTGTCTCTATGGTTTTGTTGATGAAACAATTATAAGAAACCATGTCTTACCTCTTGTCTTCATGAGGATCCCTTGATGTTTCTCTTCTTTCACCTTATGAGTGTGGGCTTATTCCTAGTGACTGTTCCCTCTTTAAGTTCTAAAAGTATGTGAAAATGCTTGTCTAACTATGGTCTTATTCTATCATTTTACCACATTGGCATGATGATTGTCACATGCGCACACATTATGCATTATTCTTTGCATATTTCATGTGAGATTGTCCTATCATCATAGTCATAAATTAATCAGTCATTAGTGGTGACTGCCACTTATTTACCCTCAGTAGACATTGCCATAAGTTGTCACTTTGTGTTGTTCCTTATTGAACTACTATATGTGGAAAATGGCAATCATAGTTTTAACTATTGTTCATTAACTTGTAGAACAATCTTCATAAAATCAACTATGTTGATTGTGAATGCTCATATCAATGCAGCTATCATTTGAGGATTTCACTAGGGCTGTCATATTTTCCTTGAAGATGATTTCCATTCATAATTTTCATTCTCCCTTTTAATGTGTACTGTTGCAAATTCTACTCATATATGCCCAGTGATGTGACTGAGAATGCACTAGTTCATCTAGATCTTGAACGTCATGTGATACCTTAAGTTTGCCATATGATTAAATACTTAAGATTTATTCTACCTTATCATTGTAGATCACTGGAATAACCTTGGAAGGAAAAGTGTCAAAGTCATCAATATTTTCTTGAAAGGAGTCATTTCATCACCTGATACTTCCACTATCGAAACTTTTACTCAGTCAATATTATGATTATATGCTTGTTCATGCTCTCCTGTGTTGTATGTTATAGTAAATATCATTATATTTAAATGATTCTCAATAATGCTTCATTGGCATTATGATTGTTCCTTCATGTCTTCTTGTATCTACATAAAACATTTTTCTCTTTGATTATAAGGAATACCAATATAATTAGTTGTATTGAATATATATTGATTATTTGTAATAGTGAATTCAACAATTCACTCTTACGAATGATAAGTATCTGATCAAGGAAACTATAGCCATGTTGGGCTCAACCCTTGTGGGAGCCACATTTTATCCCACATGTTGCAATTAGATAAAACAAAATAGTAATATTATTTTTGCTATACATACACAGGAAGCAAACATGTTAAAAAATATATGCATATGAGAGATGTGTTTGATCGTTATTGCTATTTTCCTAGAAATTTCTGATATGCAAACTATTTTAATGCAAATGAAGGTCAAAATATATGTTTTTAGATGTTTGTGCATGTGCTGATTTGTGACCTTCCATTGCTCTAACATCATCTCTCTCTGAGATGCAGACAATTAGGAGCAGAAAGGAGCAACAACTGGATGCAAGACAAGCAAGAGAACCAAAGATTATGTAAGGAAACTCAACCAGGACCAAGACTCATCATTCAAGAAATGATAGGTCACCCTTTCGTATATGTGCATTTCTTAATCTGTAAATGTATATTTTTTCCTTTATCTCCATTAGAAGAGTTAGTCTCATGGCTTGTGTGAGACATTATTTTTTTACATCATCAATAAAGATTACTTCTCTTGAAAAGATTGTGCAATATTCTCCTATTTTATATGCATCGACATGAATATGATCCAGTAATGTCGTCTCCTAGTTTTGTTTATGCACATGAATGTAATGTAGCAGAAATAAAATGTACCTTATTCTTTGCTTGAAAATTAGAAAGCTCTACTTGGTTGAGCTATTAGTGAAATTAGGTAACATTTTTGGTGACATCTACTATATTTTTTCCTTCTAAACATCTTTATTAGTTTCCCAAGCCTATCCATTGGGAATAGAGTCACCTAAGAGTTGACAGAAGTTGAAAAAAGTCCTCAAAACAAACTATAACTCATTAGGATAGTGCAAAACACCTTGGAAACTTATTGAAATAGAAACTATAGAAGGGAAACTACCTAACTATGCTAAACAACACTTAGGGAAATGAAACTACATCTTGAAACTTATTCTATCCTACACTAACCAACAAACAAGCTGGTCAAACAAAATAGTTTACAGGATGACTGAAGTAGTTACCCCTTCTCAATAAGCAATAAATTGCATGCTCAAGCACATATAAGAAAAAATGGGACACAGAAAAATGTCCAACAAGATGAAGTACTACCTCTTGAAAGAGGTAAACAAGTCCACTTAACTCATAAAAAAAATCATATGTATTGTTATTCAAAGAAGGATAAGTGAATTGAACATACTCTTGTTTAGCTGCAAGTGCATCCTTGAAAAAATATTCAAATATGCTTTCATTTTTGTGTGTAATCATGACCTATGGTACTTCAATGGCCTCCATACTGGCTAAATATATGACTGGATAGACCCTTGAAAGGACAAAACTTGAGCTTTCATTGCTGGTCGCTTGCACATTCACTATTGTTCTATCCATTGGACTAGAAAGAAAACAATATGAATGCTTAGAAACAACAACATTACCTTCACCTTGCATAATAACCTACCATATTAACTCCTCCTCCATAGTAAGTGGAAAATCCTCTTCCACTAGGGTAGCTAATAACTAATCAAAGCTATTAACTCTCGAAAGGCTCTTAAAATCAGCTTGTTTAACCTTAAAATACTCATTATCACTCCAAGAGATACACTCCAAAATAGGATTTTCTTCTTCAATGAAGGAAAACAAGTTTTCAAACAATGAATTAGTCTCTTGAAACAAAATTTCAATTGGTATATCAGCTTCCATCTCCTCTTTAGAGTTGAAGGGAAGCTCTTTTGACCAGATAAGACATTGCAAATCAGGTTGATGAGAATTTTCTTGTTAAAACTTATGAACCTGCTGTTGAATTTCAACATGAGTGCTAAGCTCCTCTAATAGACCTGATTCCTTTTCATCCAATTTTAAACAAAAATATTTAATTATATCAGTGCACACCTCTTCATAAACCTCAAAATTACCTTTCTCATGCATAACATGCTCAAAAATGTTAAATTTGATTGTACACTACTCTTCTTCAACAACCACTTTCACTTTCTCCTCCTGTTGTCTAGGCTGAACTATTGAAATATTTGGATCAATTTCAATAGAAGTAGGATGATCATTGGCTAAAAAAAAGAAGGATCCATCTTTGGAGATCTTCTCTTGTTCAAACCTTTGTTTTTCTAATCTATATTCCTCCAAAGCTAAATGAAGCAAGTTTATGTTTCTTGTCTCCTCCATGTTGAGTGAGCTGTGTAGATTAATGGGATGCTTTGTTACTATATTAGGCTATTGTAACTAATTAATTTCCTCAATCCTTAAATGATGAAGGCTTATGAAAGATATAATCTCAATGACAAGAGGGTCAAGAGGCTCATTTTTCTTAGAACTTAGGAATTTATAATTACAAACCTCTTCTTGAATATGTTGCTATAGAACAATATGAGTTATTTGAATATGTTCTTCTTTTGTAGCGACTCTCTAATTTTCAGAACTCTCCTCATGTTGTTGGCATTAATAGTTTGAGTAAGCTTCACTACTTTGTACCCAAGAAGACAAAAGCTTCATTTGCTTTTCCTTAGTAGCTATCCCCCCTTCAAGACCTTCTTCAAACTGCATCATCTACATTTTCAACTCTTGATCATAAAAATAGGCTTGTTCAACCACTTTTTGCTGCAACATGATGATCCTTTCTTACTTCATAGTGTCAACCAACATCCCATTCATGCGTGAGAACACCTTACCAATATCATTTATCTTCGTACAATTAAGACTTTGGCGCAAATCCCATAATGTGCAATCAAACAATTAGATCACATCCAACACATTTCGATAAGGGTTCTCTTGAGGTTGATTATGTAAATAATCATGACATTTGGCATCAAAAACCTCTTCTTGGGGTTTATTTTGATCATATATTGGTTGCTAATGAGATTTAGTAAGGATGGGAGGGTGGAAAACATGATGAGAACATTGGTATTCTTTAGTTACATGGTCATTTGGAATAAAAACAACAAGTTGTTCTATGTAATATGGCTACTAAGAAGGCATATATGCATAGTTTTCATGGAAAGGAGGTGAAAATCCATTATAGTGCAGATAACTAGACATTGCAAAGGTAAAACATGAAGCATAAGCAAGATTTGGAAACAAACCCCATTTAATTGTAGGTATCTGAGTTGCTGAAATTAGCTGTTATAAGGTTGGAGTCTCCATGGTGTTGTTTGTGCCGCCTCCAAAGGCTGATAATATTGAGAAAAACACCAAAATTCTCAAACTTGTGATATTCTCAATGATAAACTAGCTTTTCTGCTACTTCCAAAACTAAGAGTGGCCATGATATGCTAATGTTAACCTCTGAAAGGCATGAAATTCAATGGATACATATCAAAATCTAGTAGTAACATGTAATCTTTAAACTATCCTTATTCAAACAGTCCCACCAAGCATGCCAATTTTTTTATCTTCTAGAGTTGCACTCTAACCAAGTTGGAATATTTAACAAGTTAAGCTCCAAGACTTAGCACTCAAAAGAAACATGGAATCACACCTAGGATGTGGGTCACCTAACAAATGGACTGAATCTCTAGATAAGGCTGGCTCCTAGGTGGTAATCACCTAAACTATAGATTTTGTAGTGGAAAAGGGAGAAGGAAAGCTTAAGATGAAAACTAGAGAAAACTATCTCTATGGTGATACACCAAACTAGCTGCATGAGACCTGTAAATACAACTTGGTCACACAATTCAATTAATAACTAAGGAAAAGCTTACACAAATCATTTTATATATATATTGCTCACATAAGTAATTTATAAGGAGGTTTTGATATGAATTCTTGGAAGGAAAAGAATATCTCACAACTAAAATTTCACATCTATCACGTAGCTTATAACCTACAACAGTATACTATTATGCAACGAGGTTCTTTCAATGAGACAAATATACTAGGAAAAAGAAAGTTTAACTAGTACTTGGATCAATCACCAAAAGGATGCACACAAGAAAATAGATAATGAGAAGGAAAAATTCTCAATACTATTAATATCCAATGTACTCACTGTTTACATGTCAAAAATAAGTTACAAAGAATGCTCGAGTCTAAGAAAATACTGCAAAATCACTAACTCTAGAAACTGCATAGTAAGAACTAAGTACAAGAGAGTCACTCAGGTAACTATAACCAACATCTCCCTCCAAAAACACACAACAATAGGATCTAGAAATATTTGGGGTCAAATGCCCCCCAAAAGCCTATTTTTAAGCCTTCTAAAAGACTTCAAAAAGGCACAACAAAGAATGAAAAGTCACTCCATGAATTTATCCTCCATAAAAACCCCTAAAAAAACTCCAAGATGTTTCTCCAAGTTCTCAAATTGGTCAAAACAGTCTACTTCATTCTTGGCACATGTCTACCAAATTCCTTCAACTTCTTGCTAGATGCTTGCAAAGTAATAACTAGGTAAAAAAAAACCCCTATATACTAGGCACATGTTGGTTAATATCTCCAACATTCCCCTATATTTTCTCCAAGGTAATAACCTCAACTATAAGCTCTGAAAAGCATTTACAAGGAATATTGCATTACTTCTACATTTTAGAATAGCAATTTTGATTAAGTAATTTATAAGGCATTACTTAATCAAAATGCTTTACATTCAAAAATCAATGAAAAAAATAAACGAAACAAGAAATAAGTCTTAAAAGACTTATACCTATTAACATATTAAGAGAACATTATACACTCTCAAATGGCTGATGTATTTTTTTTCGTAAACATTTTAAAATAAAGGTAAAAATTACCTTTTGCTATAGGCCAAATTTAGGGTTTTGAAACCCTAAACACAAAAGTGAGGGAATTTTTTTTTAAGGCATTTCATTGTTTCATTGAGTTTTCTAGAAAACTCATGGCCACAAGCATAGGGTTTCCTCAAACTTCTCCAATGGTGAAAAATGGACACATAAAGGCTGATTTTCCTTCACATTTTGTAACAACCACGACTTCTATGTGTTGGATAAGCATTCTGGAAGCATTCCTTTCCTCTTTTGGTCATTTTCTAAAGGTAAAGATGCTCAATATTGAGCCATATTTGCAAGAAAAGAATAAAAGCTTCCTATTTTCTATAAACTTTGAAGATTCTATGTATTTCATGAGCAAAAGATCATTGTGGTTGTGGCTATACTTCCTCTTGTAGGAGATTTACTTTTTTGGGTTATTGCAAACCTATGCCTCCCTTCATTGTCTTCTAATAATAGAAAAAATGAGAATAATAGCTTTTATTTCCTTATTTTCTCCTATATAGGCTACATCGATACATTTTTCCATGGAAAGATGTGCAAGATTATAATATTAATGAGACTTTATGAGAAGGTAATCAATTGAAACAAGGACTATCTCAGTAAACTGTTCGACAAGAAAAAGTTTCCTTTTGCACTAACCTACCAACCACTACTTATAGGATTGGTGACTATCCTTCTATTATTTTTTTAACTTGTTTGTCATCTTGTAAGCATGATGCTATTGCATTACTCTAGAAACATTCACCCATTTATAGGTTCTTCATCTTGGGTTTTTAGTATTGTGGCTTCATCATTCTCATAGGGTTTCATCCCTAATACCTCTGCATCAACACCATGATCCCCATACTTGCTTATGGTTCTTTTGCTATTTTGTTTCTATTATCCTCCAAAGCAATCAATTCATAAGTCATTCTTAGTTTCAATTTACCATTTGCTTGTCACAATGAATTAGGATTCCATTAATTGTCTCTATGGTTTTGCTGATGAAACAATTATAAGAAACCATGCCTTACCTCTTTTCTTCATGAGGATCCCTTGATGTTAATCTACTTTCACCATATGATTGTGTTCTTATTCCTAGTGACTATTCCCTCTTTAAGTTCTAAAAGCATGTGAAAATGCTTGTCTAACTATGGTCTTATTATCTCATTTGATCACATTGGCATGATGACTGTCACATGCACAAAAATTATACACTATTCTTTTCACATTTCATGTGAGATTGTCCTATCATCACAGTCATAAACTAATCTTTCATTAGTGGTGACTATCACTTATTTACCCTCATTGGACACTACTATAAGTTTTCACTTTGTGTTGTTCCTGCTTGAGCTATTGTATGTGGAAAATGACAATTATAGCTTTAACTATTATTCATTAACTTCTACAACAACCTTCATAAAAACCATTGTGCTTATTGTTAATGCTCATATCAATGTGGTTGTCCTTTGAGGATTTCACTAGGGTTGTCATATTTTTATTGAAGACTATTTCCATTCATAATTTTCTATCTCCCTTTTTCATGTGTACGGTTGCAAATTTTGCTCAAATATTGCTAGTTATGTGATTGAGAATGCAGTAGTTCATCCATATCTTGAACTTCATCTGATACCTTAAGTTGGCCATATGATAAAATACTTAGATTTATTTTTCCATATCACTACAGACCACTACAATAACCTTGCAAGGAGAAGTTTCAAACTCGTGTAGATTTTCTTTAAAGGAGTCATTTCATCATCTGATACTTCTGTTGTCAAAACTATTACTTAGTCAATACTATGATTACATGCTTTCTCATGATCTCTTGTGTTGTATGCTATGAAAAATATCATTATATTTGAATGGTTCTCAATAATGCTTCAATGACATTATGACTTTTCCTTCATGTCTTGTTGTATTTGCATAAGACATTTTTCTATTTTATTACAAGGAATGCCAATATACCTTAGTTGTACTGAACACATATTGATTGTTTGTAATAGTGAATTCAACAATTCACTATTATGAATTATAAGTATCTAATTGAGGCAAGTACAACCATGCTAGGCTCAACCCTTGTGGGAGCCACATTTTATCCCACATGCTACAATTAGATAAAACAAGATAGTAACATTATTTTTCCTATACTTGCACAAGAAGCAAACTTGTTAAAAAATATGTGCATATGACAGATGTGTTTGATCATTCTTACTCTTTTCATGGACATTTTTGATATGAAAACTATTTTAAAGCAAATGAATTTCAAAATATATGTTTTTGAATGTTTGTGAATTTACTGATTTGTGACCTTTCATTGCTCTATAATCGCTCTCTCTCTCAAATGCAGACAACTAGGAGTGGCAAGGAGCAACAACTGGATGCAAGACAAGTGAGAGAACCAAATATGATGCAAGGCAACTCAAGAAGAACCAAGACTCATCATTAAGGAAATGACAGGTCACCCTTCTTTATATGTGCATTTCTTAATCTACAAATGTATATTGTTTCTTTTATCCGCATTAGAAGAGTTAGTCTCACGACTTGTGTTCAAGACATTATTTGTTTACATCATCAATAAAGATTACTTTTCTTGAAAATATTGTGCAATCTTCTCCTATGTTATATGCATCTACATGAATATGATCTAGTAATGTAATATCCTAGTTTTGTTTATGCACATGAATGTAATGTAGAAAAAATAAAATGTTGCTTATTCTTTATTTGAGAATCGAAAAGCTCTACATAATTGAGTTGTTAGTGAAATTAGGTACCATTTTTGGTGACATCTGCTATATGTTTTCCTGCTAGACATTTTGACCAGTTTCCTAAGCCTATTCATTGGGCACAAAGTCACGTAAAAGTTGACACAACTTGGAAAAAGTCATCAAAACAAATTGTAACTCATTAAGACAGTGCAAAACACCTTGGAAACTTATTGAAAGAAAAACTACAAAAGGGAAACTACATAACTGTGCTGAACAAAACTTAGAGAAATGGAACTACATCTAGAAACCTGCTCTATCCTACACTAACTAGCAAAAAATCAGGTCAAACAAAATTGTTTATAGGATGACTAAAGTAGCTGCCCCTTCTTCTCAATATACAATAACTTGCATGCTTAAGAACAACTAAGGAAAGATGGGACACAAAAAAAATTCAAAAAGATGAAGTACTACCTCTTGAAAGAGGCAAACAAGTCCACTTACCTCATCAAACAAATCATAAGTATTGTTATTCAAAGAAGGATAAGTGAATTGAACATACTCTTGTTTAGTTGTAAGTGCATTCTTCATACCATCTTCAGTTATGCTTTCATGTTTGTGTGCAAGCATGGCCTCTGGTACCTCAATGGCCTCCATACTGGCTAAATATCTAATTGGACAACCCCTTGAAAGGACAAAGGTTGACCTTTCATTCCTAAATACTTCCACATTCACTATTGTTCCATCCATTGGACTAGAAAAAATAAAATCTAAATGCTTAGAAACAACATTACCTTCACCTTTTGTTTTAGTTGTATCAGGTAGGATAAAAATTTGTAAATTATAAATGACTTTTCTAGTCTTTATAATGTTTTGTAAAAACTATTACTCAGACTATGACTGGGGGTTTTCTTGTTGGTTCTTTCCTGCCAGTATGTCCACCTGAACTAGCAATATGTATTAAATTAATCTAATATAATTATAAGTGGGCTACCACTTTTGGCTTAAGAAAAAAAAACATTACCTTCACCTTGTGTAATAATTTTCCATATTAACTTCTCCATAGTGAGTGGACAATCCTCTTCCACTAGTGTATCTAATAACTCATCAAAGCTATCGACTCTTGAAAGGATTTTAAAATCAGCTTATTTAACCTTGAAATCCTCATTATCACTCCAAGAGATACACTCCAAAATAGGTGTTTCTTCTTCAATGAAGGTAGGTAAGTGTTCAAAAAATGAAGTAGTCTCTTGAAACATACTTTCAACTGGTATATTACCTTCTATCTCTTCTATACAGTAGAAGGGAAGCTCTTCTAACCAGACAAGACATTACAAATCAAGTTCATGAGAAGTTTCTTGTTGAAACTTATGAACACATTGTTCAATTTTAGCATGAGTTCCGAACTCCTTTAACAAATCTAATTCCTTGTCATCCAATTTTAAACAAAAATATTGAATTATATCGCTGAAAACCTCTTCATAAACCCCGACATTAGCTTTTTCATGCATAACATGCTCAAAAACATCAAATCTGGTTGTACATTACTCTTCTTCAAAAATCCACTTCCACTTTCTCCTCCTACTGTCCAAGCTGAACTATTGAAACATTTGGATCAATTCCAACAAAATTAGGACCATTAGCTAAAAGAAAGGAGGATCCATCCTGAGAGGCCTTTTCTTTTTCAAACTTTTGTTGTTTTTCTAATCTATATTGCTCCAAAGCTAAATGTAGCAAATATATGTTTCTAGTCTCCTCCATGTTGAGTGAGTTGTGTGGATTAATGGGCTGGTCTGTTACTATATTAGGCTATTCTAACTTATTACTTTCATCAGTCCTTAAAGGATGAAGGATTATGAAACTTGGATTGTTAGTTATAGGAGGGTCAAGAGGCTCATTTTGCTTAAAACTTGGGAATTTATAATTACGAACATCTTCTTGAATATGTTACTCTAGAACAGTAGGAACTATTTGAATTTGGTCTACTTTTGTAGTGGCTCTCTATTTTTCATAACTCTCCTCTTGTAGTTGGCATTGATACTCTGAGTAAGCCTGACTACTTTGTACCCAAGTAAACAAAAGCTTCATTTGCTTCTCCTTAGCAGCTATCTCCCCTTCAAGACCTTCTTCAAACTGCATCCTCAATGTTTTCAAATCTTGATCATAAAAATAGGCTTGTTCAACCATTTCTTGTTGTAGCATGATGATCCTTTTCTACTTCTTGATGTCAAACAACATCACATTCATGTTTGAGAACACCTTACCAATATCATTAATCTTCATACAGTCAAAAATTTGGCTCAGATCCCACAAAGTGCAATCAAATTGTTGGATTAGATCTAACACATTTTGGTAAGGGCACTCTTGAGGTTGATTATGTGAATAATCATGATGGTTGGCATCAAAAACATATTCTTGGGGTTGATTTTGATCATATATTGGCTAATAATGAGATTGAGTGGGGATGGGAGGGTGGAAAACATGATGAGAATGCTTGTAATCTATAGTTATAGGGTCATTTGGAATAAAACCAACAAGTTGTTCTTTGTAATATAGCTGGTAAGAAGGCATATATGTATGATTTTCATGGAATGGAGGTCAAAATCCATTATTGTGTTGATAACTAAACATTGCAAAGGTAAAACATGAAGCATAAGCAAGCCTAGGTAGCAAACCTCATTTATTTGCAAGTATCCGAACTATTGAAACTAGCTATTATGAGGTTGGAGTCACCATGGTGTTGTTTGTACCACCTCCAAAGGCTAATAATAGTGAGAAAAAAACCAAATTTCTCAATACTATGATATCATCAATGATGCACTAGATTTTCTTCTACTTTCCAAACTCAAAGTCGCCATGATATTTTGATGCTAACCTCTAAAAGGCCTGATTGCATATCAAAAACCAGTAGTAACATGTATTCTTTAAACTGTCTTGATTCAAACAGTACCACCGGGTGTGCCAAAATTGTTATCTTCTTGAGTTGAACCTTAACTAAGCTAAAGGATTTAACATGTTAAGTTGCAAGACTTATCACTTGAGAGAAACATGGAATCACTCCTAGGTTGTTGTTAAGCTAACAATTGGAGTGAATCTCTAGATAAGGCTAGCTCCTAGCTAGTTATCACCTAAACTAATAATTTTTCCAAGGAAAATGGAGAAGGAATGCTTAAAATGAAAATTGGAGAAAACTATCTCTATGGTGATACATCAAACTAACTTTATGAGACCTATAAATATAGCTTGGTCACACAATTGAATTAATAACTGAGGAAAAGCTTGCACAACTCATTTTCTATATATTGCTCACATAAGTAATTTATAAGGTGGTTTTGATATGAATTCTTAGAAGGAAAAAAGTATCTCACAACTAAAAATTTCACATCTGTCACATAGCTTATAAGATGTAACAATATACTATTTTGCAACAAGGTGCTTTCAATGAGGTAAAAATACTAGGAAAAGGAAAGTTTCACTAGTAATTCCATCAATCACCATAAAGGATGCACACAAGAAAACAAATAATGAGAAGGAAAAATGCTCAATGCTATTAATATCCAACGTACTCACTATGTACATGTCAAAAATGAGTTACAAAGCATGCTTGAGTATGAGAAAGGACTGCAAAATAACTAACTAAAGAAACTACATAATAAGAACTGAGTACAAAAGAGTCACTAAAGTGACTATAACCAACATCTCCTTCGAAAACCCACAAAAAGAGATTCTAGAAATAGTTGGGGTTAGATGCCCCCAAAAAGTGTATTTTTAAGCCTTCTAAAAGACTTCAAAAAGGAACTAGAAAGAATTAAAAGTCACTCCATGACATTGTCCACAATAAAAACCCTAAAAGCACTCCATGATGCTTCTCCAAGTCTTTAAATTAGTAAGAAAAACCTTCTTCATTCTTGCCACAGGTTTTTGAACTTCCTTCAACTTTTTCCTAGATGCTTGCAAAGTCATAACTGGGTCAAAACAAACCCCTATATATTAGGCACATGTTGGCTAACGTCTCAAATGTTCCCCTCTATGCTCTTAGGGGAAATAACCTCAACTATATGCTATCAAATGTGTTTACAAGGCATATTGCATTAGCTTTGCATTTTAAAATAGAAATTTTGATTAAGTAATGTACAAGTCATCACTCAATCAAAATGCTTTACATTCAAAAATCAATGCAAAAAATAAAGGAAACAAGAAATAATCCTTAAAAGACTTATACCTATTAACATATTAAGAGAACATTATACACTCTCAAAAGGCTGATGTATTTATTTTTGCAAATATTATAAAATAGAGGTAAAAATTACCTTTTTCTATTGGCCAAATTTAGTGTTTCGAAACCATAAACACAAAAGTGACAACAAATTTTTTTTGAAGGTATTTCATTATTTCGTTAATTTTTCTAGAAAACTCATGGCCACTAGCATAGGGTTTCCTCAAGCTTCTCCAATGGTGAAAAATGGACTCATAGAGGCTACTTTTCCTCCACATTTTTTACCAACAATGACTTCTATGTGCTGGGTAAACATTTTGGAAGCATCCCTTGCCTCTTTTACTCGATATCAAGCCGTATTTGTAGAAAAAGAATAAAATATTCGTATTTTCTATAAACATTGAAGATTCTATGTATTTCATGAGCAAAAGATGACTGTGGCTATGACTATACTTCTTGTTGTAGGAGTTTCACTTTTCGAGGTTATTACAAACCTACAGCTCCCTTCATTGGCTTTTAATAAAAAAAAAATGAAAATAATAGCTTTTATTTCCTTATCTACTCATGTATAGGCCTTGGACATACATTTCACCATGACAAGATGTGCAAGATTGTAATATTAATGAGACTCCATGAGAAGCTAATCAATTGAAATAAGAACTATCTCACTAAACTATTCCACAAAAAAAAGGTGCCTTTTCCACTAACCTGACAGCCACTACTTACAAGATTATTTACTATCCTTCGATTATTGTTTTGACTTTTTCATCATCTTGTAACCATGATACTCTTGCAATACTCTTGAAACTGTCACCAATTTATAGGTTCTTCATCTCAGGGTTCTAGTATCGCGGCTTCATCATTCTCATAGGGTTTCAACCTTAAGATCTTCGCATCAACAACATGATCCTCATACCTGGTTATGCTTCTTTTATTATTCCATTACTATTATCTACTAGAGCCATCAGTTCATAAGTCATTGATAGTTTTAGTTTACCATTTCCTTGTCACAATGTATTAGGATTCCATTAATTGTCTCTATGGTTTTGTTGATGAAACAATTATAAGAAACCATGCCTTACCTCTCATCTTCACGAGGATCCCTTGATGTTTCTCTTCTTTCACCTTATGATTGTGTGCTTATGCCTAGTGACTACTCCCTCTTTAAGTTCTAAAAGCATGTGAAAATGCTTGTCTAGTTGTGGTTTTATTCTGTCATTTGATCACATTGGCATGATGACTGTACATGCACACACATTATGCACTATTCTTTGCTTATTTCATGTGAGAATGTCTTATCATCATAGTCATAAACTAATATGCCATTAGTGGTGACTATCACTTATTTACCCTCACTAGACACTACCATAAGTTTTCACTTTGTGTTGTTCCTTCATGAACTACTGTATGTGGAAAATGTCAATCATAGTTTTAACTATTGTTCATTATCTTCTACAACGACCTTCATAAAAACCACTGTGTTGATTGTGACTGCTTGTATCAATGTAGCTGTCCTTTGGGGATTTCACTAGGGATGTAATATTTTCCTTGAAGACTATTGCCATTCATAATTTTCATTCATCCTTTTAATGTGTACTGTTGCAAATTCTACTCATGTATGCCAAGTGATGTGACTGAGAATGCACTAGTTCATCCAGACCTTGAAATTCATTTGATACCTTAAGTTGGACATATGATAAAATACTTAATATTTATTTTTCCTTATCACTACAGGTCACTGCAATAACCATGCAAGAAAAAGTGTCAAACTCATCAAGATTTTCATTAAAGGATTCATTTCATCATCTAATACTTCCACTATCAAAACTTTTACTTAGTCAAAACCAGACTTAGGCAACTTAACATAAAAATTTGAATAATTTATCTATATTATTTTAAAAATATGTAAGAATAGAATTTGTAGCAAATTGAATGTAGTTTCTAAACTACTAGGTTTGTTTAAAAAAAAATCTATTTGTTGAAAATTTGAAATTTCAATCCAGTAGTACTTAAATTTCAGGGAAAAAATAAGAAGTAGGTGTCTGTTTGACCACCCTAACCATAATAAAATGATTTTTTTTTTTTTATAAGATTTCAGATATAAGTAGAGGACTCATGTCCCGATGTGATTCATATTTTTTTTGTAATTTTTTTCCAAGTAAACAATTAATTATGAATTTTTTATTACAACTTTTAAAAAATATAAAAAACTCGTATGTATGACCACCTTAACTTGGTCAAAACTTCATGAAATTCAATTTTTCTTTTTTTAATCCTATAGTAGGAAAAGCATATAATGTGATTCATGTTTTGGATTAAAAAAATGTGATACCGCTTGAAAGCTATAGATGTTTTTTAATTAGTCTATCAATCAGGAATTTGGTCGTAATTTGAATAGAAAATGAATAATAATTACTTATTAAATTCAAAGTAAAACATAATTTATATTGGTGGAAAGCTGATAATCTCCTTTTAAAACCCTTTTTGTTTCATCTATTTTTGGTAAAATAATGTCGCCAGCCACATACCCATCAATTGCCACTTTTTGGCCCATCATGATCATGTGCATACCCTTGTATGCTATGATCAATATCACTATATTTGAATGGTTCTCAATAATGTTTTAGTGGCATTATGATTGTTCCTTCATGTCTTTTTGTATCTACATAAGACATTTTTCTCTTTTATTATAAGGAATACCAATATACCTTAGTTGTATTGAACAAATATTGATTGTTTGTAATAGTGAATTCAATAATTCACTATTATGAATGATAAGTATCTAATCGAGGCAACTATAGCAATGCTAGGCTCAACCCTTGTGGAAGCCACATTTTATCCCACATGATGCAATTAGATAAAACAAAATAGTAACATTATTTTTCCTATACCTGCACAGGAAGCAAACGTGTTAGAAAATATGTGAATATGATAGATGTGTTTGATCATTCTTGTTGTTTTCTTAGAAATTTGTGATATGCAAGTTGTTTTAATGAAAATTAAGGTCAAAATATATGTTTTCAGATGTTTGTGCATTTACTAATTTTTGACCTTTTATTGCTCTAACATCACTCTCTCTCTCAGATGTAGGCAACTAAGAGTAGCAAGGAGCAACAAATGGATGCAAAACAAGCGAAAGAAACAAAGATGATGCAAGGCAACTCAACCAAGACCAAGACTCATCATTCAGGAAATGACGGGTCACCCTTCCTTATATTTGCATTTCTTAATCTGCAAATGCATTTTTTTTCTTTTATCTACATTAGAAGAGTTAGTATCGCGGCTTGTGTGTGACATTATTTGTTTACATCATCAATAAAAATTACTTTTCTTGAAAAGATTATGCAATCTTCTCCCATGTTATATGCATCTGCATGAATATGGTCTAGTAATGTAATCTCCTAGTTTTGTTTATTCACATGAATGTAATGTAGTAGAAATAAATTGTACCTTATTCTTTGTTTGAAAATTAGAAACCTCTACATGATTGAGGTATTAGTGAAATTAGGTAAAATTTACCTGTAGAGAAAACTATGTTATGGCACTAGAGACTTTTCCACATTGGAGAAAAGGGTCTAAGAACCTTGAAAAATAAAAACCAATTTAAAAAAAATTTCTGATTGTAATCTTGAAAAAAAACTTGTGAGCATTATATTTATGGAAAACAAAATTGTGCTTAGTTTTGCTTGAGTTCTCATCAATCTTGGGGTGTTTTGGATCTTCTTCATTCTAATGTGTTTGGTCCTATAGATATTCCTTCAATTGGGGAATCCAAATCTTATATTTCATTTATTGATGGTTCTAGTAGAAGGACATGGATATGTTTTGTAAAGAGTAAATCTTAAGTTTTTTAGTTGATTTAAAGAATTTGAAGCAATGGTTGAGCTGCAGACTAGAAAGAAAATAAAATGTTTAAGGATTGATAATGGTGATGAATTTTGCTCTAATGATTTTGATAGATTCTATAAAGATTGTGGTATTCATATAAAAAAGAAACTTCATATTCTCCACAATAGAATGGGATTTCACAAAGAATGAATAGGATAGTGATGGAGAAGGCTAGGAGTATGTTGAGTGGTTTTGGTCTAGAACAAAGGTTTTGGGCTGAAGTTGTTACCATTGTTTGTTACCTGATTGAAATATCTCCTACATTAGCTCACATTGATAAGACACCTATAGAGGCATGGTCATGTTGCATGTCTTCATTAAAAAAATTATATTTTTTGGTTGTGAGGCACATGCACATGTTGAAAAGTAGAAGTGAAAAAAAGTTGGAGAACAAGGCTATGAAATGTATCTTAATTGGATACATTTATGGTGTGAAATGTTACAAGCTAAATTGGATCCTATTGCATAGAAGGTAATACATTGTAGAAGTGTTATTTTTAGAGAAACTAAGCATTCTTCTGTTACATTGCAGCCATAACAAAGTAAATAGAAAGATGTGATTCAATTCCCTTCTACACCTGAGAAAGTTGAATCAATGCCCATGGATGGAGAGAAAGTTCAGAAGAGCTCATCTAGCTCTAAATCTTCATAAGAGGAGGAAGAACCTCTCACTGAGCTTCTTTGTAGGTATACAAGGCATAGATAACCATTTAAAAGCTATTCAACTGATGATTCAAGATGTATTTTTGCTTTGAATACTAACATGGATGAACCCAAATTAGTAGAAGATGTATTAGGTATGAATGATGTAGAATACTGTAAGATTTCTATGAATGAAGAAATGACATCTTCGAAAAAGAATGATACATGGGATTTTGTACCATTGCTTGAAGGAAAAAAACATGTTGGTTGTAAATGGGTGTTCAAAGAAAAAGATTGGTTCAGATGGAAGCACTGAGAAATACAAAGCAAGGTTGGTTGCAAAAGGTCACCATCAAGTTGAGGGTGTTGATTATGGTGAGATATTTTATCTTGGTTCAAAAATGACATCCATTAATTTTTTTCTTTTTGTTTATGCTACTTATGATTTAGAGATTCATAAAATGGATGTGAAAACAGCTTTCCTTCATGGTGACTTGGAGGAGGATATTTATAAGACATAGCCAAAGCACTATGTCTAGTGAAATGTAAAAGTAAATTGGTTTGAAATTTAAAGAAGTATTTGTATGGCCTAAATCAGAGTCCTAGGATGTGGTTCCATAAATTTGATACATATGTGTTGTGTTTGGTATTTGAGTGTTCTACATCAGATCATTGTTTTTATTATAAAACTAATGGTGGTTGTTTCCTATTTATTGCATTATATGTTGATGATATGTTATTTTTTGGTAAAAGGAAAGGTATGATTTTGGAAATGAAATCTCAACTTGCTGCTAAATTTGAAATAAAAGATCTAAATAAATTCTTGGGATGGAAAGTAAAAGAGATAAAGTGAATAGAAAGCTATGGCTTGGACAATGTAAGTATGTCAACTCAATTTTACCGAGGTTTGATATCCAGGCTTATAGACCATTGTTTGTTCTTGTTTCAATTGGAAAAAAGTTATCTATTTCAGATTGTCCAACATTTCCATAAGAGATGAGTAGAGTTCCTTACGAGAGTGTAGTTGGAAGTTTATGTATGTTATGGTTTGCACTAGACTAGACATTTCCCAAGCAGTGGGAGTTCTTTCTAGATATATGTCTAATCCTAGTAGAGTTCATTAGGATGAAATTAAAAGAGTCTTCAAATATTTGTGTGGTACCTTAGATTATTCCTTATGTTATCATAGTCATACGACTGAATATGAGATTTCCCTTTATATTCATTGTTACATGGATTCAAACTGGGTAGGTGATGTTGATAGCAAAAAATCCACTAGAGATTGTGTGTTTACTTTACTTGGTGGTGTAATTAGTAAGATGAGTAAGTATTTCTCTATGGTTTCTATTTCCAATTCTTAATTATAGTATATGTAATGTAGCCACAGTTAGATAGTCCTCAAAGAGAACAGTCCAAACCATGGAACAAGAATCACACAACAGAAGCAACATGGAAATTGGAAGCAAATACCAATGTAAACATTCTTATTATCAAATAATTCAATTACAAATATCCGACAACATCCAGGCTTACATATTTGGCTCGTAGGCCTAATTACAACATGCTCATAATACCATTTTCCTACATGCTCCTCAAACTGAGCGAAAATCCTTTAGAGAAATTATTTCTTTCTCTAATCTCTAACTCTAATTTTTCCTACTACCCCTTCTAATGATCAATTACAATGCTTTATACACATCCACAAATATGGAAACATCCATGTCAGCCCAAAGATCATTACATTCTCCAAAAAAATAAAATATAGCATATGCATGAATATGTCAGCCTCCAATTTGAATTACTCCTCAGTACATGCAAAGGATGAAGTGTAGACCTAAACTAAGGTCAAGGACACCCCATAGAACAATTCGAATTGCACCAATAAGATCCAAAAGATACAGAAATGATCCATAAGCGATCAAACTAGCCGTTAGATAAAAAACATTATTTTGTTGTTGGTTCAAGAAACTGCCACATAATCTAGAAGCGATAACATGCCAGAAAATGAACCAATCACATTCAAAATTTGGAATAAGGAAAATGAAAATGTCCAAGATGTAAACATAGATCCGCAAGTTCTAGTGAGAAAACATGAAGAATCACCAGATCTACCAACCTGAACTGAACAAAAAATAAAACAAACATAAACTAGAATGAAAATATTTTTGGGTGATGCAAGATTGCCACGAACGAAGGATGCTCCTGCATCAGACACCCTTGGTGAGAAAATATGTTCCATGAGAGGAACTCATGAACATCATACTAGGTTCAAGATGTAGATCCCATGCTCATTCTTAATCCAAATATCTTTTTTATCTGTACTTCTTTTCCTCCTACATCAGATTGCCATGAACCAAGGATGCTCCTGCATCAGATACCCTTGGTGAGAAAAGATGTTCCATGAGAGGAACTCATGAACATCATACTAGGTTTGAGATGTAGATCCCATGCTCATTCTTGATGCTACAACTTATTCTTCTCTTTACCTTCCCTTCCCTACCTCATACCTGCAAAAGGTAGTAAGGGATATTTACCACCACTCACCTTCTTCCTCCCATCTAATCTATCTCTTCTACAAGACTTCACCTTATCTGCCCTTTTATCTATAACCCAAGTCTTTTTCCACACAATTCTACCTTTAGATTCTGCTGGTTTCATCTTACCTTCTGATTTAGCCACAAGGTTCTTCTTTAAATCCATGCCATGCTCCAATGTAACATCTGCATCTATCTTCTCAACTCTACAACTCTTCACAAGACTCGAGTTCCTCACGTTCCCCTTATTATTCTTCAAGGAAGCCAAAGTAAACTTCTATCCATCCTTCTCTACAGTGATTAGATTCCTTTCGCAATCATATATAGCTCCTCTATTAAACTGCCAAGGTCTACCCAACAAAACATGACAAGAACTCATAGACAAAACATAATAGAAAACTTCATCTCTAAAGGAGCCAATATTAAAGTTCACCCAACACTTCTCTTTCACCTCCTTTACATGACCCTCCTATAACCAACTTATCCTATAAGGACAAGGATGTGGAATCCTCTTCAAACCAAGTTTCTCCACCATCTCCTTAGACACCAAGTTATCAATACTTCTAGTATCCACAATAAATTTACAACACTTACCTCCTAATTTGCACATAGTCCAAAAAATATTCTTCCTCTGTGAAGTGACAACCTTTTCCCTACTCTACCTCATCAAGACTATCCTAAGCATAAGAGATTCTCCCTACTTTGGTTCTATCCCATCTTTGACCACTTGTTCTTCATATTTCACACAATTCTTCTTGCTAGTTCCTTTACTTGATCCCTCAGGACATTCAAAAGATCAATGTCCAATTTCTCCACACTTAAAACATTTACCCAAGAACTACCTGCTGCCATTTCCTCTCCTTTGTATTCTCTATTCTGATTCTTTACTCCACTTAGGCCTTGATTCTTCTTCACTTTTCTGCTTCTCCTTGCTACTGCTTATTTGCTTCTCTCTCCCTCTAGGATTATTTTGTTATCTTTTCATTACTTTGTCTTCTACCTTTAGAGCATACTATTAGGCATCTTCAACTATGGAAATCCTCAACATAATCATCTCATCATGAATGTTAAATCTAAGGCCATTTATATACCTTGTGAATTTCTCCCTAGTCATCTCTCGGTGCCCAGACCTAATTTTCATCTTGTAAAATTCCTTAGTATATTCTTTCACACTCATATCCTTCTACTTTAGGTTCTACAAATTCTTGAATAGTTCAAACTTGTAGTCTTTTGGAATAAACTTAGCCTTCAACCTTGTAACCATCTATCTCCACCAAGTGATCCTTGTTTCACCATTATCCAATTTTTCCTTCTACAACTCTTTCCACCATAATGCAACATGTCTTTTTAACTTATTTTCTTCCAACCTAACCCTCAATGGGTCTCTAATATCCTCAAGCTCAAAATAGTCTTCCAACTCTCCTATCTAGTCTATCAAGTCTTCTGGATTTAAAGTACAGGTCTAAGAAATTAGAAACCTCCATTCTATGACTTGAAATTACTTGTTCCACTACTCTCAACAATTTCTCTTCTCCCTCATCCATTGGCCCTTTAGCCTCTTCATACTCATCCTCCAGTTGAGGGTTTCTTCTTAGACCACACAAGAGGTTATGGATCTCATTCCTCATCTCATTTTTAAAATCTTCCATCATCTACTCCATTCTTCTAGGGTTCATCCTTCTCAGTGGCATCTCTCCCCTTGCTCAGTGCAACTGCCTCAACTCGATGATCCAATTGTAAGGTTTCAATTGCATCTCTCTCAGAAATCTATTGAACACACTTACAACCTACCTCAAATTGGTGATTGATTCACCCAAGGAATAACACTAGGATAGAAACCCACTGAAGGTTCGTAACCGGCTCTCATCTCAAGATTTGTAGTTTCGCAACCATCCACTCTAATACAATCTAATGCAGCCACAGTTGGAGAGTCCTCAAAGAGAACAGTCCAGAGCATGTAGTAGGAATCACACAATGGAAGCAACATGAAAATTGGAAGAAAATACCAATGCAAACATTCTTATTATTAGATAATTCAATTACAAACAGTTAGCAACATTCGGGCTTATAGATTCGATTCGTGGTCCTGATTACAACATGCTCATAATACCATCTTCCTACATGCTCTTCAAAATGAGAAAAAATCCTACAGAGAAATTCTTTCTTTCTCTAATCTCTAACTCTAATTTTTCCTACTACCCCTTCTAATGATCAACTACAATTCTTTGTACACATCCATAAATCTGGAAACATCCACGTCGGCCCAAATATCATTACATTCTCCAAAGAAAGAAACTATAGTGTGCACATGAATAGGTTAGCCCCCAATTTGAATTACTCCTCGATACATGCAAAGGATGAAGTGTTGACCTAAATCAAGGTCAGGGACACCCCATAGAACAATTTAAATCACACCAATAAGATCCACAAAATACATAAATGATCCATAAGCGATCAAACTAGTCGTTAGATAAAAACATTATTTCGGTGTTGGTTCAAGAAACTGCCAAATAATCCAAAAGAGATAACTTGCTAGAAAATGAACCAATTGCATTCAAAATTTAGAATAAGGAAAATAAACATGTCCATGATGTAAACATAGATCCGAAAGGTCTAGCGAGAAAATATGAAGAATCATTGGATCTACCAACCTAAATTGAACAAAAACTAAAACAAAGACAAACTGGAATGAAAATATTTTTGGGTGATGCAAGATTGCTATGACCCAAGGATGCTCCTGCATCAATATGGTAGCTACTAATGATTGTAAAGAAGCCATTTAGCTTAAGAGACTGTGTTTAGATATTCGAATAAAACAAGGTCCACTAACAATTTATTATGCTAGTTGAAGTGCAATACATGTCTAGCCAAGAACTTGGCATTTCATGATAGGACCAAGCACATTGATGTATAGTATCATTTTATTAGAGATATGGTCAAAGATGGCAAGGTGAAGCTAGTTAAGGTAGATACTTTAATGAATGTTGTTAATTATTTAACTAAGCCTATGAGCAAAGAGAAGTTCAGATGGTTCTCCAAGACTATGTTCCTTTCATCCCTTAGTAATTAAGAGATGATGATGACACCCTTCTATTATCCTTGCAAGGTGTTTGACTAGTGGGAGATTTGTTGATAAAATTTGTCTCAACCTTGCAATTACATAGTATTTTTGATACATAAGTTACTATTTATTCAACGACGACGATGGGGGGTGTTAGGGGGATCGTTCCCCTAGTAGGGGGTCCAAGGGGCAACATGCCCCGAGAAGGGCTTGGGGCCAATGCCCCAGGAGGCCAAATTTTATATACACGTTAATATTGTAAATATGGACCATTCATCATTATGTCTCATATATGACGACTAATATTTTATTAGCTTCAATTGCCCAAGAAGGAAACCCTATTTTATGAGTGCATTGCATTATGACTATGTATTGAGATTTATTCTAAGAGTTTGATAGTGGTCATGTTGCCTCTAGATCTCTGAGTGGTGATACTCCTGTGAGAAGCTTGCTCTACAAGTATATTGTAATCTTTGTGATTTCTGAATAATATATTAGGTGACTTTTTGAGTTATGGGTTTTTCTCCCAAAAGGGTTTTCCCCTTGTAAATCATTTTGTTGTGGTATTCATGATATTTGTGATTATTTTCATTTAATTTTTTTGTAATTGTTAAATATCTATAAAAGTTTTGAATTATTCTTCTCTCAAGATTAGTGTAGGAAGTTGTTTCGCTACATTACCTTCCTTACACTTTACATTTCACACTATATTTGGGTCCATTAATTAAATTGGACTTAATTAATCCCATAATTCACTTAATTATGCATCTAAAATACTATTTAATGGAAATTTTCAAAAGGGAAATCATGATTTAATTAATGAAATTATCATTTTTAACACCTAAAATGAATAGTTCTTGGTAATTTAAGTAAGGACCCATTCGCCCTTGGGCGAATGGGTCCCCATTAGTTTCTTAATTTAAATTTTAAATATGTTTTTGGAGGCTTTTTATGATCCCAAATTTAAATTCAAATGTCATCTTCTAATGTTTAATTTTTAGTAAATTAAGAAAGTGTTTATAAAAGTAAGCTCTTTTTATCATTTCAAATCCTAGAAGCAAGCTTGAATTTCAAGAGATCAAATTCAAGAGATAAGATTATTGTAAAAATTGTTCCAGAGTAGATTTCTCAAAAAAAATAAAAAATTAGCATTCAGGATCTCAATCATCATGTCAAAGTTATCAAGCACCATGCATGTTTTTGGAGCTAACATTATGATGTAGGTTTCAAGAATTCAAGTCAAGATTTAAGCATCAAGATCACATCATCAATAAAGCTATTTCATTGAAGATCAAGACCTTGGAGAGATGCACTAATTTTCATTCCTTCATGGAGCTCCATTCAATGTTTTGCTGAGTTGTAACATAACATGTATTCATTCATCATTCATTTTCATGTTTCATTGTTTAATTTCAAGGTTTAATTACCAAAATGGGGCTTGACCAAGGAAAACCACATTCAGGGAAAAACCAAAATAAATTCACTTTTGTGTGTTTTTCATATTTTAGGTTGAAGAAGGATTGAAGATCTATCGAAAGAGAAAAATTGTAAAAGTTGTTAAAGTTGCAAATTTTTCAGTATTGTCGTCAAGCCACAAAAACTCACTTTCAAAATTTATTTTTGAATTTCTAATTGTGAAACTTAGAGGAATTGAGTGTGTAGACATTGGACCAGATGAATATGACAGGATAAGTTCAACCCCTCTAGCAAGACCCATTCACCATAGGGAAAATGATTCCCAAGAGGACATTGAACACAACCTTTTTGTGATAGGTGCATAAAATCACACCCTTCTCAAATCTGCTAAAATTTTATAGGTTATGTTAGATTAATTTTTAATTTATAGGTTTCATGTATTTCATTGCATAGTTGCATTCATTTTGTATTTTACATTTATCTCTGAAAAAGTGCATTTCAGGCTGATTTACCCCATCTTAGATCATAAGAAAAATAGCAAGATCTCCATCAAGGTTGACTCACCTAAGGGTTGAAAGTAAATATTACCCTAGAGGATCTCTTTTTCCTAATTAAATAAGGAAGATAGGTGCATCATACCCCCATTCCATTATTGCTACACCCCATTTTCAGATGTTTCATTTTAGTGAACCTAATATTGTACATCAAAAAATCTAAAATTAGAGTTCATTTAAACTATAGATCTAGGATTTGGATTAGTTTGTAGTGAATTGCATTAAATTTTCATCTCATTTAGGGTTGTTAACATTGTATTAGTTTCCATCTCATTTAGGGTTTTATGTTTACATTTTGCATCCTTTAAAATCTAAAAAAACATAAAATTACATAAAATTACATTAATTTTGCATAGGAAATGCATATTAGTGTATGTTCAATCATTCATATTCAAAAATTGAGTCAAAATTGTATTTCAAACAGTTTCATGTTGTTCACCTTTTTTCATTTATTTCACTTTTATTTAGACATAAAAATCTAGAAAAATAAGCCACTGAATCTATAGTTTATAGTCTAAAATAGGAAACTCTGGAATTGAACTTCATACTCAAATTGAAATTTTTGTAACCCTTCTGCTAAGACCCATTTTACCTAGAATGAATCTATCGTTTTGCATGGGCTATTTCAAAATTTTGGCCAATGATTTTTATCATTTTTCTTCATTTTGATATGCTATTAAAATATGGGTTTCAATTTTAGAAATTAGAAAAATATATCATCTTTTGAATTAGGTTTAAATGGTCAAATTGAGTGCATTGTTTAAAAATCTAAATTGGCACTAAAAAGATATCATTTTTTAGTATGTTGCATTAAAAAATAAGAAACTATTCATAAAAAATCATCATGGACATGTGCATGGGTAATATATGGAAAACCTTAATATCTTAGGTAGATGTTTCAAGTTGTGTGTTTGGTGAAGACCCTAATGCAATTGAGGCTATTAATGAAGAATCACCTCCTCCTGAATTTCCTTATGAGGTGGATATCTTAGGTCAACATGAAGATAGCATGCAATAATTCATACAAGACTCCTTACACAACCTTGAGAATAGTGCATCCTTTTATCCATATGTAGACACTCAAAATTTGTCCTCATAATCATCCTATTTTTTTCTACTAATTAAATGGATATTATTATCTATTTAATTAATTCATTTAATACTTTCTTCTTGTAATGCCATAAAAGTTGCATGAAGGGAAAAACCACAACTATCTTTTTTTTTTTTTTTAATTGAAACTAAGTTACAAAATACTAGCATTAACAACCATACATGTGCAGGACACTTACAACATGCATCAGTGAGGTTGCTCATAGAACATTATCACCATCATAGCACTCAAGAGCGGGGTAAGGGTACAAAAACTAATTTGGGTTGGCTCCAACCAAAGGGTTTACTAGACTCTAACTATCATTCAAAATTTGATGCCCACTTTTGCATAAAAGTTAGTGTCCTTGATAGACCCCCATGGTTCTGGTTCACTCATGGGAAAACATATGAATATCATCAACTTGATTTACTATTAATCCTAAGGTTAATTGACAAAACATTTTTTAACTTGATAGCCCTACTCCCCTTTAGCCATCCTGGTGATATTGATGCCATTCACATTTAACACTTTACCTTGCACTTCAAAAAATGAAAGTGGATAAAATATTTATAATTTACTAACTAATTATTAATATTCCATTTTTATTTATTTATTATTATTGTTATTTTAATTTTATTAAAAATAATATTATATCTATATATACACATTTTAAGAATAAATTTAAAGGTTATGAATATAAAGAATATATTAGTTTATTTCCTTACAAATACATATTATTAATTTTCCTAATAGAAAGGAGGAATTTAAATAAAGAGATAACATCTTTTAAAGAATTCTTAGAATTTACGTGGGTCTATATCCCTAAATAAAATCTTATTTAAAGTAGTATAATCTTTGGTAAAGGTATAGGGATATATTCCCCTCACTTTATTTTAAGGGGGGGTGAGTATTATAATTGGGAATTTATTACGATGACCAATGAATACAAAGTGTATTCACGTGGTGGTAGCCAATGGGCCCTCGTATGGATTTTCTTTCCAATGCCACACATGAGACAATAAATTAGAAAAAAAATGTATTCATTTATTTTGATGTTAACTATAATGATGCATGAATACCTGAATACATTATACATAATCTTTAATGATGATTTATATATTTTTTCCAAAGTTGTTAACTCTTGTGTGATGAGAAAATACCTGAGGAGGGGAACCTTTTTTTCCACTAATGATTGTGTTCAATGCTATGATTGAAATCTGATTTTGAGCAACCATGATACCAAAGAACCAGCATAGGTCACGTGAAGTTAAAGTGTTGAAAGGAGAATGATGTTAGCGAAAAGATGTGTAAACCAAGAAACAAACCGAATAAGGTTCCAAGGCAAGTTTCACATATCAAAATGACTGGAGGATAGATTACAGATAGATTGTTTTAGTCCACAGATCCCAAGTGACACCAACTAATCAAGATAGGTAGCCTTCAAGAGACAGGTCAGTTAATTCTAAATAATCCTATAATACAAACTCCTTGTTTTGTTTGATACAAGGTTCTTGCTGCACATGAAGTGACCAAAAAGCAACGTATATCAACTCAATTCTTTAGTTCATTTAAACACAAGACCATTGTAGAGATATGTAGAAAGGATGAAATTACACAATGCTTCATTTAGATACAAATATTCTCAACTTCCAATAATAAACATGAGCACACTACACTACAGACTCATTATTTATACCCTGTGACTGTGCCCACAAACCACACTCTCACTGATGCATAGGTTTCCTAGTACTTAGATCTAAGGTCATGTGAGGTGACAACTCTACTCATTGATTTATGAGAACAGTTGATTACACAACCAAAGTCTATTCGACTGCCAATTACAAATTTACTCAAAGCACTTATTGACAACCCTATATACTGCTCATCTTTTTGCATCTATTTAAATGCCCAAGCAAGGTGATAGTTTGCAAATAAATCAGAGATGTTGCAATCTCTAATGGATGTCCCAATCGAACCTCATGGAGGACAATGCATATGGTTGTGACTACAAAACAAACTTAGGGATAAGGTTCACAATGCTAGCACATGTATTGTTCTTATTATTTATTTGTTTATTTAACTATCTTTTTCTACCCATCGATTAGAGCATAATATCTACAGTTGAATCCTCCCATTTGCATATTGCACATTGGAGACCATAGGCTCATGTATCACTAAATAAGAGTTAAAATGTAGTTGTGATAGACTGAAAGGAGTTTAAAAGCTCTCCCCTTACCATGGTGATTGAAATGATCTTACCTCCCATTCAGTTTGGGCACACCCTTGATGCATACGTTTCATCACAAATACATGTTACTATTTAGGAAAATGTTTAGATCATTATTATTAAGAGAAAAGAAATAGAATTTGAAGCAATATTACATGCAGTGATATAAATATTGATAAGTGTACAGTTATATTTGGGTATGTGCAGGATCATGATGGGCCAAAAAGTGGCAATATGATGGGTATGTGGCTGACGACTATTTTTCTACCCAAAATTGATGAAATTGAAAGGGTTATTAAAGGAGATTCTCATCTTTCCATCAATATAAATTATGATTTACTTTGAATTTAATAAGTAACTATTATTTATTTTTTATTGAAATTATGACTAAAGTCCTAATTGATAGGCTAATTGAAAAACATCTATAGCTTTCAAATGGTATAACTTTTTTTTAATCCAAAAAATGCGCCACATCCTATGTTTCACATATTAAAGGATTAAAAAAAGAAAAATTTAATTTCATGAAGTTTTGACCAAGTTAAGCTTGTTAGACATACAAGTTTTTATATTTTTTAAAAAGTTGTAATTAAAAATTCATAATTAATTATTTACTTGGAAAAAAATTACAAAAAAATATGCATCGCATCGGGGCATGAGTCATCTACTTATATCTAAAATATTATAAAAAAATATTATCATTTTATTATGGTTAGGGTGGTCAAACAGACACCTACTTCTTATTTTTCCCCTGAAAGTTAAGTACCATTGCATTGAAATTTCACAATTTCACAAAATAGATTTAAAAAAAAAAAAAACAAACCTAGTGTTTTAGAAACTACGTTCAATTTGCTACAAGTTCTATTCTTACATATTTTTGAAATAACATACATAACTTATTCAAATTCTTACATCAAGTTGCCTAAGTCTGATTTTTCTAATTTTTTTGCCACTTAAGGGCCTATTTTTTCCATGATGATCCTACACATACCCATTTAGTCTAGGTATGATGTAATCTCTAGATCCTTAGTTATATAAATTGGGATTGATTTCTCTTCAAAATACACCAACAACACTATAACCTTATACAAAGATACCTATATGATTTTTCCCACCTATATTAGAAATAGTCTTACATTTTGGTGTCATTGTTGTTCTAGAACTCTTGACCTATCCATAGGAATAGATATGTGTTTCCCTATTTTTCTCGCAAACAGTCCCAAAGAGTTTCAAGATTATAAAACATTGCATAGATTTCTCATTGCTGTATTTAAACCTTTTGATTTTCCCTATTATTTAAGCATTCTCTACTATGAATGACTACCTCTAGGTATATTCACAGGAAAAATCCTTCTTACTTTCCTTATGGCTTAAGCAACATAGATAACCTTAAAAAAAGATCAAAGTAACAAATAAACAATTGTTACTAACCAAATGCCTATTTAACTATCTCTTGATACATTTCAAGCATATTTTATTCACCTTACACTTGGTAAAATTAGAGGGGAGATGCAAAACATCATGCCTCTCTATATTACATATAACAGAGATAAACTACCTCCTCCTAAACTATTTGTTCTTTGCTTTTCCTTTGTTTTTATAGTAATAAGATAACATTTTTCTAAACTATCTATTATTTCCTTTCTTTCCTTTCTCGTGCAATAGATACTGATTTTACCTCCTCCTCCTTACACAATTTAATTAGATATGACAATACAAAGTAACGAAAAACTATATATATATTTCAAAAGAAAATAATTCTCAAATCTATATTCAACTCACCTTATTTCTGATAACAAAATACATAACTATAAACTTCTACATCTGAACATTATATCCCCCTCCCAAAATACACACTTTATGTTTTTCAGTAGAATATAGTGTTCTTCTTGAAGAAAATGAATGAAATGACTTTATTTTAATACTAACCTTTAAATTTTTAAAACTGAGATACCTAATCACTTAAATAAAAGAACAGTGAAACTTATATTTAAAAAGTATTTTTTTTTCGCTTTTTTTTACTTCTACGTAAAGAGTTACAGGGTCATGCTAAATATACACCACTTTCATATGTATACAATTTTCTCCCACCCCTACCAATAAAGGTAGTTACATTTTAGTGAGGCTATCTTCACCTCATAGACATAGTGATATAACAAAAAATTAACCTTTTGAAAGCTTGTAAGATCCTCATATCTTCTCGAACCTACACAAAGCACAAACATATTTTCCATAGCCAAGGTAGTGCTCACCTCCCAACCTTTGGTTGGAAAACCAACCACCCCCGAGCTAGGAGGCAACCGAGGGAACTAGATACAAACAAAACCAAGAAAAACAATATTTTCACACACATGATACACACAAGATTATTTTCACACCCACCCAAGGGATTTTCACTTAACTTTAGGATTCCATCAAGAATCCAATGTGAGGAATGGAGGGTGGACTACACACTCCATGTGGGGACTTATAATAATAACAACAAGTCAATATCATACTCTTATCATTTCACATCCAGCCCCTTTTTAATATCTTCTCTTTCTCCAAAACCCATACCACCAAAACCATTTCTACCATTTCATAATTACTTATGGGTACTCATACCATTTTTGAGACTCTCCTCTTAAGGAGGGATTAAACTTCCCCATGGAGGTTCCTACTCCATACCATCCCCAATGAGTGATGCTTTTCCCAAATTTTGGGTGAGCCTATCCCTATACAACCCTTTTCCCATCACATCAACCACATTCAACAACACAAGAAAACAAGCACCAAAAACATTTTCAAATAAGTATACAAGCAAAACACAAGAGATAAAATACCAAGCAAATTTTTACACACACATGCAATATTTCAAATAAAAACATGGAGAAACATAAAGAATGGTGAATCTATCTCAAAACCAAGCTTAGGGAAGGATTGGTTGAGGTTCCACACAACTCTTCTTCCAACCTTTTCTTCAAACTCCTCCACCCCCAAAATTCAACCAAAATTAAGAATGCAAAAAAATCCCATAACCCTTGTTTTGAGTTTGTTTTATAGGAACTGAAGTTTGAACTCCTTTGAATAGGGAGATGAAATTTGTCAACCTCCCATTCACTCTCCTGGGCACACTCACCCATGTGTTCTCACACATGTGTGAGAATTTGGCAGCCTTTCAAGGCATCTTGGAGAAGTGGGGATGGAAAGAGACTATTCCCCATCCCACTTCCCAAAACCTTATTTTTCATCAAACCTCTTTAAGGCATAAAAAAGAGTGTCCAATCTTGAGATTGACCTGAGATTTTGAGCTAAAAGGTACATAACCCATAGCTACCTGCCCTAGGGACCTTAAACCCATTAAAACACTTAAAAAATATCACTTTTGAATCCCCAAAAAGTGCCTAAAAGTTTAAATCCGATTTTTCCCACTTGAATGGACAACTCACCTCCTAGATGGACCAGAATGACAATAAAAATAAATTTACAAAAATTCACAATTAACATCATGAATAAAATACATCATAGAATGAAACTATAGTCCCTCCAATTGGACTATAGTTTGGGTTCACTAGTTAAATTACTTAGGGTTCCCAAGGGTCACCTCCAATTTCTACTGGCGATGGAAAGTGTACCTACACACTCGATGCACACATTAATCCATCTAAGTAAATCATGTTCATATAAAAATAAAACCATTGCATTCACACATGTTTCATAATTCAAATAACATAAATATCCAATAACATAATTGAAAAATCATTAGCCACCTATCTTGTAACGCCCCGCCACAAAACCCTAGAGGACAAAACACTATCACCTAAAATGGAACAATTTTTTTATATAATTTTTTAAAATGCAACATTCACATGTATGCAAGAGAATATCAACTACTAGTTTCCGATACTAAATCCTCTAGGGTTTGCAACTATGCTACTAATACCCAATTGCTAACTAGCAAGAAATTTAAAATTCATTACCTTTAACATGTTCTAATATCAATATGAAAATTGCATCTAAACATTCCATTTATTTAAACAATCAAAGAAATGCAACCATTACATGTATACATGGGATTAAATTGAATCAAATTATTTAATTACAAATACATTACCAACTACCTCATGTCCATTACATAATAGTGTACTTATCAGACACACCATTACAATTACATTTTGAATAAAGATATCTTCTTGTTTACATGTGAGGGTCATACTTCAACATGGAACATGATACATCATGTGGTACAATTCAAATACAAGTATAACACTTTCCAAGGCCCAATACAATGCAAAAGTCCTCAAAACAAGTGAAATTTTCATGACACATACAAGAGAAGGGAACCCAATGGACAACAAAGCATGTTGCACCCAACTGCGTGGTACCCAAAGGCCCACCCCTCGTGCTAGGAGATAACAAAGGTTCCCACCATCACTGACAAATGATGGACAAAAGACATGCACAAGGCTAACATGACATACAAGAAAAAGTAGTTCAACAACTATGACTATACATCACAAATGGACAAAGGTATAAGACAACATAGGGATTGACATGACAAAGATGAACAAGTAAGGAACATCAAAAAATTAGATTAAACACTTCCAGAGGCACAAAAAAAACCAAGGGGATATAAGAACCAAGAGAATACAAAGTTGTCGTAGGAGAGAGTGTCATCACATAATTTGCTATGGGTTACCCTAGTGTAACCTTCCTAGGCTACCAGACCCCCATCCTGGGTTACCCTGGCTACCTCTATCGGCTATTAGACCCCCATACAAACTGTGCAGGACCAGCTTACCTTCCAATTGGACCAGGTAGTTGGTCTTTCCATTCTAGGCCTTCTCAACTCATCTCAAGCCTATATGAGCACTTGAGCCATGAGCGAGGCATTATCTTATCTTGATTAGTGTTTTAACTACCCCAAACCCTTAATTAATTAATTAGATTATCACTTGATTAAACTCTTAGTGAGTTACCCTGGCACCCCTTTTTGTGTCAGACCCCCACTAAGGGCCACTCCCCTACTGACAACTAGGAAACTAATAAAATCAAGCACAAAACCACTTGCACAATCACAAATCTCATACTCAATACAACATTGTGAGGAATATCCTTCCCGCTTTCAAGTTACAAACTCCAATCACAAGGTGAACATACTGTGCATGGCTAATAGGCATCACATATGTGCTCAATGAAAAGGAAATTAACTCCAAGATTTATCATTCTCTCATCAAGAAAATAATCTCCCTTATCCTCTAGAAGACTCCTAATAGTCACTTACATAAGGATTACATATTCAAACAATACCCACATTCATACCAAACGATGACCATTCACTGGTTTCCACAACCTTTGAAAATCATAAGAGAACATAGAGACATGGTGGGATTATGAGACATTTGTTTTATGATTAACAATAAATCATCAAATTCAAAGGTAATCTTTATATTCATCACTAACTTCATTTATCTTTTACACTATATCAATATTTCTAAGAAACAATGTTTCTTGATTTACACAATTCAATACAATACTAAGAAGGTAGAAATCCTTTACTAATTAATTACAATACATCTTTGTGATATCCATAACTTACATATATCAATATATGCATATCTCAATTTATTTATAATTACCTATTATTTACTTGTTTATTTACTTATTTTCATATATAATTTACCATAATAATAATTTATCCTAAAAGTAATTTTTAAAGAATTATAAGCATTAAAGGAATTATATACATTTAATTATACTATTCCTACTTACATAGGATATTATTTGCTTTTCCCTAGAAAGGAGATAATCTAGGGGAATCCTATTCATACTAACTTAATTTTAGTTTAAAGATTCCTTAAAAAAAATCATGAGAATGTACTCCCTTTACTTTATTTAAGGGATAACTTAATTAAAGATTTCTTTGTTGACTTTCCTTTCTTTCTTAGACTTTAAGCGCTTAATTTATATTTTACTTTATTTTAAAAGTTGCATTATAAAGTGAAGCATCTCAAGATAAAGACTAAACTCTTCTTTCTTTTTATATTTAAATGCACTGACAAGTAAAGCTCATCATTTTAAAAGGGCCGCAAATTTCTAATGCATAAAATCTTAGTTTCAACTCAAGTTAAGCTTCTAAAACGTTATTTTGGATGAAACGAATGCTACAACAACCTACAACGAAACTCTTAGACAAATACATTGTAGATTACATTAAACAAGCTCGTAAGGAAAATACCTAACCTTATCAACGAAATCGTTTATATAGAACTAACTATATATATATAGATATATATATAGATATATATATATATATATAGATATATATATAAGTTTAAATACTCCCTATTATGGAATATTGTGTAAATTATACATACAAGACTTGCTTCCAAATTCAATTTACTCACATATAAGGGTTAAAGGATTCAATAAAATAATTGAACACCTGTTCTAAGGATTAAAGGCACATATTCTCATAACGGAAAGGCTGTCATAGCCATGTGTGGTTCAGAAAAGGCTATTCATAGCTAGTCTCACATAGTCAAACTAAGGCAATGAAAACGGTGAAATGACCAGGAGAATTATACTGGTGATTACTACAACTATGCAAGACTTTCAGATGAGTCTAACAAGAGCAAAGAATAGAGGATAGAGCATGGATCTGTAACTTGCTATTTATTCACTTTTATATAAACCGATATGCATGAATTAACAATCCACAAGGCAGCAATTTACAAAGAAGAAAAATTTTAAGGAGAAAAAGCAATGCCATTCAGACACTAGTTAGGGTATAAGCAGCAAACTACAGATGTGCATTAGACAAAGAATGTTGAGAGACTGCAACTGTACCTAGGCAACCATGCACATGGGAAAAAGGGAGGCCCAAAACTATATATGTGTATAAACATCATTAGCCTTAAGCATGCTAATATTGATGGAGGAATGAGAATATCGATAGAAGGATATCATACACTTCATCCACTTAAAACCATGACGAAACTAAATTCCAGTTTAGGTTAGAATTTAATAACAAAAGATGGTTAAAAAGCTATTCAATACCAAAAGAAGAGCTAAACACAACTATGCATGGTGCGTTTGGAAAAGAAGACGAAGTAGAATATACAGTAAGCAATGGATATCAATAGGAATTCATAGATTGGAAAGAAAATTAGTATTCACACCTCTAAAAATTGATAGAAGGTATCAAATGCTAAGCTAGCTGGAAAGAAAATACATGTGATAAGAGTTGCAAGTAATATGTATTGACTTGGTTCAGAGTTCGATATACAGTCGGTTGAAACAGAGTGCATACATGAACTAAAATTTGGTTGGACAAGAATACACGCATATAAATTATGCTGCTATAGGATCGTAGATAAGCGCATCTACAGGCACACCCAAACCATGCAATTCAAATTTCAATTAGGTGCAAATCAAATTTACTGAGCAAGAAGAAATAGAAGTTACTCTACACATTACAGGTCTAAACTTGATGGTCATAGGGGAATAAAAGAATCAAAGAACCTTTGTGGTTATTGATTCTCAGTTTAACTCTGCATGATATAGGGTGATGGTTGAAGCCAAGAAAACCAGTGGATCAAATTAAATATGAAATGAGAGAGCTTTTACAATAATCAGAGCAACTAGATCCATTGACACAAATATGTATTCCAAAGGATTTAAAGGAAAGAAGAAGACATGTGAATAGATTGGAATGCATGGAAATGATAAGGTAATTTCCTAGCTTCAAACCCTGATTAAATACAATGCATGATAAAAAAAATTACATAGAAATCTTTCACATAACCAATTTCAAAATTATTTTCAAGATTTTTTTTGTAAATTTGTTTCATTAATAGAATAGACAGAGAGAAGAATCAAGAAGCAAAAGAACCTGGAAATAATCATGCAGCTGTTCGAGATTAGAAATTTGATGTAGAGCTCAACAATTTAGCTTTTCAGCACTCTGGTCGATCCTTCTACTGCAAAACCCTTCCCAAATCGCTGAAAGTTTTTTTTTCCCCCACCCTCCTTAATTTATCCCAGATTTATATTAAAACCCTTGTATTGAGGCCGACGATCAATCCGAGCATTAAACATGGTGAAACAAACATGATGTGGCAAAGGGGTGATGTTTCTACGTGTTGTTTTCCTTAGATCGAAACATTTTGCACATATTTCTATAGCTCTTCATTATAGTCCCTGCTCCGTAAAGCCCTTTCATTTTTTATTTTTTATTTTTAAGGATAATGTCATGATGAATTTAGTGGTTTCATCACCTAATTCCTTGCCAGCCAAAATGGGCTCTTGGAAAAGACACCTTATACGCAGTTTGCAACAACCCTCATAATAACTTTCCCTCTTACCAAAAATTGTCTTCCACTTCCTATTTATTTATTTTTAAATTAATTATTTCCTCAACTAATTAAATTTCTATCTTTTCAAATTTTTGTTTAATTTTACATTCCTTTCAATTTACACACAATAAGCTATTAATTAATTAATTTATTATTTTTAAACTTCATATAATGTTTGATTGCACATCACAATAACAATATTTATATTATCTAATTTATTTCATTTACAACAATAAATCTTAATTTATTAAAAATTAAATAAATACTTTCACAATATTTGTTTTAACTTAATTCTTTCATCTTCATTAATCAAGGCCTACAATTTCACCATTTTAATTTAATGAAATAACCGAACAAAGCACAAGTCACAAGCATGACTCAAATGGATAGACCAAACCTCATACAACAACATGGTCAAGGCGAAGGATGAAGGGGCATTACATATCAAATTCCATTTTCATTAACCATAATTTTCATACTCATATCCAATTGCAACATGGTTAGTTCCCACCACTTGTTTCATTCATTCATCATTAAGTTTCTAGATTCAAAATAAACAAACTCAATAACCATAATAAAATTAGATCAATCATCATATAAACTTAAACATTTAAATATTATATCATCAATGTTATCAATTTAGGCATAGATAATAACCAAACTCAAAATAATCCAAGTACTAGATGTATATATAGGGGTGGGCCTCACACTACTATTCATTCATTAATTCATTTTAAGCATTTATCAATATTATTTGAGCATTTATTTATAAGCACTTATCCATCACCATAATCAATCACTTATCCATCAGCATAATCAGCCATTTATCCATCTACATAATCAACTTCACTTATCCATTTCATATTACTCCATTTGAATTAATCATCAAGATATTCAAACATGATCCATTTACATATTTAATTAAATAATTTGAATACATAAAATTATTTAATCATTAAATCCATTTTCATTAAATCAGTCATTTAAATTCACAAATCCACTTTAAATATAATTCTACAACTATATTATATCATAAAACCACTTATTTATCTCTCATTTCAATCAATTTCAATATGCACGTTTCCACTTCAATCTTTTATCATACATCTCTCCCAACATAATCTAACATTTTATCAGATTTTTTTTCTTTTCCATGCATTGTTGTGCACTGGTTGTAAGAAATATAGATGATTATTTCCTCATAGTTTCTTTTGTTGGTAAATGAGAAGCATGATCTTTCATTCATTTGAGGATTCTACCATTGAGCTTCCTATGGTTTGACATTGTGCATGCATGTCTATTGGAATGATTTGAATATTATGCCATGTTCTAGAGATCTTACACAACATTATTATAATTATGGCATCATTGTTTACAATTCAACAATTTTCATTAATTTTTAGTAACTAATTTCTAGTAACTAATTTCTAGTTGCTAATTTCTAGTTGCTAATTTCTAGTGGCTAATTTCTAGTTGCTAATTCCTAGTAGCTAATTTTAGGAGCTGATTTTTATTAACTTTTAGTAACTAATTTTTTAATTTAGATTAATCTTAGCAATTAATTTAGTTTAGATTAATTCTAGTTTTGTTTAATTTTGATTAATTTTAATAATTAACTTTGGTTTCAAATTAATTTTAATTTAGTTTAATTAATTTAGATTAACTTTTAGTTAGTTTTATTAATTAGTTAGATTTAGATTAATGTCATTTTTTTTTCTGTAGTTTAATTTTGATTATGTGGCTAATCTTTGGCCATTTTTGCAGGTTCATTTGTCTAGGAAATGAAAAATAAAAAAAACTTAAACTTTCGTTTGGTGAAGACTAGAGGCTTGAAACTACTAATGACATTTGGTTTAGGATGTTTCTTGAAGATTTGACTTTTAAAACCGATTGTCTTTTAGTATAGCAAACACTTCGATTGGTGCTTAAAAGAACTTTGTTTGTTGTGTTTGGTGTGCTTGCACATTATGTGTTACCTGAGCTAGTGTGTATGTATCCTCTCCCCTTGTGCAGTCGTGTGATCTTGGGTGACGATAAATACACATTATTCTTCCTTTTTATTTTTAGTAGGAGGCTTTCTTGGGGATTTTGTCACCCCAGGGTTTGACCTGAAGCACGTTTCCTAGTTGTCTATATCAAAGAGGGGAGAATGAAAGTTGTACCCCAAGGAGTGGCGAGCATCATTTGAAGCCAAGCCACGAGACCCTCAGTCTTCCAAGACTTGTTGATGATGAGAGTGGGAGTGGGCCTCCCTATTCTTAAGCTATTACAGATGGGCTCTCTATTCACAGTAATCCCATAATAGACACCTTTTGTTTTTAGTAGCCAAAATCTTTCTATTTGTTGGCACAAGAGGTTGGACCTTTGAAGTTGTCCCACACTCTCACAATTCAAAGTTGAGATAGAAAATTCGTTGAGATCTTTAGGTCTTAAGGAATTTAAAGTTTGGTATGCTTCAGAAGTGTTTTCCATGTAACGGGGATCTAGTGCCACCAAACTTCTAAGATATCTGCTCTCAATAAGTGCGGCTAGAGAAATCCAAGTGGAAATCTTGCAAATATTATCTATATGAGCCTAATATTTGTACTTGAATTTTCTTTTATTGTAAAATTCAAACAAAATTCACAATAAAAAAAATCAATACATTATGTTTTATGTGTGTGTATTCAAAGCAAACAAGAAAACAAACACTACACCCAAAACTGAAAAACATTCAAACCTTGAATCAAACTAGACCAACACATCAAAAGAAAGATTGAAATTTAAATCTATTTAGACCAAGGACTTGTTCACTTCATTTTTTTCATCATTCATTCATCCATCACCTCATCCTTTTGCATTAGACATTCCCTATAGGTCAACACTTTATGTCATCCTTTTAGCTTGTATAAACCTCTTTGCATAAACCTCTTGATTAGGAAGCAAATCAAACTTTGATTAGACTATAGCCTCAAATTTGTATTCTCTTGACCTTATCATTTGGAAATAGTCATCCTATTCCTCCTTATTTAGTTTGGTTCCTCAACTCATCAATCCAATTTGAGACCACCTTGTCAAACACATCTTATCAGTCTTTACCTCACCAAGGTCATTGACAATCAGATTAGTTGTTATACATATGTTAGTTTTATTAGCAATTGTATCTTAGGTTTTCCAAAGGTTTTAGCTTTCATACTAGGTCATACTATTCCATCCCCTCATTCCACACTTTGCATATCTTAGTCATAAACTATCGTCAACTTGACTCTTAATCTAGGTATAGTTATTAGACATCCCTATATATTTAAAAATACAAAAAATATCATTAGGTTGTATACCTTAGGCTTAAGTAGTACCTTTGCATTGTCATACCTTAGACATCATATCACATACCTTAGTCATACTCCACATTTCTTCATACCATCACATTTGCATCATCGTGACATTACGTCACCACCATGTCTTCAATTCACCTTGACATACTTGCTAGTGAAGTTTAATACCAATTAATCAACAATGGTCAAGCCCAACAAGCCATCGATTTCAAGAGACAATGGATTAATTCTCTATCCCAATCACCCACAACCCAGAGTCAACAAACCATCTATCCCTCTTACCAAAAATCCATAAGCCCTAGTCATGCATCCATATACCCTCACTATCAAGAGTCTCTTAGCACAATCCATGCCATTAATCCATAAAAAACATCTATTAATCACCCTTATCCTAACCTTGAAAAGAAAACCAGCCTGCCACGAGTCCATTCCAAGCCACTACATCCTATCTTAGTCCATCATCCCTCTGATGGAGCTTCTAAAATTCTAAGGAATCTTCTCTTTGCCCCAAGGGCTTAGTCTCCATTTTTGAACCCTTGTCCCCATGAATGAGTACGGTCTAATTTATAAGAGTATGCAAGCATTATAATTGCAAGTTGACCTACTCCATCGGTCACCAATCTCTCAATTCATCTCTTGATCCATATAGCACATTAGTTCACTAACCTCTCTAGCTTGAAGCACTGGTCACTAATTATTCCATTGAATAGAGCTTTTCCCTCAAGTCAGTTTTTAATTTTTGCATGGTGACTTAAGCTTAAGTCACAAACCCTCAAAGGTCATATTGTGATTGAATAAACTAAGTAATTTCCATTAAATGCTAACATTGTTTGGAGTGCAGGTTTAAAGATTCAAAGATCTAGGATAAGATCTTGGCCACACCTCACTAGCTTGTGAGTGCTAGGTGTCTGACGAGGGAGCAAACCTAAGACACAAAATAACACTCACAAAATAGAGAATAATATTTTATTCAAAAATATGGAACTCTTACATGCAGAAGATTTCAAATCCTCAAGCTCTATAATACATGCAAATTACAGACTTACAGAAAATTACCCAGATTCCCCTTTAGTAGCATAAGAACTTCTTTCCCCAAAAAGTTGCCAAAAAATTAGAAAATAGCCCATAAATAACCCCCTTTTTGGTTTGGAGCCAAAAACAACATTCGAGATATGAGTTTTGGCGATTTGGAGCCAAAATTACAATTTGAAATTCAAATTTAAATTCACATTCGAAAATTAGCACATTTCTAAAATATGCACCACATAGCACATCAGTTCACTAGCCCCTCTAGCCTGAAGCACTGGTCACCAATTATTCCACCAACTAGAGCTTTTCCTTAAAGTCAGGTTCTAATTTTTCCTCAGTAACTTAAGGTTAAGTCACTCACCCTCAAAGGTCATATCACCATCGCTAAACCAAGTAATTTCTATTAAATGCTAACATTGTGTAGAGTGCAGGTTTAAAGATTCGAAGATCTGGGATAAGATCTTGCTTGTACCCCACCAGCTCGTGGGTGGTAGGTGCCGATAGATAAAAAGTAGCGAGGCTAGTGAGAAGTAGACACCTTTCCTTCTACAATTGTTGGACCCACTCCCCACTACTGTGCCCATGGTCAAGATTAAATCTGGGGAACAATCTTCATCATCCCCACTAACTAATTGCGAGGAAATGAAGGTTGGTCAAGACTAGCAAGATCAACGAGATCTCAACACATATCTTGGTCTATTAAGTTTGAGAGGAAGGTGGAGCCCACACATTGAGAAGATATCATCTAAAATGGATGAATACTATTGGCCATGGACACTTTAGCTAAGCACCGCTAGAAGTCAAAAGTGGTCAAACTAAGACTGACCATTTGATGTGCCATCTTAGCAGAGGATCAACAACTTATATTTAAAATTGATGAAATGCACGTGGTAACTATTTTCACTATGCAAACAGCTTGCGTTAATGGCCAGATCTCTATAGGAGTGATCAAATTTATCTCAATTCATGTGGAAACACAAATGCTAGTAATCATGAAGTGTGGTCTATGGATTTCCATGCAATTGGGAATTAAACAATGACAGTAAATATGCCAAGGAGTTTCCTAGATTATGCATGTGTTTTGTTGAACATTGATTATGGGCGCCATTGTTTCACATGATAAATATAGAAGGAATAGTTTCTATTTTTGTCATTCACACTTAGCAGTTAGAATTTTTCTTGATAAAGATGAGGTGAGTTTGAGCAATTAACAAATAAAGAAAATGAGTGAATCAGTGAGGAAGTATGTTAGCTTGAGCTTGCAAAATCCTGGTACTGGTGTACCGAAAGTTGCTTCAACCATGGAGGTCGACATTCCTACAGGAATGCCCATACTTGCACCCATAAGGAGTAGCCTAAAATTACAATTTCAGAACACTGTTGTTGGAAAAGTCAAAGATAAAGGCTAGGAACTAGTGCGCTTCGCTTTTGGAGGATGTAGAAGAATCAGGTATGGGCGTGGCTCCTTCAGGTGCTAACACTCACCCATTCACCTTAATGAGAACTCGTCAGACAGCAAGACTGGTACAAAATTTGAGTATCAGCGGTATGTCAACACTTTGGGTCAAACTCAGGCCCCAAGAGAATAAATATTATTTTTTTCCTCCATTGGTAGTTAGAACTCCAACTAGGCAAATTGGTACTATGTTGTGTAAGGAAAAGGTTGGGGAATAAGTTGAGGTTTTCTCTCCATCCCTTGCGATGACTTAGAGTGGGCATGTGTACTGTGGTCTAGAAATTGCTAGGAGTGGGGTGGCTAGTCGATGAAGAATTTCCATGTGGGATGGTAAATTCTGGGTTTGATATATTACTGTGGTGGTTAGTTTCTTCTTCGATGTACATAACTATTACTTTTTGGGTCTGATGTTGAATGTGTGCCCTTGTGGAGATGTGGACATACGATGTTGTGTGTACCAGGTGATAAAGGGAGATTCTGGAGGGCCTTTTCATCTTCCCTTTTGGATGGTGGTTGTAATTTTCATTTACCGCATGTTCAATGTGTTATTGCATAATCTGTATGTGGGAATTTTTGAAATGCAGATGAAATTCTAGGTGAAATTAAAGTTTGTGATGAAATTGCATTTGAGCCTAAAGCTTTTTTTTCTCCCTTACTCTATAAAAGGGAATCTAGGGCTCATTTTATGAAAAAAAGAAAAAAAATTGGTTAGGTTTGGAGTCGAGTGTACATGGGTAGAACAATAGGAATAGAATAGATAGTCTATTTTGAGCTTTTGGAAGAACATATGCAAATTATCTTAAGTTGTTATTTAGATATGATTGATAAACATGAATGAATGTATAATTCTAATATATTTTCTCTCCTTATGTGAAATTATGTAAATTTTGAATGGAATATTAATGATATTTTCATTCTTCTTTGAACATATGTTCAAATGTATGTCTTTGTTTCTGTTTTGATTCAAGTAATCAATTAAATGCTTAAATGGAGTCTTAGATTTACAATTATTTGTAGTGGATTTGATAAGTAGTTATGTATTAGAAAGAGTGACCTCCATAATTCAAGGTTGTTATGAGAGCAATCCATCCCATAAACTTTTAAAGTCATTTATGTGCTACTGGTTCTTGTGTATGTGACTCTATTTCCCAAATGTAACAAGGAACTAATCTATTCCTTAATAATTCACCTAAAGGATTAATCAAATAATTTTCTAATGACCTACCTAAAGTCAGGATTTAAATTCATTTTTAAAATTCATCAATCTCGATGCATGTATTTGTCAGTTATCACATGTATAATGTCCTTTGTTTTGATGAATGTGTAAGCAATTTATTTAGAGATAAGCCAATCTTGTAGTAATTGTAACATAATTATCCTTCATTCAAAATCATCTATGAAAATTATGTGTTATGTAAAGGATATTCTCAAATGAACACAATAGGAAAACCCTCATTGGTCCCACAGAGCCTAAACTGTAGAAGATTTTAGTCATTGACTAGATCTTGTTAGTTGGTCAGTCATTTAAGGAGTCTTGAGCATACGAATTGGCTATCTCCTAGAGATTTCTTAGGTGCACTGGAAAAAAAACCAACACCCTCAACCCATTCCAAGCCTCCAAATCATATCCTAGTCCATCATCCACAAATCCATTCCTATTTATTCCATCCCAACCTACATTTAGTCAAGAAAATACATTTGGTCATGGTCTGCAAACTGGACTCGAAAGGTTTTTTAGGGAAAAAAGTAGAAAGTGGAACTTGAATAAATTTCAAACCATGAATGATCTTGACTTGATTCTTTCACCAAAGCGTTTATTTTTCTATCCTGAACCTTCCCATAAATTTTTGTCTTCCCATGCCTTCAAATCCACACCTACTAAAAATAGCAGTTGAGTAGAAAAAGTAGAAAAGTAGTTCTGAAAGTTGGAAACTCTTATTCGGCAAAAAGGGTATCCAAAAATGCAAAAGCATCTATAAAAAGCAAACAAAAGGAAAGCATGTTTTTTTGGGTGATGCAAGATTGCCCTCACACCACTGTATGCTCCTGCATCATTGTTAGCAGATTAAAAGCAGTGAGGTTGCTGAAATGCAGACATGTGTCCTTGTACAATCTTTGGACTCACTCCCCACTACCATGACAATGGTCCAACACCTTCAACAAACAACCGAGATTAAATTTGAGGAACGATATTCACCATTCCTTGCTGGCTTGTTGGGTAAAAATGAAAGTTGGTTAAGACTAGCGAGATCAGCGAGATCTCGACTCCTATCCTAGTCTATTCAATTCATGAGGAAGGTGGAGCCCACACACTAAGAAGATATCATTGAGATGGATGAATACTATTGGATGTGGACACTTCAGCTAAGCACTGCTAGAAGTCAAAAGTGGTCAAACTTAGACCAGCCATTTGATCTTCCATCTTTGGAGAGGATCAATGGCTTGTATTTAAAATTGATGAGAGGCACATGGTAACCAATTTCATTATGCAACCGACTCACATTAATGGCTAGATCTTTGCAAGAGTGATCATTTGAATTGATCTCAATTTATGTGGAAAGACAAATGTTGGTAATCATGAAGTGTGGTCTATGAATTTCCATGCAATTGAGAATTAAACGGTGATAGTACATATGCCAATGAGTTGCCTGGATTATGCATGTATTTTGTTGAACATTGATTGTGAGTACCATCATTTCACATGATAAATATAGAAGGACTAGATTCTATTCATGTCATTCACACTTAGCAATTAGAAGATTTCTTCATAAAGACGAGGTGATTTTGAGCAATTAACAGACAAAGAAAATAAGTTAACCAATGAGGAGGTTTTTTTGCTTGAGCTCACAGAAACCTGGTGCTGGTGTACCCAAAGCTGGTTCAACCATGGAGGCCAACGTTCCTACTAGAAATCTCATACTTGCACCCACAAGGTGTAGCCAAAGATTACAATTTTAGAACACTGCTATTGGAAAACTCAAAGATAAAGGAAAGGAACTAGTGTGCTTCACTGCTGGAGGATGTAGAAGAATCATGTATGGGCGTGGCTCCTTCGGGTGCCAACACTCACCCATTCACCTTACTAAGAGCCTGTAAGATAGAAAGGCTAAGATAGACTCCAAGTATCAATAGTATCTCAACACTTTGGTTCGAACTTAGGCCCCAGGAGAAGAAATATTGTATGTTCCTCCATTGGAAGTCAGAACTCCAAGCGAGTGAAATGGTATTGTGCTATGTAAGGAAAAGGTTGGGGAAGAAGCTGAGGTTTTCTCTCCTTCCCTTGTGATGACTTGGAGTGGGCATGTGTATCATGGTCTAGAAACTGTTAGGAGTCGAGTGGCTAGTCGATGAATAATTTCCATGTGGGATGGTAAATTTTTGTTTTGGTATATTGTTGCAGCGGTTAGTCTCTTCTTTGGCATATGTAAGTATTACTTTTTGGGTTTGATCCTAAATGTGTTCCCTCATGGTGATGTGGACATCTGGTGTGGTGTGTACCGGGTGATAAAGAGAGATTTTGGTGGGCCTTTCCATCTTCCCTTTTGGATGGTAGCTGCAATTTTCATTTACCCCATGTTCAATGTGTTATTGCATAATTTGTATGTGATAATTTTTGAAATGTAAATGAAATTTTGGGTGAAATGAAATTTTGTGATGAAATTGCATTTAAGCCTGAATCTTGTTTTTCTCCCTTACTCTATAAAAGGGAATCTAGGGCTCATTCTACGAAAAAATAAAAAATTCTAGTTAGGTTTGGATTCGAGTGTACATGGGTAGAACGATAGGAATAGAATAGATAGTCTGTTTTGAGCTTTTAAAAGAACATATGAAAATTATCTTAAGTTGTTATGCATATATGACTGATAAACATGAATGAACATATAATTCTAATATATTTTCTATCATTATGTGAATTTATGTGAATTTTTAATGGAATGTTAATGATATTTTCATTCTTCTTTGAACATATGTTCAAATGTACATGTCTTTGTTTTTGCTTTGGTTCAAGCAATAAATTAAATGCTTAAATGGAGTCTTATATTTACAATTATTTGCAGGGGATTTTATAAGTAGTTATGTATCAGAAAGAGTGAACTCTGTAATGCAAAGTTGTTATGATAGCATTCCATCCCATAAAATTTTAAAGTCATTTTTGCACTACTAGTTTTTGTGTATGTGACTCTATTGCCTAAATGTAACAAGGCATTGATCTATTCCTTAATGATTCACCTAAAGGGTTCATCAAATAATTTTCTAATGACTAACCTAAAGTTAGGATTTAAATTTATTTTTAAAATTCATCAATCTCGACGCATGTATTTGTCAATTATCATGTAGAATGTCCTTTGTTTTGATGAATGGGTGATTAATTTACTTAGAGATAAGCCAATCTTGTAGTAATTGTAACATAATTATCCTTCATTCAAAATCATCTGTGAAAATGATGTGTTACATAAAGCATATTCTCAAATGAACACAATAGGAAAACTCTCTTTGGTCCCACAGAGCCTAAAGTGCAAAAGATCTCAGTCATTGACTAGATCTTGTTAGTTGGCTAATCATTTCAGGGGTCTTGAGCATATGAATTGGCTATTCCTTAGATATTTCTTAGGTGCACTAGAAATACAACCAACAAAATGGCAACTCTACTGGGGAATGCACTGAGAAGTCTAGTTGTAGATTGTCTTATCAAAGATTCATTCAAGTCTTGAAGAATTAAGCTTAAAGGGTCATTGAGTAGAGTCATACTATTAGCCATTCTAAATTTGGCGTATCCGAGCATCATTATTTAGATAATTAAGAAGTCCTTGAACCTAGAAAGATTTGTTGCAGTAAAGATCAAAGAATATAAGTGTGACTCTGCTGGTGGATGATACCCAAAACAATATTTACTCTTGAAGATCTTTCCTTTGTGAGAAGAGGTGGTGACTCTGTCCAAAGAACTAGTTGAATTGTGAAGAAATTTTCTAGATTTGCACCCTTTGCAATCAATAGGAAGGATTAGTAGCTGCTAAAAATTTCTAGGTATTCTCATAAATCTAGAGCAAGCATTATTCTATTTGACAAAATTTTGTGAGAACTTTCAAGACTTAAGATCATAAATGGTTCCCTATTAGATGAATTTGCAATAAGACAAAGAATAATAATGGTTCTTCATACTTCTAATGTGCAAATCTTATAATTATTTTTAGAAGTATGTTATTCTTTTGAATACTACCTTGTAGAGAGTTATCCTATAAAGGATCAAGCACAAGTATGTAGGGTAAAGAGGTCATGTCATGCCATCAAAGGGATTTTACTATTGAAAGGTAGATGTCATTTATTTTCATGTCATTTATTTTCAGTGGCTTTAAAGGTTTCCCAAACTTAATCCCTTAGAAGGTTAGGAGATACTTGCCCAAATTTAGAGGGCAAAGTTCAGAATCAGCCTCTAAACATCTGTAATCCTTCATGGATGTGATGGGGATTATGAGATAAGTTATGAAGATGTTGTCATGAAACCCTTTGTTCAATCCTTGAAGGATGATTCCAGGGATTGGTATTCATATCTTCCAGTAGGTTCCATAGCTTCATGGAATTAGTTCATGACAAGTTTTGTTGACCAATTTAGTGAAAGGGTAAATCCAAGTCTAGTGAGAAGAAAATTTATGGAAATTAATATAAGTGGAGGTGAATTAGTTCTTGTTTTCAACCTTCGGTTTTCAAAAGAAATTAGGGAAATTCTAGAATACATAAGGCCAAATGATGCAAAATGTTTGGTTGTATACCTAGGATCATTTGACAAGAAGATTAGGTTCTTATTAAGAGACAAAGAACCCAAAACTTTGCACCAAGCATATCACATTGCCATTGACATTGAGAACAATTTGAGATACTCAATAATGAAGGGACCTATGACTACTAGTAATAATTTTAGCATTGCCCAAAGGTTTGAACCAAGTAAATCAGAAGGTAAGAGGATTTGTCAAGGAGGGGATCTCATGAATGTTGTATCCACTTTATTCCTAGGAAATGCAAAGTGTGAGCAAGCATCAACTTCACATCAAAAAAGGATGGGAAGCTATGACATAACTTTTTCTATTAGAAATCTATATGAGGGTATGTGCAGGATCATCATCGAAAAAATAGGCCCTTAAGTGGCAAAAAATTCAAAAGAATCAGAGTTAGGCAACTTGACATAAAAATTTGAATAAGTTATGTATATTATTTCAAAAATATGTAAGAATAGAATCTGTAGAAAATTGAATGTAGTTTCTAAACTACTAGATTATTTTTTTTTTTTAAATCTATTTTGTGAAAATTTGAAATTTCAATGCAATAGTACTTAAATTTCAAGAAAAAAATAAGTAGGTGCTTGTATGACCACCCTAACTACAATAAAATGATAATATTTTTTTATAATATTTTAAACATAAGTAGAGGACTCATGTCCGGATGTGATGCATATTTTTTTATAATTTTCTTCCAAGTAAATAATTAATTATGAATTTTTTATTACAACTTTTTAAAAATATAAAAATTTGTATGTCTGACCACCTTAACATGGTCAAAACTTTATGAAATTCAATTTTTCTTTTTTTAATCCTATAGTATGCAAAGTATAGAATGTGATGGATGTTTCTAATTCAAAAAATGTGATACTATTTGAAAGCTATAGATATTTTTCAATTAGCCTATCAATCAGGACTTTAGTCATAATTCAAATAGAAAATGAATAATAATTATTTATTAAATTCAAATTAAAGGGTATGTGCAGGATCATCATGGAAAAAGTAGGCCCTTGAGTGGGAAAATTTTTAGAAAAATTAGAGTCAAGCAACTTGACGTAAAAATTTGAATAAGTTATTTATATTATTTCAAAAAGTTATTTATATTATTTCAAAAATATGTAAGAATAGAATACATAGAAAATTGAATGTAGTTTCTAAACTAATAGGTTTATTTTAAAAAGAAAAAAAAGTATTTGGTGAAAATTTGAAATTTCAATGTAGTAGTACTTAAATTTCAAGGAAAAAATAAGAAGTAGATGTCTATCTGACCACCCTAACCACAATAAAATGATAGTATATTTTTATAAGATTTTAGATATAAGTAGATGACTCATGTCTGGATGTGATGCATATTTTTTTGTAATTTTTTTCCAGGTAAACAATTAATTATGATTTTTTTATTACAACTTTTTAAAAATATAAAAACTCGTATGTCTAACCACCTTAACTTGGTCAAAACTTCATGAAATTTAATTTTCTTTTTATTAATCCTATAGTATGTGAAACATAGAATGTGACACATGTTTCAGATTCAAAAAATGTGATACCGTTTGAAAGCTATAGATGTTTTTGAATCAGCCTATGAATCAGGGCTTTACTTGTAATTCAAATAGAAAATGATTAATAATTCTTTATTAAATTCAAAGTAAAGCATAATTTATATTGGTGGAAAGCTAATAATCTCCTTTAAAAACATGTTTTTCTTTCATCAATTTAGGGTAAAGAAAATTCATCAGCCACATACCCTACAAATACCCATCATATTGCCACTTTTTGGCCCATCATGATTTTCCACATACCCTAAAACATAATTTATATTGGTGTAAGGCTGAGAATCTCCTTTAAAGACCCTTTTCATTTCATCAATTTTTGGTTAAAAAAGTCGTCATCCATATACCCTACAAATGCCCATCATATCACCACTTTTTGGCCCATCATGATCCTGCACATACCCATGAAATAAAGGGACATGCAACTGAGTCACCATATGACTTATTCTCAAGATTTTTTGATGCTTTAATGGAAATACCTAAAAGTTTTAGACCTAGTGATCTAATGTGCATTAATTTTTTTTGTGAAGCATATATGTCAAGGTCTAGCCAATGGTTTGAGGATCTAAAGCCTCATAGCCATGATCAAGTAGTGGATAGGATTAATATTGTGGAAAACATTAAGCATGGTCATCTGCCTCTATCTGTTTCTCATGATGTGAGTAGTGGTTGCCATGTTCAAGAAGACCAAAGGTCAAGATTATCAGGTCAAAGAGAAGCATCAAAACTAGAACAGTTGACTCTTGAATGTTGTCATTTCACTAATAACCTAGAAGTGGAAGCCAACAATAGTGCAGATGATGAAGAGGGTGAACATGAAACTAAGGAGGTGGTGCCTAATTACCTTCCTTGGGATGTTGTAAATTGTGAGCAAACAAAAGAAATGCAAGATGAAGACTCACAACTTAATGCACCAGTCAATGTAGGGAATACATTGGGTCCCAATGCTATGGTACACATGAGGAATTGAAGTGAAGAGATTGAATTGGAGCAATCTGTCGTGGAATATGATTCTTCATATGAAGTAGAAATGGAATCCCTTGCTTCTAGTAGGGGGTATGTAAATAGCATTCAGGGTGTGTGTTTCTTAGGTAGTGAGCAATTCTCTTCATTTGAAGAATTATCTGAGTGGGTCAATTTTTGCAAACATAAATGATGAGGAGAATGTTGAGATTGTCTCTCTTTGTTCCTTAAGTGACTATAATGACTTTGAGTACAATGATAGTTTGAATTGTTGGCATCATGACTTTAAAGATGATGAGATACATCCAATTAATGTATGGAACAATCTTTTATTTGATGAAGATGCCTTGGATAGATATGTTGTAAATGGAAATCCCCATTGGTGTAGGAGCAATCCTCTTTTTGAGGATACCTCTAAGGAGTATCTGACAAGTACCATCAATGGAAATGTTGATGTTGGTAGTTGTGTCAATGAAGATATCACTTATGAATTGCCAAGTTCTAAACTACCTGGAAGTTGTGGGGATGCAAACATCAACAAAGAAGCTCCCAAACATGGTGTCATCTCTGGATATAGCATGGATATCCAAAAGGATGCACATGGTTGCATTGATTCTCCTAGGGTGAAGAGTTGTACACTTGGAAAAACAATTGAAAGGTCAAGCATTCATGTTCCATCAGATGATTACATGGATATTCCAACAAAAATTCCTTGTGTTGAGGAGGAGTTACTTGATGATTCTGCAAAGGATGCAAATTTTACAGTACATTCTTACCCATGTGAATGGTAGTTCAAAGACATAGGTGATTATGAGAATGATATAGGACAGTATGAAGCTACAATGGAGTTCTTTGCAGATACTCCTTATTTGATGGATTTCATTATGGAACTTCTTTCACCTAATGGGGTTAAAACTTGTGGTAAGGATGTTGACAATAGACCTAGTCATGCTTTCTTGCTTGAATTCACCAAGGATTGGCGTAGTTTGAGCCAAAGTGTATGAGTTTTTCAAGTTTGATGAATAGATGGAATACGATGGTATACTTCATGATAGTGTAGAATATGAGGGATTCCTTTTTCCTATTCAATCTGATGAGCATGTAATGGAAAGAGACAAATGTGGCAGTGCTATTTCAAGTACTATAGGCAGTGTTGATCAAGATAGTACTGATAAATTGGGATTACACAATAATGATATGAATTCACTGCAAGATAAACAAGCCACAGTCTTTGATAGAGGGAAGAATTTTCCCTAAAAAATTAAGGGTTTGGGGCCTCTACCTTGTGGAAGTAATCCATAATGTATATTCTATAAGTAGTGTACATATGCTAGTCTAGATTGTTGCTTTCTGTTGGGTCTAGTTACCTTGTCCAAGTGAGTTCCTTGGTTTTTTTCTTCTACCCTAGTCTACTTCAACTAGAGATTCTATTCTCACCATACCCACCAGGGGTATGCATCCTTGAGCATGAGCCATTAATCGAGCTTCTAAAATTCTAAGGAATTTTCTCTTTACCTCATGGGCTTAGTCTCCATTTTTGAACCCTTCTCCCCATGAATAAGTAGGGTCTAATTTAAAAGAGTATGCAAGAATTATAATTGCAAGTTGACTTGTTCCATTGGTCAGTAATCTCTTAAGTCATCTCTTGAGCCACATAGCACATCAGTTCACTAGCCCCTCTAGCCCGAAGCACTGGTCACTAATAATTCCACCAACTAGAGCTTTTCCTTAAAGCCAGGTTCTAATTTTTCCTCAGTAACTTAGGGTTAAGTCACTCACCCTCGAAGGTCATATCACCATTAGCTAAACCAAGTAATTTCTATTAAATGCTAACATTGTCTAGAGTGCAGGTCTAAAGATTCAAAGATCTAGGATAAGATCTTGCTTGTACCCCACCAGCTCATGGGTGGTAGGTGCCGATAGATTAAAAATAGCGAGGCTAGCGAGAAGTAGACATCTTTCCTTGTACAATTTTTGGACCCACTCCCAACTACTGTGCCCATGGTTTGAAAGCTTCAACAAATGGTTGAGATTAAATTTGGGGAATGACCTTCATCATCCCCGCTGACTAATTGGGAGGAAATGAAAGTTGGTTAAGACTAGCAAGATAAACGAGATCTCAACACCTATCCTGGACTATTAAGTTTGAGAGGAAGGTGGAGCCCACACATTGAGAAGATATCATCTAAAATGGATGAATACTATTGTCCATGGACACTTCAGCTAAGCACTACTGGAAGTCAAAACTGGTCAAACTAAGACTGACCATTTGATGTGCCATCTTAGCAGAGGATCGACAACTTATATTTAAAATTGATGAAATGCTCGTGGTAGCTATTTTCACTGTGCAAACAACTTGCATTAATGGCCAGATCTCTATAGGAGTGATCAAATTTATCTCAATTCATGTGGAAACACAAATGCTTGTAATCATGAAGTGTGGTGTATGGATTTCCATGCAATTGGGAATTAAACAACGATAGTAAATATGCCAAGGAGTTTCCTAGATTATGCATGTGTTTTGTTCAACATTGATTATGGGCACCATTGTTTCACATGATAAAAATAGAAGGAATAGTTTCTATTTGTGTCATTAACACTTAGCAGTTAGAATTTTTCTTCATAAAGATGAGGTGAGTTTGAGCAATTAATAGATAGAGGAAATGAGTGAATCAGTGAGGAAGTATGTTAGCTTGAGCTTGCGAAAGCCTGGTACTGGTGTACCAAAAGTTGCTTCAACCATGGAGGCCAAAATTCCTAAAGGAAAGCCCATACTTGCACCCATAAGGGGTAGCCTAAAATTACAATTTCAGAATAGTGTTTTTGGAAAAGTCAAAGATAAAGGCAAGGAACTAGTGTGGTTCACTGTTGGAGGATGTAGAAGAATCAAGAATGGGCGTAGCTCCTTCGGGTGCTAACACTCACCCATTGACCTTAATGAGAACCCATCAGATAGCAAGACTGATACAAACTCTTAGTATCAGTGGTATGTCAACACTTTGGGTCAAACTCAGGCCCCAAGAGAATAAATATTATTTTTTCCTCCATTGGTAGTTAGAACTCCAACCAGGCGAACTGGTATTGTGTTGTGTAAGGAAAAGGTTGGGGAAGAAGCTAAGGTTTTCTCTCCATCCCTTGCGATGAATTAGAGTGGGCATGTGTATCGTGGTCTAGAAATTGCTAGGAGTGGGGTGGCTAGTCGATGAAGAATTGCCATGTGGGATGGTAAAATTTGGGTTTGATATATTATTGTGGCGGTTAGTCTCTTCTTCGATGTACATAACTATTACTTTTTGGGTCTAATGTTGAATGTGTGTCCTTGTGGTGATGTGGAGATACAATGTTATGTGTAGTAGGCGATAAAGGGAGATTTTGGAGGGCCTTTGCATCTTCCCTTTTGTATGGTGGCTACAATTTTTATTTACCGTGTGTTCAATGTGTTATTGCATAATCTGTATGTGGGAATTTTTGAAATGCAAATGAAATTCTAGGTGAAATTAAAGTTTGTGATGAAATTGCATTTCAGCCCGAAGCTTTTGTTTCTCCCTTACTCTATAAAAGGGAATCCAAGGCTCATTTTATGAAAAAAAGAAAAAAAAATGGTTAGGTTTGGAGTCGAGTGTACATAGGTAGAACAATAGGAATAGAATAGATAGTCTATTATGAGCTTTTGGAAGAACATATGCAAATTATCTTAAGTTGTTATGTAGATATGATTGATAAACATGAATGAATGTATAATTCTAATATATTTTCTCTCCTTATGTGAAATTATGTAAATTTTGAATGGAATATTAATGATATTTTCATTCTTCTTTGAACATCTGTTCAAATGTATGTCTTTGTTTTTGTTTTGATTCAAGTAATCAATTAAATGCTTAAATGGAGTCTTAGATTTACAATTATTTGTAGTGGATTTGATAAGTAGTTATGTATTAGAAAGAGTGAACTCCATAATTCAAAGTTGTTATGAGAGCAGTCCATCCCATAAACTTTTAAAGTCATTTATGTGCTACTGGTTCTTGTGTATGTGACTCTATTTCCCAAATGTAACAAGGAACTAATCTATTCCTTAATAATTCACCTAAAGGATTGATCGAATAATTTTCTAATGACCTACCTAAATTCAGGATTTAAATTCATTTTTGAAATTCATCAATCTCGATGCATGTATTTGTCAGTTATCACATGTATAATGTCCTTTGTTTTGATGAATGTGTAAGCAATTTATTTAGAGATAAGCCAATCTTGTAGTAATTGTAACATAATTATCCTTCATTTAAAATCATCTATGAAAATTATGTGTTATGTAAAGCATATTCTAGAATGAACATAATAAGAAAACCCTCATTGGTCCCACAGAGCCTAAACTGTAGAAGATTTTAGTCATTGACTAGATCTTGTTAGTTGGTCAGTAATTTTAGGAGTCTTGAGCATATGAATTGGCTATCTCCTAGAGATTTCTTAGGTGCACTGGAAAAACAACAAACACCCTCAACCCATTCCAAGCCTCCAAATCCTATCCTAGTCCATCATCCGCAAATCCATTCCTATTTATTCCATCCCAACCTACATTTAGTCAAGAAAATACATTTGTTCATTGTCTACAAAATCATATTCCATTGCCTAAACTTGAGGATACACATTAAGAGGAAAATCCAAGGCATGACATCATAACTTCACCTTCATGTCAAGATCAAAGTAGTCCATCCCATGACCCCATCCTTAAATCCATTCAAGAAGTCATTCTAGATAAGCATGGCATCCAAAATACACCTATCCTTGATCAAGATCCCATTCACAATCATGTCATTCAAGACAAACCCATCTTTGACCAAGAAACTACCATTGATCAAGAAACTCACAAAAATCCACTCATCGACCTTTATGTGATTCATGATCATACATTTGAATTTGATCCTATCCAAATATCAAACACATCCTTTTCCAAAAATGAGACACTTGCCTTTGTGGGACACATAGATGATCTTCCTCTAGAACAAGAGTCTTCTACTCTAGACATATTTGCAAATGATCAAGCTATAGATGAATTCACTGAACTCAATGATAATTACCACAAGGAAGGTTTCTACATAAACTTGGAAGCATCAATATCATTTGAAGAACATTCAAAATCTAATGTTCCAAAAAATTAGACCAAAGATATCAATCAAAAAGCTATCACACATATCAATTAAGCTAATATATTCTATCAACTAGGATCATCCACTTTTATCAAATCAGGCTTTCTCATAGAGGAGAAGATTATAAGTAACAGTGTCAACATACATAATGATGGGTTAGAATCTTGTTTTCAAAACAAAAAATACCCCATCACAAATATATTTTTTTAGAGCATATAGTATTAAGGAAAAGGACTATGCGTACACAAGCAAGGAATTCGAGAACCAATACAATTTTATGAAAATACTAGATATCAAGGTCTTGGATATTCTTCAGTTAGGGAAGCCAATGATGTTAGTGGTACCTCCTCAATATTAGGGGAAACTTTATCTGATCCGAACATCAAAATGGAGGCCATGGGTAATTCTTGTCATAAGGTTGCTGCCAACACTCCTTCCATCCATACCATAAACCATCATTCCCAATATCTTAAACCTTCCTTTTGGAATGAGCAAAAAGAAAATTATTACAAATCCAAAGTTCAAAGTCAGAAATCAAATGCCATTTTGTAATACCCCTCATGTTACTGCTTGTTCTTGACATTCTCTGTGGTTTTGTTTGGCACATTGTGGTTTGATGATACTGTTGATATTATGTTGTGGTAGCTTAGACTGTTACTGATTATATTACTCTTATGATGTCATGGATATTATAATGATATTTTTATTTATGATTCTTTTGATGGAGTTAATTGGAATGCAGTAGACTAGAGAATAGTAATTGATGATGTTGATGCAAGTTAATGTAATTTTATAATGTAATAGATGATGATCTGATTTTGTGAGGGGACAGGTAGCATCACTCATTCGCGAGCGCCCTGCTACACTGCAAATCCTTCTCACAATGCTTTGTAATTGATTATATGTATATATGTTGTGTATCACCTTGTTGGATGTAGGAATAAGACTTGATTCCACCTATTTCGATAGGTTTGGGTGAGCATTGTACCAACCCAATGGCAGGAAGTTGAACAAAGGTGACATGGAGGTAACCCATTCCAAGATGTCAACTATCTTGTACCTTCTTGGTTTTGTGCGTCTTGGTCATAGCCACTTTGTTGTTACATTAGTCTTTGTATGTTATTGTGATTTTATGACTTGTCTAATGTGGTGTATGGTTTTATATTGTGATTTAAATAATTAAACAATTAATAAAATAAAGCATAAATTAATAAATAAATTAATAAATAAATGTTAGTAGTAGTTTGTGAAAATATTAAATTTATTTTGAGAAAATCTTGCAAATGGTTGATTTTTAATTATTTTATTAGGCATGTGATCATTTAATAAAGTGTTTGTGGAGATGATAAATAAATAAATAAATAAAAAGTTAAAATTTGTGGATTTGAATATATATTTAAATTTTATTCATTTTTTTAGAGAAGTGACTTCTGGTATTCACGAGAAGAGGAAATGGAAGAGACTTTCTAAGTATTGATTTTATTTAGGGGATTTTTCTTTGTATGGGGTTGCATTCTTTTCTTTTAGATTCGAGAGAAATTTTGCATTCACTTTTTCTGTCAGTCCCTTTCTATTATTCTAGAAAATTTATTGAAGAATAAGATTCAAGTTTGAGGGAGGATTTTGATCTGTTGCTGGAAACAATCGGCAGTGAAGGATTTGATCTGCAAAAAGGATAAATCTTCCACAGTTTTTCTCCAGGCACAGGACACCAGGTTCTCCTTCTTCTTTTTAAATTATCTTCTTTCTATAGCATCAAATGAAACAAGAATTGTTCTTTGTGAATGAAATTTTCTCCTGGGATTTGAAATTTAATGCATGTGGAAAGAAAATCTTTGAATCTTTAGAATTGTTTTGGACTGTTATTCAATCAAGGAAATTTTACTGGGGTTCAGGATTGTTATTTATTCAAAATGAAATTTTGTTGGGATTCTGGAATTGAATAGTGTTATTGTAGTTTTGTTTTAAAAATAATAATAAATCAATTAAAGAATAATTTCCTTACTGTGAATTCAGGGTTGTGTAAATTCTCGTTTGTATATAAATTTTACAAATACATTATGTGTATAAATGTATATATATACAGTAACTTGTACAATTGATTTTTATCCTCTGTTTTTGAAATATTTTAAATATAGTATATATATGTATATATATATATATTAGATATATATATATACACAGATATATATATGTAAATGTTGAATGAAAAATTTAATTCTTAAGGTTCGAATCTCGCCATATTTCTGTCAGCCCTATTAATTTTATTTTGGTAATATAAAATCCTGACTGAGTGATGGTTCGGCCTCGGCCGTACCCACCACCTAGCCGGTCGCTGTACTATGCGGCAAACTGCAGACTACCCACGGCAGTCCGTCGGACTACTGTGATAGTCCGTAGACTATCCGCGGCCAGTAATATTCGATGCTTTTGGTGGTTGTTTCCCATTCGAAATGGATGTGCTTTATTTTATTTTGAAACGAAAATTCTATTTAAATTTTAATGTGCGTGTATACTTTTATAAATATATATATATATATATATATATATATATATATATATATATATATATATATATGTATATATATATATATATATATATGTATATATATATATATATATATATATATTTATATTTATATTTATTTATTAATTCATTTAATTAGATTTCACTGATTTAACTATTAAATTAATCAATTAAATCTGTTTGTAACCAGCTTGTTTCTTTTTTTGGTATGAATTAAACAAAATTTTATTATAGTGAAAATATGAAAATAGAAAGGAATTTTTTTTATTAATTTGTTAAATTATGAACTTTAATAGGATAATATAATAAAAAGCCAATTTATGAATATATGTCAGCATTGATTATTTAATTCTTGTTTTAATGTGTATGTTGTGGAAATGGAATTTACTATGGAATTTAATAAGTCATCTTTTTATGGAGTTGAGTCTTGTAGATTTGTCGGGTTCGGGGTATTGTGAGTGCATTGATGTGGGAACCCCATTTGTGTTTAAACTGATGTCTTCCAGAGGATCGTGATTTTTTCTAAATTTATACCTTTTCATCTTGAGTTTCTGTTAAGTTATGTTTTATGAATGGGGTGTACTGAGTTGTGAGATTTTGTTATGGTACTTAATTTGCGAGATGGGTTATGCCTCATGTATTATTTTTGTTGTTGCATTTCTATGTTTATGATTGGAATGGTACAACCCCTATTTCTTTTTGGTTTTAGTTGGGTCTCTAGGGAGAGTGGCTCCTCATGGGGGGTGGTGCCCCGATTAAGGGGAAGGGCATAGGATAACCCACGAGTGAGTTAGTAATCAAGTGAAAACCTAATAATTAACTTAGGAGGGTTGGGTAGTAATATCATTATAAGATTTAAAATATGGATGCCTCATCTTCATTAGTGCTTCCGCAGACTAATGGAAGGCTGAGAAGGCCGTGGTTAGCAAGGTCGTGACCTCATCCTCACGAGAGGTTTACGGCTCCGCATGAGTCACCCTATGGACCGACGCCTCCAGTTGGGAGGAAGGGCACAGGATAGCCATAGATGGGACCAGCGCCTCCAGTTGGGAGGAAGAGCACATGATAGCCCATGTAGGACTATGTGATGACACTCTCCCCTAATTGCCCATGTGTTTTACTTTATTGTGTTACTCTGGAAGTATGTTATGGGAGTTGGTTTAGATTGTTGATAAATGGTTTTATTTCAATTTATGGAATATTGTCTTGATACATCTTTGGTGTACTTTGTGGTCTTGTATGATCTTATTGATATTTGACTTATGACCTTGTACTCTTATGGTACTGTGTTATGATGATAATGTTTTGTTTCATTGCAATTTGGAGTATTGAGTTATGGCTCTATGTTTTAGTATTTCTTGTATGTTTGTACATCAATTCTTGTCAGTTGACAATCTTGTTCGGAGTTACTTCTCTGTCACCTCTTAGCACGGGAGTGGTCGGGTGGAATGTGCTCCGCACACCATTGGGTTCCCCATCAGCATTCATTGGCTCAGTCTCATTCTATTGAAGATTGGTACCAGTTGATCTCTATGCATTTTGATAATCTTGTATATTGTATTCATCCCACATGATTGGGAACTATGATGTAAACTACATGGATATGATGTATAATTTAAAGATGTGCTAATGTAATTTCAACCTTGTATCCTTATTTGGCTATGGAATTCCTTATGATTTTACTTTATGATGGAAACTATGTATATATATATATATATATCTAATGTTGTCATTAATAGTTCCTGTGTTGTTAGAATGATATCTTATATATTGATGCTTTGTAATGTTTATTTCGATGTGACCTCATGTGCCCCAAAGAACAAAGTTGGTTATGTTATTTGTATTGTAATGAAATGAAGTTAATGATCATGTATATGATTATTTAATATTTGGTATATTGATTATTTATTTTTCTTTAAAAAAAAATTGTGCTTTTTATGTGGTTGTTCTTTGGGGTTTGCACGGCGGGCGTTACACATTTCATCAAACCAAAAGATAAGTGGAAAAATAAATTTAATATGGATCCCAAAGAAAAATGGATCAAGCAAATAAAATATTCCAAATCCCAAAGTCAATCAAAATGTGGAGTCATAAGAAAAGAGGACTCCCACATATAATAAATTTCCACCTCCTTGAAAATGGTCAGCAAGCAAGGTATATAAAAGTGATGGTTCCAAAAACAATTGTAAATCCAAACTCCAAAATCCATCACCCAAAGTTTGGCGAATGAAAATTATACATCTAAATTTCCAAACACATCTACCATCATCCATCATAATCCCACCTCTCGCCTAAAGTCTAAAAATACTATGTCACAAATCCATCACATCTTGGTAGAAACTCATTATTAAAAGGACTCCCATGGCACTCTATCGCGATGTGCATATTCTTATAAGGCCAACTCTACTATCAACAATGATCACAATAACATCAATCAGTTGTATGCAAGCATTATGATCTTAACAAAGAAACTACTCCATCGAGGTCATTATTGGCATATCAGGGTGCTAGTCCCTACAACAACACCATTGAAGTTTTCAAAGCAATCAATGATCATCTAAAAGCATCAAGGCCATCCAAAAAAATATGAAAAAGCCAAGAAAAAAAAATTGAAAAAAAAATTGTTTCCATTATAAAAACCTAACAAATAGGCATCTTGGTGAGATCAAAAATCAAAAACAAAAAAAATGTCAACAAAATAGTAAAGAGAAATTTTTTTGTCCAATAGTGAAAACCATTTTTATGGCACTTTGGATAAGTACCATGATGAAAACCTGACAAATAGGCGTCATGTGTAAAATAAATTATCTATGTGGACCATTAAATTTGGGGGCATGTTGTGTCATCTCCCATACCCTTTGCATGCATTTCATATGGCATTTCCATCTATCCATGTAAGCCCTATTTCTTTCATCCATTTTCCCACCTACTTTTATCTTGATAAGGACTAAGGTATAAACATAAGTCATGCTTTGGGATAAATTTTGACATGTCTATAATTTGGTCATACACTATCCATGAAATATCATGTCATAGCCTTCATAGCATTTTCCAAACCCATACCTTAGAGAAAAAAATATCCGTATCTGGCGTATTCCTTGGAGATCATATGCTAATTATACCATCTAATAATCCTCATGTCTCCTATATTTTACCAAAATCAATCCATTATCCTTTTATACCTATTGCTAGACTTGGCTTTCCCTTGTGATTGGTTTAAGGATTCTAATCTGCTTATCCAACATCCTTCCATCATCCCATTCAATCCTAAAAAGAAATCATTCCAAATGCAATAAGCCTAATCCATACAATCTTGCTATGCAACCTCATACATCCTCCAAAAGATTCCTTGGCCTTATTCATAGCCTTGCTACATACCTTGATCCTTTAGTCACATTATCATCATCTACACATTATTTCGAGATGTTTCCTTCCCATGTCAAACAATGTCATCATCATCATCATCACCTGTCAATTTGTATTTAGGTTGACTAGGGGCAAGATCATGTTTGTCCTTGGATTCTTGTGTATGCTCACTCTCTTGCTTGTAGGAATCATTTACATGCATTTGTCATGATCCTCATAAAACATCAAAAAGACAAAAAAAAAAACATTCAAAAAACACATAAATCAAATATCTACAAAAAAAAAATCAAAACATTCAAAAAAACCAAAAAAAATCAAAACTTTTAAAATAGAAAAAAAAATCAAAACATTTCAAAAATCTAAAAAACATTATCAAACTTGAAAAATTCAAAAAAATTAAAACATGTCAAAACCCAAAAACATCTAGATAACTTTCAAAAATCCCAAAAATAGAATCAAAGTTAGTCACATGTCTATCTTTTTCATTGTCAAACTATGTTGAATCTATGATTGGATGTAGGCAAGTCCATCTATCAATGTGACCTTGAGGCATTAGGTCTATAGTTTAGGTGTGGTCAAATAAAATCATGATTCAATCCTTTTTCATTGAAACAAAGTCAAGGTTCATGTCAAACTACAAATTCTCTATACCTTGCTATGTAGGCAAGGCCATCTATCAATGAGCCCCAAGCTCCCCTACATTAGTCAAAATAAATTGGAAACTATTAACTTAGACATGAAATAATCATATGAACTTCAAACAAAAATCCTAAATCAACCAAACAAGTAAACCAAGAAGTCTCCAAGTCAAATATGTAATTTGTCAAATCAATCAAACCAGTCAAATCGATCAAAACCAATGTTCTTATACAAGATGTGTCCTTGAAACTAGAACAGTTTATCACTCAAACTCTATCATTTCTCTTATAGAAGTAGTTTCATGATTGAAACCAGCATTGATGTCTTATATGACATGTTTCTTCTCCTGAAACTAGGCCTTTTCAAAATAGTCAACCCATCACTCACTTCATCCCTTAGCACACTGGCACACACTTATTGGAAAATAATCTTAATGTTTGTTGGCCTTGTTGGTCTATTTTTTTTTATCTATTAGATGATCTTTGGTCATGCTACTAGCCACCTCAACGATGTCCCATGAAGGATTTATAGGAGTGATGATGTATCATGACTTGCATTTTATTTGATTGTTGTTAGTGGTTTGTCTTGACAAAAATACTAGGGGAATTTTCCCTAATTATGAGTTAGGACATTCCTTCTTTGTGATTGTTTGTTTTACAGATGGTTGACCTTGCACACCTTGGCCTATGTCATACCATGGTATTTTTCATCCATTTATCATATTTTACCACTCTATGATGATAAATCACTTTCCAAAGTACAAGAAACTTCATCACCTTCATTTCCTTCATATCTCTTTTTCATCTATCACTTTTCCTTCATCATCCATATCTATTTTCCTCTATCATTTTTTCCCTTCATCTTCTAGTCTTCTCATCCATTTTTACAGCACACTCGTGTTCTTTGAACCCACATTTCCTCTTGAGGGGGCATACCTCTACCTCCTCGTCATTCTTCCTTACACTAGGGAATATGTTTTTTCTTTGAAACAATGTGACAGGCTGCTTTGTCTCAAATAGGGGAAAAATGTAGACACTCAAACATTGTCCTCACAATCATCCTATTTTTCATCTATTAATTAAATGAATATTATTATCTATTTAATTAATTCATTTAACACTTTATTCTATTCATTCATTAATTCATTTTAAGCATTTATCCATGTTATAAGCATTAATGCATTTATAAGAATTTATCCATATTAGAAGCATTTATTTATAAGCACCTATCCATCACCATAATCAATCACTTATCCATCAACATCAATCACTTATCCATCTACATAATCAGTCACTTATCCATTTCATGTTACTCAATTTTGCATTAATCATCAAAATATTCATACATGATCCATTTACATATTTAATTAAATAATTGTAATACATAAAATCATTTAATCATTAAACCCATTTTCATTGAATCAATCAATTAAATTCATAAATCCACTTTAAATATAATTCTAAACCTACATTATATCATAAACCCACTTATTTATCTCTCATTTCAATCAATTTCAATATGTATTTCTCCATTTCAATCTTTTATCCAATGTCTCCCAACTTGAATTCACCGCATGAATTCATCTATAAAATCACTTTCTTCTCACAAAAAAATATACATTCAATTTCAATTCATTCAATATGGAGATTGATTTTTTATCATACAATCCTTTCTTCCATTCATCATAGCCTCTTGTTGCATTTTTGCTCATGAAAATAGAAGAGAACCAAATGCATAAATCAGGATCTTGATGATAAGATGACAATGGAGTTATTTTTATTTTGAATGCATGTGTTTTGGTTTTGCATGGTTTAGTTTACATTTTCTGCTTTTGTTTTCATTCAAAAAAAGCTTCATTGATGTTACGTTGAAATCTTGATCTTGGGTTTATAGATTACATTATCTAGTTTTTCAATTTTTATCGTACACACCATCCATGTAAACACCACTTATAATTCCACTACTTGATACGTTCAACCTATTACATCTTGAAATTGAAGCACAAGGAAAGCCTCAACAATAAATCATTAATGAACTTGTTAACAAGGACAATAATGATACTCTTATATCTTATGTTCATCAAGTTACTAATACACCAATTAACTTAGAAGAGAGTTATGGTTAGGTCTTTAAGATCCTAAGAAAACAACATTGTGACAAAACATATGAGCATGAATTTCAAAAACTATTAGAACAAATACTATTTGAAGATACCAAGGGATTAGGATATCAAAATTTTCCCCCTTTGCACATCTCCCAAGGGAAAAGGTATTCTCTTTCACAAGATCATATCAAGTCACCAATTAATACCTCACAAGGATGATAGGATCACCATAGATCCTCCTCCCCCACCTCCACCTCAAAAAATTTCCCAAACAAGGAACAAGCATAAGCCATATAAGATCAAGGAATTTTCATTCTTATACAGTACAACAAAAACTAATTGAAAAATGGAACAACTCCATCTAGGATTGATTTACTTGCCATCTATCAAAGAAAAAAAAAAGGAATGACTAAAAAAATGAACTACTATATATTTTATAGAAATCTTGGGAATCTTACTCATGAGTGTCATCTTTTACAATGATTAATCTATGAAAATGTTGTTATTGATATAACTAACTAAATGAATGCACTTTTTCCTTACCATGTGATAGTTCTAAGATCATAGCATACTCACTATTACATTTTTTACATTTATTGTGAATCATTTCTATATTGCAAGGATCACAAATTCTCATCACCCATTTTGGCTCATCTTTGTATTGTACTTAGTGTGGGCAAGGAGTTAGATGGCCTTGTCTTAGTTTGACATTTTTTGTTGTCCCTTTTGCTAGTTATCCACTTTCTGCATTTGGGATGTGGATGACATGCTATAAGCTGACTCACATGTGTCATACTAGTCTTCTTTTCATGTTCTTTGTGATTGTATGTGTGTAATGTGATACCTTGTATATTGTTTCTTGGCATGTATTTATACATTTATGAGCCTAGTTTGGATGACCCTAGTCACTCTGTTGGTGTAAGGTTACAAATGAAAAAAATATATTGTGACATTCTTCTATTTGTATCTATATTCTTCTATCTATCATAACCTTTATCTATTGTCTTGTGTTTTCTTTTTTGCGATGATGTAAGGTGTTGAGACATTCAAATCTCTTCCATGTTGACCCAAAATATTTCATTTCTTTTTTCTCTTTGTGTGTCATTCTTCCTTTGTGCTTGTAGAGACCCACACTTCCTTAATCCAAAATTTCACTTTTTTTTTTTTTTTTTAACAAATTAAATCTCTTAATTTCTTGCTCAATTAGTTGTATACTCAAGAACTTCTATCCATATGGGATAGGCATCTAACCATAGAGGTTAGGTTAATGTCCATATGGGACCAAGACTCATCTATCCATCCGCAATAGGCATCTAACCATTCGATTTAGGTTCATGTCCATTTGGGACCAAGATTATCTATCCAAATAAGGTAGACATCTAACCACATGGGTTAGAAAATGCTCTGGCCAGAGCCTTAGACTCATCAAGACCATCTGGGTCTTGAGTCACTCTCTAAAGACAACACTCCCCTAGTAGGAGTGAACTAAGGTTGACATCCTTAGAAGTATGTGAGATAATAATAAAAGCTTGAGTCCCACCTAAGAATTTGCCCTAGGTAAAGCCTTGGGGAATCAAGTGAATCCATCTAGGATTCCTTCTGAGTATAACAAGTAATTTGCAATATCAATTTTAATATTTATTTATCTTTCTTTAATTAAAGGTATCTTAGCAAGACCAACAAGGAAATCACCCTTAACTAATCCTAAATCCCCATCTTGAGCACCTATGTACTAGGGACAACTCTGTCCCTAGACTTCCTACATACACCATTTCAACATGGGATCAAGGCTTATAATATGTAGTTCTATTTTCTAATCTAATTTTTGATGTAAACTATTTTGTGGGTACACATCCCTTTCTTGGGCCATTGCCCCAGACAATTTCTCTCTTTGGTTTCTACCCACATAAGGTAGCAGATAAAACATAAGGATTCATGGTGATATTTTGCTTGTTTCCTAATTCATCTATGTCCTAAATTCCTATAAGTCACATCACCCTTGTCAGTTAAATAACAAATCATCAAAGATAAAAGAATTAAAAAGTCAATTCACATGCCCAAACCCTATTGGGGTTTTCCATGACTTTCACTAGTGGATGTAAGTCCATTATAGTATTATCTTTTTTAGATTATCAATCCAAGAGGGATTTCCTACCCCTTGGATTTTAACTCTAAAATGATCCTTATTACTCCCTGATGATTTATGGGGATGATGCCACAAACTTCGTTGTTGCAGCTTTAGTAGGCTATAAGTGTAATAACTCAAAAGTGACGTCATTACCTGTAAACATGAGTTAGAGGCATCCCTAATACCGAACATTGCTGGTTTTTATGTTTTCCTCCTCTTATTTAAGTTTTCTATATAAGAAGGAAATTAAATGCATTATCAAAAATAAGAAAAGTAGCTTGTGCACATAAATCAAATGGTAATATAAAACATTTATACCTTCTTGCAAAGGAAGTAAAATTAAATGAACTTACTAAAAAGAAAAAAAAAAAATTATTCAAAGTACATTTGCTAGAAAAAAGTATTGCATCTACTTACATCCTATGAAAGTAAAACTTTTTGTAACAATGAATTGAATAGTCAAATCCATTTATGAAATAAAAACACTTAAACATAATGTTAAATTCTTCAAGATGGGTGATCTAATTCAGAGATGGTATGAATCTAATTGTTTTGCAATGTTAGTATTTCCTAGAAAAGAAATTTGAATCTATTTGCATAATCTGTCATAGAGTAAAGTAGTTTTGATTTAAATTCAATAACAGTAATATTTTCAAGATAAATATCCATCTAGGAAAGCATAAATAATTGCAACTCAAGGAGACTTGATGGCATAATCTATTGTTTCAAGAAAAAAGGTTTATTAATTTTGATTGTATTGTATGAATAAATAATCTAGCTAAAGAAGACTTGATTTTAATTGCATAAGTTGTTTCACTAAAGTCTTAGATAGATAAACCAATACATTGTCTTAATCTAATAAGAGCCTTGATTTTAATTGTATAAGTTATACTACTAATGCCTCAAAATTGATGATCTATTTAAAGTATGTTTGCATTAGTTAACATAGATTTATTCTTGATAGTATTCTAATAATTACATAATAATCTATGCCCTTTGGCTCGCACTCACAAAAAGGATATGAATATCACAGTGAAACTTTCCTGGGAATTGGACATTCTGATAGGTGACTAATATCTTTCTGTGGACGTTCATTTACTTGTCAAACCAGGAGACATAGACTTTAAATGGCGCAGCAAAATATATGCACTAGGAATTTGTTTTGGTCAAATCTTAGCAAAAATACATACTGGAAAGAAATTCTATCTAAGCTACAAAATGGTAATGCAAAATTCTTTAACTCAACTATGCTTGATTAAAACAGAAACTGTAACAGCTACGACTGAAGCACAAACCATGAACTGGTCTTATGCTGCAGGAACAGTCACAGGATGGACTCTCTATAGGGCAGTGTAAGACTAAGTTTGCATAAAAACTTCAAAAGATGAAAGCTAACTGGATATCAGCAGAAAAGAACATCTAACTAATTAACTACAGATACTTACTAAGTGGGCCCCCTTAGCAAGCATCTACTGATTACACAGATGCTGAACTCAGAACTTCATTGATCTTTATTCATGAAAACAGAATGAAATACATTGTCTTGTTGGTGTGAAAACTAACAACAAACTCCACTTCTAGTCAAACAGATTATGTCTTTCATTATCATACTGATTCTTACATGATCTCTGCTACTCTGTTTCTATCTTACCTAAAAAATCATCTATTACTCATTCTATTCATCTTCTACCACTACCTCGCATAGGAGGAGTATCTTATTTTTAAATTAAAAGAACAACTAACTAACTAACTTCATCAAAGAAAGACGTGGAAGTAAAGTATATCCCTGAATCAAGGAACAAACTTCATAAATGAATTTATGTGTTCAACCCGATTCAGAGAGAATCTAGCACTCCACTCTCTCTCAGATTGATTTTCCATGAAAAATCTTTCCAAATCAGTTTCGGTCAAAGAGTCTTTGGCGAGCTTCCTCAAAGTCGTGCAGGAAATGGGCTTTACTGCAAGGCCGAGATCGGCTGCGCTTGACTCGATCATTCTTCAACAACCTGCGAAACAAAAGGTAACAGACGCACAAGAAAAGGCATATGGTACATACATGATATCTATTCATTAATCACACATTTCAAATCTATTTCACCATTCAAAAATTGTATACGATATACCAGCCATTTTCGGGAGTCAACACGGCAATAAATGCAATCAAGTCAACACAATAGGCTGTAGAAATATAAAAGTGTCTTGCTATAGGATATCCCCATAAAAGGTTTCAACAAAGTTTAAACAGCCATGAAATAGCAAAAATGAAGTCATTTAAAAGTTTATCATAACATCAAATTATGAGCATATTTTAGGCTCATCACTGCCCCCTACTTAGCCCAATGCTGGTCCTCCAGCATTAACTTTCCTGGTGGTTTCTCTGAAGTTAGTAGTGGTTGCATGACTCTGGAATGGATGTCCAAACCTGTAATAGAATCCTCTGAAATCCCGGCACCTTTCATATATACGGTCTTCTAATTCACTGTTAAGATTTGTAGCCTGATGAGGATACAGGGGCCACATTAGCATAGCGGGTCTGAATGTCAGTGACAGCCACAATTCAAATTTTGTTTGAAGTCCCAATTGAATATATCTGCTGGTTTGTTTGAGTGCAGCTGTAAAGTTTAAGGGACCATGTGGTTCTGACTTTCTTAACCCAACAGTTAATTTTTCCCATCTTTTCTCAGTTCTGGTATATGCTATTCTCCGAAATGAATATTGATGTGCCTGGAATTCATCATATACTTTCTTTCTGATGTCAAATATTTTTGCTCTGGCTGAAACATTATTAATACCATATGTCAATGCAAACCAATCTTTCAGCATTGCATGTGGGTTTGAACTTTGAGAGCGTAATGGGATAGGCTCTGTTTTCTCAATTTCCTCATACGTTTCCCACTGTCTGCCATAATTCACCTCATTTGCTGCCCACAACATGAATGCTCTCAAATGAATATCACCAATGTATGGAAGAGGATTCCATTCTGTTTCAAGTGGTATTAAAAATCCATGCAAATAGAATTCACACAGAGAATTCCTTAACCAGTTAGGGGCTGCTTGATATGCTTCATAAAACTCTTTGGCATAATGAATTATGGGGTCTTGGTTTCTGGAAATTCTCATCAATTGAAACCATAAAAACTGTTCTTTGAGGCACAGAGCATAAACTCTGGGTGGCGGTCTGCATTCCATAATTTGACCAGTTACCTTTAGCATTTCGTCCATTTTTGCTTTCAATTCAACAATTTTCTATTTCTAATTTTCAATTTTCTTTTTCAATTTCTTCTTTTCTATTTGCCACAGACTTTGTTGCATATCAATCTAGGCAATGTGTCGAAAAGTCACAGTTTGCAGTGTAACTGTTTCCTAATTATTTTTAACAAATTCCAGAAATGCAATTAAAAAGGTCCTCCTATACACAACAATGGCTTTACACATTGCAGGATGAAATACAACTTCATTAGGCACATTTATTTGTTCAACCTGTTCTTGTTCTTGCTGCAGGATAAATTCTTCTTGTTGATGTGGTGAAGAAGTCTGTGCTTCCTCCGAGAATTGCATAGCAGCATTAACCAAATCATCAAGACTTGGCAACTTGTGCCCATTATGCCCTGCTTCTTTTGTCTCTACTTGTTCCTCTTCAGGAACGACCGAACTCTGAGCAGCATTTTCAAATTCATTCCGAGAAACATTAAATTCAGGTTCAACAGACCCTTCTGAAATTATAATTACCTCAGGTTTCGGTGAAACAGGGGAGGTCCTAAATTGTTTCCTTGTGGAAACCCTTCTTAGTATTGATGTGGCTGCAGGAGGTGTTCTGGTAGGTTTTTTTTTTCTTGTTTGTTTAGGGGGCTCTACCCTACCAGAGGGTGATGGTGAGTTGGTAATATCAACAGCTATTACTGTAGGAGAAACTGCTACAGGGGAAGGTGCTACAGGAGAGGAGCATTGCCTTTTCTGAGAACGAGGGTCAGATTTTGTGGACCCTTCTGCCTTTGATTTTCCTTTCTCCCTCCTAGCGGCAGACCTAGTTTGTACCCTAGTAGAGGATTCAACTGTGACAGCTACAGGATCGGGTGCTACAGGAGTAGATGACCCTTGCCCTGCTCCACTAGTAGATGCAATTTATTTCTTCTTTCTTTGAGGCCGTGTGGTAATTACCCTAGGGGGTTGTGGAGGTTGTAAACTCTTTTGGGCAACAAATTATTGCCAGGAGAGAGGTGAAATGTCTCTCAAAGAGCGCTCAATAAGCAATTTAATAAGGCCCTGATGAGTGACAGAGTTATCTTTCCCTTGTTGAGTTCCATGGGCACTTTGCTCTAAAAAATTTAACAAGAAATTCAGAACATTCACAGCCAACCCATGCCTTATATGGCTTAATAATTTAAAATGATGTGAATACAAATAGGAAAAATGGCCTTCACAGGTTAAATAGCTCATTATATAAGTGGCATACTCTGAATATGGAAGAGGCAGTGACACTCGCTTGCATCCTTGCTTGGAGATGTCCAGAGGTCCATCAAAAGGCATCAAAAATTCAGCCCTTGTAGCTGCAGCATCTGAAGAAAATTTTTCTCCAACGACTGGGAGCCTGGTTACCTCAGCAATTCTGTCTTCGGTTGCAACAACTGTTAGACCCCATACGGTGGCTTCCCCTTCAAAAAGTGTTCTCAAAAATTATGTCACAGTCTCCTCATCAAAATGATTTAAACTTAGAAAATAATTTAACCACCCACAGAGGCTAAATACTTGGACTGGTATGCGGGATCATGGTATGCCAAACAAGCCCTTAAGTGGCAAAAATTCAGAAAAATCAGTGTTAGGCAACTTGACGTAAATATTTGAATAAGTTATCTATATTATTTCAAAAATATGTAAGAATAGAATTTGTAGAAAATTGAATGTAGTTTCTAAAATACTAGGTTTATTTAAAAAAAATAAAATCTATTTGGTGAAAATTTGAAATTTCAATGCAGTAGTACTTAAATTTCAGGGAAAAATAAGGGAAGTAGGTGTCTGTCTGACCACCCTAACCATAATAAAATGATAATATTTTTTTGTAAGATTTTATCTATAAGTAGAGGACTCATGTCCGGATGTGATGCATATTTTTTTGTAATTTTTTCCAAGTAAATAATTAATTATGATTTTTATTACAACTTTTAGAAATATAAAAACTTGTAATGCGACCACCTTAACTTGGTCAAAAATTCATGAAATTTAATTTTTATTTTTTTAATCCTATAGTATGTAAAGCATAGAATGTGATTCATGTTTTGGATTCAAAAATATGATACCGCTTTTGAAAGTTATAGATGTTTTTCAATCAACCTATCGATTAGGACTTTAGTCGTAATTCTAATAGAAAATGAATAATAATTATTTATTAAATTCAAATTAAATCATAATTTATATTTTTGGAAAGATGAGAATCTCCTCTAAAAACCCTTTTCGTTTCATTAATTTTGGATGAAAAAAAAGTCGTCAGCCACATACCCTACAAATATTGCCACTTTTTGGCATACCATGATCCTGCACATACCCTGTCTACGGGTTTTGCAACAACAATTCATGAGCTACAGGCTCATGTCATACCAACTGACCACCCATAGTGCAGTTTTTCTAGCTGAACTCAATTTCTTGCTGAAGATTCAAATTCTTTATTTCCTTTTCTGCTCTAGTTTTTCTCTGTCAGGCCGTCACATTTCTTTCTTTTTTCTAAAAATTAAACTTTTTTAAACAAGCAGTCTTAATCATAGTTTGCAAGAAAAATATGCATTAAAAAAGGTCATGCAATCACGTTTGGAAAGTACCAGAAATATATTAAAGAAATATTATTTTGCAGTTATGGCTGCGGTGAAAAGACAGGCTTCAAACGATGGATTACCCCGCCCCCTAATTAAAAGATGACATGTGTCCTCACATGTACTAAAAAAAAGGTAGAGATTCAGGTGATAATGACCGGTACATGCATAGCAGTAATTGAATAGAATGAAATAAATCAAATATGCGATAAGAAAAGATATGACATACCTTTAGTAATTACACGTACGTGTGAAGAAAGATGATGGCGCTGCGTGAATTGACAAGTTGGAAAGATATCTTAATTAAGGTTGATGCAGACGGTTGAAGTGGATGGGTGACATGGGCGGATGAAATGTACGAATGAAATGGATAGATGGGATGGATGGATGGAAGATAAAGAAGTGAGGTGGGGGTGATAAATGAAAATGGAGAAAAGTGTTTTCTTAAAAAGAAAACCTTTATTCTGGGCATACTTTTTGAAAATTATGGGAACGATGTAGGAGAAAGGCTAGAGCCTTCGGCTACAGGAAGAGTAGTGGGAGGAACCTGAATGAACTGCTTCATGAAGTCTTCCTTGGAAACTGACTTATGGTATAGTCGGAGTCGGTGGCCATTGACGAGCAATTTGAAACGGACTGGATCAATTGTGACCAGCTGCACAGCTCTGTTGTCAAACACATTTTTAACCTCATAGGGCCCAAGCCAGCGTGTTGTGAGTTTACCCTAGTTTTCTTGGTACCTGAAATCATATAACAAAGCCCAATCTCCAGCAGAAATTTTTTTGGTTTTGATGTGCTAATCATGCCATCTCTTTCTCTGCTATTGGATTACTTTTGTATGCTACAGGGCGACTTTTCTCATTTCATCCAAAGCATTTAGCTACAACAGACGGTCCTTCTGTGCTTCGGATAAGTCCATGTTGAGTTCAAGAGCTGTCCTCAAAGTTTTATGTTCAAATTCAATGGGTAACATAGCTGTTTTCCCATAGAGCAACTCAAAAGGTGTAAACCCAGTTGTTGTTTTCCATGTAGTTCTATAAGCCCAAACTACTTCAGGAAGTCTATTACTCCAGTCTTTCTTATGAATCTGCACTGTCTTTGTGAGGATCGCTTCAATTTCTCTATTTGTTACCTCCGCCTGACCATTGGCTTGAGGATGATAGGGGCTGAACTTCCTTTGTTTGATCTTATAGTCATTCATAAGTGCAGTGATTAGATTTGATGTAAACTGAGCTCCTTGATCAGTTACAAGCTCTCTGGGAACTCCAAATCTGGTGAAAATTTGTTCATACAAAAATTCAGGAACTTTGTTATCTCGGGCATTAGTCATAGCTTTTACCTCGACCCATTTTGTGACATAATCCGTGCAAACTAGAATATATGACTTTCTATTTGATGGTGGATCAATTGGCCCCACAAAATCCATCCCCCATTTATCAAAAGGGGTGACTATTACCTGCGGATATAGTGGCATTTTATCTGACTTAGTTGGTCTTCCCATACGCTGACATCTGTCATACTTCCTTGTATAGGCCATAGCATCCTTGTATAATGTTGGCTAGTAATACCCTATTGTAAGGACTTTCATTGCTGTTCTTTTTGCTGCAAAATGCCCTCCACATGGTTCATCATGGCAGGCATGCAATATATCATAAGTCTCATCTTCTCTTACACATCTTCGCATTACTTGATCAGGGTCAGTATAGAATAGACAATTGGCAATCTAGGTAAAGTTGAAACTTTTCTCTGTCAACAACTTCTTTTTTTTGGGGAAAAATAAGCTGGTATTCTATTTGTTGCCAGATAATTAGCAATATCTGCATACCAGGGTGTATGTGCAGCAATGGAAAACAAGTGTTCATCTGGAAATCTATCATCAATGACCTCTTGTTCGTCAGATGCAGCTGATTGAAGTCTTGATAAAAAGTTAGCTACAACATTAGCTCTTTCTGGTTTGTCAATGATTGTGATATCAAATTCTTGTAACAACAGGAGTCATCGTGCCAATCTACCAGAAATGGAAAGTTTGTTCATCAGGTACTTGATTGCTGCATGGTCGGTGTGGACAAATATCTGATAACCTGTGACATAATGCCTGAATTTATTCAAAGCATATACTGCTGCAAGCAATTCCTTTTCTGTAATAGTATAGTTGAGCTCAGGACCTTGAAGGTTTTTGCTGATAAAGTAGATAGCATGCTCAATTGAATTTTCTTTTTGACTTAAAACTGCTCCTATACCAAAATCAGACGCATCAGCATGTATGTGAAAAGGCAGGTTCTATTTTGGACTTTGAAGAATAGGGGCTTTGGTAAGCAAGTCCTTTAGCTGCAGGAAGGATTTTTCGTAGGCCTCGGTCCACTCAAATTGGGAATCTTTTGTTAACAAAGCGTAAAGTGGACTGGCAATTTTACTAAAGTCTTTTATAAACTTTCTATAATACCCTGCATGACCAAGAAAAATTCTAACATCTTTTTGTTTTGCAGGAGTTTGTAAATTCTGAATAACTTCAATTTTAGCAGGGTCAACCTGAATTCCATTCCTTGAAATATGATGATCTAGAACAATACCTTCTTCTATCATTAGAAAGCACTTTTCACAGTTTAGAGACAAATTTTTCTCTCTACACCTTTTTAATACTTTTTCTAAATTCACCGGTGCTTCTTCAAATGTAACTCCATATGTAGTGAAATCATCCATATAAATCTCCATACATTCATAAGATATATCAGCAAATATACTAATTACTGCTCTCTAAAATGTTGCTGGTGCATTGCATAAGCCAAAAGGAAAGACCGAATAAGCAAATGTTCCCCATGGACAGGTAAAAGTGGTCTTGTCTTGATCTTTAGGGGCAATTTTTATCTGATTATACCCAATGTAACCATCTAAGAAGGAAAAATATTTTTTACTAGACAGAGAATCTAGTACTTGGTCTACAAAAGGTAATGTAAAATGATCTTTCTTAGTGGCATTGTTCAACTCTCTGTAATCTACACATACTCTCCATTTTCCTCCTTTCTTGGGGACAATGACTAATGGAGAAACCCATTGGCTATCAGAAATTGGGTAAATAAAACCAGCATCAAGCAACTTTTGAAGTTCATTTTTCACTATTTCTCTAAGTACTGGATTTACTCTTCTTTGAGGTTGTCTAACTGGTGAACAATCTTCTTTGATATATATCCTATGAGTACAGACTCGAGGATCTATTCCCTGCATGTCCCCATATTCCCATGCAAAAGCTTTATGCTGTTCTTGTAACATTTTTAATAAGTCATCCTCTTGAGACTGAGACAACTTACTATTAACATTCAAACAATGATCTGGAGACAATTCTATCTGCTTAATGAGATTACTCATAGAATCAACAGGTAATGTTTGTACCTCTTGTGGAAGCAAGTTATGAAAAATTGTCGAAGTTTAGGCAATGAACTCTCAGAATCTAGCTGCTGCAGGAAACATTGATGCTGACTGTCACTTGGATCAGATAAACTATCTGCATCAAGATTGAATTGCAGAATTTGAAAAATCAAAGCATCTTCACTTTGAAGTTGAGAGAATGGATCATTTTGAAGCATCATCAATTGAGCCAAATAATTGGCTTCTTCAGTTTCTTCTCCCACATCTGGCCAAACAGGTTGGGACAAATCTGGTTGAGGTTTAGCAGGCGGATACAAAGCCAATTTCTTTGTGGACTGCCCATCAGAAATGGTCATATCTCTAGAACGACATCCTATAAAAACGTCAGCAGTTGCTAACCATGGCCTACCAAGGATAACTGGATACCCTCCTAAGGTTGCCTTAACTGATAATATTATAAAATCAGCAGGATACTCCCAAAATTCAAGAGTGACAATTACATCTTCTATCATCCCATCAGGTTTGACTGTGGAGCTGTCTGCAAGCTGCAGAACTGTGGGTGTAGACCTAATGTTTGAAATATTCAAGGAGTCCATAGTATGCTTTGTCATTACATTAATGGCAACTCCTAAATCAATCAAAATATTTTTTACAACTTGGCCATTTATATGTATCTGTACTACAGGGCTTCCAGGGTCAATATACTTTGGAATGACTACATTTCCCAACATTATATCAGCCAATTTCCATAAGACATAAATTGTTTGGGGATCCTTTTTCTTTCGTCCAGGCTTCTTCAAACAGGATTCTTTAATAGCTTTTCCAAAAATAGGAACATCTTTAATAGCCTGAAACAAAGGGATTTGAATTTGCACATTTTTGAGCTGATCTAGAATATCAAAAGTGGGTTCTTCCATGAGTTTAGATTCAGTACTTTGTAACCTCTGAGGAAAAGGTGGTTTATCTTGTCTCTGCAGAACAGGTTCCATAAAAACTGTATCGGGTATAGGTATGTGCTCAGTGGAAACAACAGGTGCATTAGATTCTTCAAGGGGTGAATCAGATATTTCTGTAATCAGAGGTGGTTTGGGAGCAAGTAAAGTAGTTCCAGACCTCAGATGGATGTCATTAACATTTAAGGCATAAGCTTGATATTGGTTGGCTTCAGAAATATACACAGGCTGTTGAGGCTGCTGCTGTTGCTTATTATTGGGATTAGGCAACGGCTGGGCAGGCATACGCGTTTGCTTTGGAGGTCCAGGATTTGTGGTAGTTGTTGTAGGAGGCGGCATAAGGGCCTGTTGTTGTGGCTGTGGAGGCTGCAAGAAGCCAGGAGACTGGTTTTGCCATTGTTGAGGACCTCTCCATTGAGTATTTTGTTGCCAATTTCCTGAAGGTGGGGTCCATTGACCTTGTGGCTGCTGCCAACCTCCTTGAGGAGATTGCCACTGTGGGGGTTGATAATTAGACCAACTTGGTTGAGGCGGATTCCATGGTGGTGGTGGTCCATATGCTTGTTGCCATTGGTTATTATAGCCAGAATAGGGATTACCAAAAGTTAAAGGGTCTTGAGGCATACCTTGCCTTTGGGCCCATGGTCTCCTTTGTGCAACAAAGAACACTTGATCATCATCACCTTCCACTAGTTTGAAATCAGTAGGCAGTTGTGTGGCTTCCAGATTAGCCACCATCTTGCATCTGCAATCACGCTTCTTTTGTCTACTGTAGGGACAGAACTCAGCCAAAGCTACCTCAGCTTCAGCATGTTTTTTCTAAGCTTGCATAGTGTCCAATTGTGTAGCCATATTATTAATGATGTCCTGCTTGAAATCAGATAGCAGATTTGTGATCTCCATTCAGGAAACTCCACCAGAAGAAGACTTCCCCACTGAAGCATGATGACCTTGACCTTTCTTAACTATTGCTCGAGAGTAGTTAAGGCATATCTTCTGTATATCATCCCAAGGCAGTTGAGTTATATCATCTCCTCCCATTAGGTCCAGGACGTCAATACAGGCATCACTGATTCCCCTTAGAAATAGTAGTTTCTGAGAGTCCTCATTAAGAGTATGGTTTGAGTTCCTTTTTAATGAAAACAAGAACCTTGAAATATAATTTTCCAGACTTTCATCTTCCTTCTGCTGAATTTAGAATATGTCATCACCTTTGCTGGCACTCTTACAATATTCCTTATATTTTTCAAGGAATTTCGTCTACATGGCTGCCCAACTATTTACAATGGCTCTTCCCAGACTCATGAACCATCTGAGAGCTCCCTCCTTCAAAGTGGAAGGAAATAGTTTCAGTTTATGAGCGTCGCTGTTGTAGTCATAACTGTGACAGAGGACATCAAATTCAAACAGAAAGGTTTTGGGTCTTCTGTGACCAGGCCATAAAACTTTGGAAGCAAGGAAGAGGGGATGTTTTTAAGATTATCAGTATCTTGTTGGGGAACAATTGGAAACTCAAATGTAGGAGGTGGATTATTAGGTGGATTATTTGCCATGTCTGGGTGCTGAAATAGCAGAGAAAATGGATTTTCCTCAGGTTCGTTATCAGCTAGGTCAAATGGTAGTTCAATAAATAGATTTTCAGGGAGGAACCTTCCCAGTGCGTCTCTTCTTCTTCTATGCATGCAATATGGTGAGTAACGGCTTGAAAGATTTTGAAATTTTTTGACTAACAGACTAAACTAATGTTGGAAATGACTTTTTCAGACACCTAGTTAGACACCATCCCCGGCAACGGCGCCAAAAATGGCTCGCACTCACAAAAGGATATGAATATCACAATGAAACTTTCCTGGGAATTGGACATTCCGACAGGTGACTAATATCTTTCTGTGGACGTTCATTTACTTGTCAAACCAGGGGACGTAGACTTTAAATGGCGCAGCAAAATATATGCACTAAGAATTTTTTTTGGTCAAATCTTAGCAAAAATACATACTGGAAAGAAATTTTATCTAAACTACATAATGGTAATGCAGAATTCTTTAACTCAACTATGCTTGATTAAAATAGAAATTGTAACAGCTACGACTGAAGCACAAACCATGAACTGGCCTTATGCTACAGGAACAGTCACAGGGATGGACTCTCTATGCTGCAGGAGCAGTGTAAGACTAAGTTTGCGTAAAAACTTCAAAAGATGAAAGCTAACTGGATATCAGCAGAAAAGAACATCTAACTAATTAAATACAGATACTTACTAAGTGGGCCCCCTTAGCAAGCATCTACTGATTACATAGATGCTGAACTCAGAACTTCATCGATCTTTATTCATGAAAACAGAATGAAATACATTGTCTTGTTGGTGTGAAAACTAACAACAAACTCCGCTTCTGGTCAAACAGATTCTGTCTTTCATTATCATACTAATTCTTACATGATCTATGCTACTCTATTTCTATCTTACCTAAAAAATCATCTATTACTCATTCTATTCATCTTCTACCACTACCTCGCGTAGGAGGAGTATCTTATTTTTAAATTAAAAGAACAACTAACTAACTTCATCAAAGAAAGACGTGGAAGTAAAGTATATCCCTGAATCAAGGAACAAACTTCATAAATGAATTTATTTGTTCAACCCGATTCAGAGAGAATCTAGTGCTCCACTCTCTCCAGATTGATTTTCCATTAAAAAATCTTTCCAAATCAGTTTCGGTCAAAGAGTCTTTGGCGGAGCTTCCTTAAAGTCGTGCAGGAAATGGGCTTTACTGCAAGGCCGAGATCGGTTGCGCTTGACTCGATCATTCTTCAACAACTTATGAAACAAAAGGTAACAGATGCGCAAGAAAAGGCATATGGTACATACACGATATCTATTCATTAATCACACATTTCAAATCTATTTCACCATTCAAAAACTGTATACGATATACCAGCCATTTTTGGGAGTCAACACGGCAATAAATGCAATCAAGTCAACACAATAGGCTGTAGGAATATAAAAGTGTCTTGCTACAGGATATCCCCATAAAAGGTTTCAACAAAGTTTAAACAGCCATGAAATAGCAAAAATGAAGTCATTTAAAAGTTTATCATAACATCAAATTATGAGCATATTTTAGGCTCATCACCCTTGTTGTAATTAAATGAATCAACCTTGTTTTAAAAAGAATTGAATCTACTTGCATATTAAGGGAGAAAATTAGTTTAAAGAATAACCATGATGTTGAAGGATTAAGTTTATTGTAAATTTATTAAATGATAACTATGATGTGTTATAAACCTTGAATCCTAAGGAAATACATTTATTTCATGAAGAGAAAGTTTATTTGAAGAATAACAATAAATCTAAGAGTTAAGTTTGTGGCATAACCAGAAAGAAATTTTATTAAAGAGATATTATTAATGCCTTAAGTTAGATGGTATTTTGTTTGCATGAATTTTATTTCACTACTTACCACTCGGTAAGACAAGGAAATTCTCATTTAATGAAACATAAGTTTAAGCTTAAAATTTAAAGTCTAATGCTCGTAATTGTTATCATATAATTGTAATTATTCTCATAAAGGTATAGTATTGTCATAAGATATAAATGTTGTCATTCCTCTATTTTAAAATCTTCTTTAACTAGGTCCATTTTCATAGTTTATTATCACATTCTGAAGAAGAGAGATATATTCTAAGTTCATTAATTATATTCAACAATAGCTAGTAATCATTTCCATCTTTAATTAAAAATAAATTAAATACTATTTCATAGAAGCATGATTTGGACCAAATATTCATCAATCATAGATGTTAGTTAATTTGTTGTCTTACTAAATTAGGGTAACATTATAAAAATTAAGAAGTTCATGGAATTTATTTAATAATATGAATTCATTTAATGAATAATCCCTTCATTTGATTGTTAATTAGATCGAATAATTTATTATTTAATCTATCCAATTGATACCCCTTTTGAAAAATTCTACCAATTTATTTATTTTCAAATGACAATCTAATTTATTTAGTTTGGAAAAACAAAGAATGGTAAGGACAATAATAATAATATATTGATTCTAACTTTATTTTAAAAATAGATTTTTACAAAACAAGGATATGAAAGAGAGTAATAGCTTTATTCTAGCTAATTTCCAAATTTAATTAGTTTTCTAAAAGAAAATCAAAAGAAAGGGAACCTAAATGTTGATGGAGTTGCAATAAATCTTCTTCAAAATCTTCTCCTTATGCCTTCTTCAACTTAATTCTCCTTCCTTCAATCCTATATAAAATTATTCTTCAAAGTGATAGCATAAATATAGCATTAATGTGTATTGTTGATGAGAGAAGAAATTACCTATATTTATAGACTTGAGGGGAGGTAAATGGAGGGCCAAGATTGAAGATTGATTCAATGGCTAGTATTGTTTGAGGAGATGGGGTTTGGATTGATAGCCTCACCTTGTGACAAGTATCATAAGGAGAAGGTTTTAAGAATAGTTCCATGTGATATGGGGAGAGGAGCCAAGGGTTCTCACATATGTGAGCACACCTTGGGAGAGGTGGATATGAGAAGTCCCCACACCATCCCCAAGACCATAAAACTCGTCACTCCTCTTTAAGTGACTTTTTGGGGGTTCATACTTTTCCCAAAAGGTCATATTATGTTCTCAATAAGCTCCCACCCCATAGTTACTTACCCTAGGGGTTCATTTTTACCCTAAAGTCAATTAAACAATCTCAAATAACCATATGCAAAAGACATCTAATTTTAAAATAAAAATTTTGATTTGTGAGCACACCTTGGGTAGAAGAGATGTTGATAGGTCTATGACATGTAAGAGAGAGGGTGGCTTGATAATGACATGTCTATGACATGTAAGAGAGGGGAGGTTTGACCATGTGTTCTCACACATGTGTGAGAACACATGGGGAAGCCAAATGGCTCAAAGATGAAGGGTTACATGCATAGTGTGAACTCCCACACAAGGGTGAGTGGGGATGATTTGTAAGGTGATAGTGACTTGTGAATGCAAGTCACATGTGAGGGAGATTAGAATGAATTTTAAATTTAAGAAAACAATAATAAAGATTAATTTATTAATGGATTATGGAGGATAGTGACATCTCCCTAATCATGATTATATGATTAATTATATTAATTAATGTGACTTAGGAAAGTGGATAATTTTATTAATTAAGTATAATGATAGATTGTGGTAATTAATAATGCTTAGGATAGGATGAGGACACTTGTCACATAATGACTTAATTTTTATTCAAAATTATTTTATTCCTTATTTTTCCATTTCTCCAAACCATGTGCTAAAATTATTAATGAAACATTTATTTATTAATATTGTTAACTTTTATTTGCTTATTTTTAAGAGTGTGTATTTAATAATTTAATAAAAAAAATTGTTCTTTATTTGGTCTCTACCTTCTTCACACATAAATTAATTGTATAAAACCACTTACATAATATTACCACACAAAATTATAATATGTCTAAAGTTTTAGCATAAAGAGGGTCATGAAATCCTCCCCCCCTTAATTTGTGCATCATCCTAATTGACACACTAACAAGATAAGAAGTTGAATGCTAAAAGTTTCAAAACAAGAAAGAAAATAATTATTTGATTTCATCTGTATCTTCCCATGTAGCATTCCCTCATCATATTGATCCCATTGTACTTTGTATTGATTAATTTCTCTATTATGCAATCGGTACTGGTGCCTCTCCAAGATTTGTATGGCTCTATCATTATTCCCCCTATTCCTTGGACCTATAAGGCATTCCAATCCAAAATATGATTTTCATCAAGTATGTACTTTTTAAGAAGAGAGACGTGGAATACATCATGGATTCGGCTCAGTTGGGGAGGTAATGCCAATCGGTAAGCAACTGGATTTATCTTTTCCATGATTTCAAAAGGCCCAACATAGCGAGGTGCTAGTTTTGTCTTTTTCCCAAATCTTATGGACCTTTTGTGAGGTTTAACCCTTAGAAAAACTCTTTCCCCCACTTCAAATAGCTCTTAGAGATCTATTTTCATCTGCATAACTCTTTTGTCTATCAGAGTCCTCCTTTAACCTTTTCCTTATTTCCTTAGTTTTTCTTTCCATTTCTGTTAACATGTCTACACCAATTATTATTTTGTCTTCAATACTGTCCCAACTCAAAGGTGTATGACAAGGTATACCATAAAGTGCTTCAAAAGGAGTCATTCCTAAAGATGTTTGAAAGATATTGTTGTAATAAAACTCTACAAGTAGTAGGTACTCTTCAATTTCCTCTGTTGGTCCATACAATTAATCCTAAGTAATTCCTCTATGATTTTATTTTCCCTTTTTGTTTTCCCATTAGTTTCAGGGTGATATGTTGAACTAATGTTTAATTGAGTTCCCAAGGTTGTTTGGAGAGTTGTCCAAAACGTTGAAGTGAATCTTTCATCTCTATCTGATATGATCTTCTCAGGTATTCCATGTAACTTAAATACTTCCTTCACAAAGAATCTTGCTAAGGTAGGAGGATCATTAGTTAAATTCCCTAGTATAAAGTGGGCCACCTTGGTGAGTTTGTCAATTACCACCATTATTGCATCATGTCTATAAGGTTTCATTGGTATCCCTTGTATAAAATCTATGCTAATAACTTACCATTTATGGTGGGATATATCATGTGGGTACAATAGACCTACTGGATGGTTATGCTATGCTTTTACCCTTTGACATTCTAAACATTTAGCTACAAAATGAACAATTTCATTTTTCATCCCTTGCCAAAAAATAGAACTTCTTTAGATCTGAGTAAAGTTTATTAACTTTAGAGTGTCCTTAATAAGGAGTGTTCTGAGCCTCAACCAGAACTATATTTCTTAAACCACTTAGGTTAGGAACATAGATTCTTTTATTATACCACAATAGCCCTTCTTGATCAAGAGTGTACACTTCAACCTTAGGATTTGTTGGATCATTTTCCAAGATTAGCTTGACTTGTTGATACCATGGGTCATGTTTTTTCTCTTCCTTTACTTGATCCTTGAATGAAGTCTTGAAAGTAGTTATGGCTGAAAAGTGTCTCCTTCTACTTAAATCATCTACTAACCTATTTTCCCTTCCTTTAATACATTCTATTTCAAAGCAATATTCACTTAGAAATTCTAGCCATCTCCTTTTCCTTGCATTCAAGTGAGGTTGAGTAAAAATATATTTAAGTCCTCGATTATCTACTTTTATCTCAAAGGGCTTCCCAAGCAAAAAGTGCCTCCATTTTTTAAGGAATGAAAAACAACTGCTAACTATAAATCATGGGGGCCATAGTTTAATTCATGGGGTTTTAACTTTCTAGATTCATAAGCCAGTACTCCTTCATCTTGCATATAAGTACTCCCCTTAATCCTTTGGTAGATGCATCAATTACCAATGTGAAATGTCCATTTGGATCTAGAACCCTTAAGATAGGTGTTGTAGTTATGTTTTCCTTTAAAATTTGAAATGCCTTATCACTTTGTTTCATCCATATAAACCTTTCATTCTTCCTTTGTAATGATGTTATAAGATTTTTAATCTTAGAGAATCCCTCTACAAACCTTCTATAGTACCCTCCTAAACCCATAAAACTTCTCACTTCTGACACAATTTTATGAATCGACCATTCCACTATTGCCTTAATCATTTTTGGATCAAGTACTATTTCTTCTTTAGACATAATGTCACCAAGGTAATGAATTTTCCTTTCAAATAAGGCACATTTTGACAATTTCCCATATAATTTATGTTCCTTCAATCTTTGTAAGAGTAGTTGTGGGTGAGACAAATGTTCTTCATTTCTAGAATAAATTAATATGTCATCCAAAACCACCAAGACAAATTTTTCCAAGAAATCATGAAACACACTATTCATTAGGTTCATGAAAGCAGCTAGGCTATTAGTCACAGAAAAAGGTACAACCATGAATTCATAATTCCCATATCCTATTCTAAAGGTTGTTGTTGGGATATCATCCTCCTTAATCCTTAATTAACGATATCCTGATCATAAATCTATCTTGGAGAATGCTACTACTCCCGTCATTTGGTCAAAAAGGTCCTCAATTCAGGGTAATGGATACCTATTCTTTATTTTGACCTTCTTTAGCATCCTATAATCAATACATAGCCTTAGAGTTCCATCCTTCTTATTAACAAACAAGACTGGTGCTCCCCAAGGGGACACACTTGGCCTAATTAAGCCCTTCCTCAAAAGTTCTTCCAATTGCATTTTAAGTTCATGTAATTCTATAGTGTTCATTTTTTAGGGTGCCCTTGACACTGGTTCAACCCCTAGTAATATGTCAATGGAGAAATCAAATTTCCTTTTTGGGGGTAATCCTGGTGATTCTTTTTGAAATAAATCCTTATATTCTTGCAAAAAGGGGAAGTTTATGTGTTTATAGGTTTAAATTTTCCTTGTATTTTGACCATTCTTCCCTCATCATTGTAACATTCAACCACTTTATCGTAACAATCTACATTGGCTTGGTGATGTGTTAGCTAACTCATCCCAATAATTACATCATATACTCTTAGGGGAGCCACATAAAGATCTACCATTGTTTCAAATTTAGGAAATTGCACCCTTGCCTTTGATAAATATTTGGTTACTTTCCTAGTTGCCTTATCCCCATACCAAATCATCCATGATGATTCCAAATGGTTAACTCTTAGTGTTAACTTGTTTCCTAATTCTAGAAAAATGAAACATTCAAATCACCCAATGTCAACAAGAATTGAAATTGGTTGATTGAAGAGGGAACATGTGGTTTCTATGGGAACATTCTGGAATATTGTCCTTTGATTTCTAACTGCTGCATGAATCCTTTGTTTTGGTCCTTGTTGGGGTTGGTTGTTTCTGATTTGTCCTTGCATCCTTGGGAAATCTCTAGCATAATGATTTCCTCCACACATAAAACACCCACCCGGTAGTCCTCAATTAACTTGATTCCTAGGAGGATTATTCCTTGCTTCATTGTTCCTTGATGGATAAGCTTCTGTAGTACCCCTCCAGTTACTAATATGTGATTCAGTTTGTTTGTGTTCGTTTGCTAGTCATGTAGCTGTTTTGGATACGATATTGTATTGTTTCTAGTTACAACACTGATGTTATGTTAATTGTTAAACTCTGTGGATGATTTATTGGATATGTTGTTTCTAAGTCTTAATGTGGTTATCATGATGTGATTGATGTTTATGATTTAATGATGCCTGTCAGTCCTGGAGAAGAAGACAACGTAGCACTACTTACTTGCGAGTATCCTATTGTGTTGCGATTCTTCTTCACGGTGTGTTTTCCAATATATGATGATATGTTTAACATTGATGTTTTCTGTAGATACAGGTACCGGGTATCGGCTCCACCTACTTGTTAGGTCTGAGTGTACCCTAATCCAATAAAATCATATTGATTTGGAGATAGTGGCTGGTCCTTGTTTAACCATCATTCTTCACTGAATGATTATCTATTTGTCACCTGTTGTCATTTGTCATTTTGTCTTGTTGTGTCATTTTTTATTTGTGTTATTTTATTTAGAAATTAATTACTGTTTGAATAGTTAAATGGCTAAATTGTTAATATATCTAATTAAATGCAAATTTGTTTAAATATTAGATTAAGTGTTAATGTTATGTTTATTTATTAATTTAAATTAAGCAAGTATTTTAAAAGAGTTTATTTTCAAAAGTTAAAATATCTAGAAACTAGACTTGTGTGAAAATATCTTAGATATTTATAACTGCATGAGTGATTATGGGAAGGCATTCAATTACAAATGGATAATTTGCAACTTGGGGTAATAAATTGTGTTAATGAGCATTTATGGTTGCAAAAGAAATTGATTCACGGTGATTTTCTGGAAGAGCCTTCACAATAGTAGTTGGGAGGAAATTTTCTTGGAAGGTAGTTATACGGGAGTCTTTTGGAAAGGCTGGAGGATAGTTTTCTTGATTAAGAAAATTTTTGGATGTGGTCTTCTATGTTCTTCTTCATATGTTTGAGTGAAAATTAATCAGGAATCATAGGTTCTTTTCTTTTATTATCTGAAATTTATTATGAAGCAAACAAAATCTTCTTGTTTGAATGTTGATTGTTTCAAGAAAATTGTTGTTTGTTTGTAGAATTCATTTGATCTTCTTGAACCTGTGCATGCAACAGAGAAATGATTAAAACATGAATTTTTTAATTTAAAAAAAAATGTAGTATACAGTATGAATCTTTAGAATTAGATGAGATTCGCATGGATCTGTTTTCAAGCAAGTGTCTAGGATTTTCAAATTGTCTTCATTTAACATTTCTGTCATCTTAATGGCTGGAGGCTAGGTAGGATTTATATATATATACACTAAGATTTCCATTCTAGCATGCTGTGTTGTTTGAGCCATAAGTTATTGACAATGTTTTCTTGAGACAATCTACTCATGATCCTTGGTGCCGTTCACTATTTCTTTTGGAAATTCTTTATACCTGTGTTTGCTTAAAATTAAATCACCCTTGTTATACCATCAATTTTATATGGTAGTTTTGTGATTATTTTCTTCTAGGGAAGTCAATGTATTGGCTACAAAAATTATTGTTTCATGAATGCGTATCTTATCTGGTTTGGACTACGTTTTATCCCTTTTGATTCTTTTCATCAAATTTCCGCCACTGCATCATTTAGACAACATAGGGAATGGACGTTAAATAACCTCCCGATTTCATCTACTACTTGTCACAGTGGCAACACTTGAGCATGGTAGGGTTTATAGATTTAAATAATCACCTTGATATTATATGCAATCTATTCCTGCGGCATCATTTGATCATGGTAGGGCATAAAGATTTATTTAACCTCCTTGATTCTTTTGGAAACACCTCACTATTATGGTGCCACCCCTACTATAATTTTGCTAGCCAACCTTGATGGCTTTGTTTAATCTAAAATATGAAGATTTTTGGTCATGTAAATCATGTTTAATGTGTCAACCTGTTTGTCTTAGAGTACTTCAATTTTACCTTATGAAGTCGATATTCTCCATAATTAAGATTTGTTGATTCCTTACGTAGCAACAGTATTTAAATAGAGTAAGGTGTAAAGAGTTAGTGAATCTCATTGATATTACCCATAACCTTTTAACAGATGCAGTGCATGAACATAGAGGTCCATAGAGGTTTATGATCTCGTGCCTAATTTAATCATTTCATATTGCTACCATCGATTTTAAAAGGAATTCTATCATTGGCTGTAGGGAATTGACTCTTACAATCAATTTAGGAGAATGCAATATCTATAAACATGCTTTTGATTCTTTTGGTTAATCTCTAACTTGCTCCTCTTTATTAGTTGTTCCCTAAATATAGTTTACACCATATGAGATTAGTGACTCTTGTCAGATAGTGGGTGCAGTGAAGACTAATGTTTTCGTATACCTGTAAAGCAAGATATTATAAACACTAGCGCAGATATTTTTATCTTTTAAGACTTTATCACTACTATGTTACTTTAGTTAAGTGCATGACCTACTTGCATGCAGTTTCCTTAATCCAGGATTCTGCAATTTATGTCGCTTCTTCTCCTTTAACTTTGTATATATTTGTCAGATCATCAATACCTTAGATATTATATTCTCCCTCGGTTATTTTGTTATGAGTTATATTATACAACCATGTTTGCTTTATTGTTGTTAATTGAACTAGCATAGCGCCTCTTCTTATTAGATTATTTGTGATAATTGTATTGCGATGTGAGATTGGTAAAGAACTCAATGATGTCATGCGGCATGGGTTGCATATTCAATGGTAATGGTGGACTATTACGTTCATTGACTCCATCCCAAATAACTCCATACAAATAGAACAACCTACAAGTTAACAAGTGCAACATAATTAATTCAGTATCTTTATATAATATACAATTAAACTAAATTTCTCATGTCTTGCTGTGAATGGAGCGTCGTGTGTGAGAATTTTTAGATTGTCCCTCATTTTTTTGAATTACTATTTTCATACTTTTTCTACCAACAAATTTTATACACTCTATCGGTATTAGAATTCAAGTAAATACATGTTCTCTCAAACCTTTTTTAGAATTCTTTTATTGTATCATTTGTTAAGTATAATATTTATTCCATAAAGCGTAATCCTCTAACCTTTATAGGTGTAACCCCTACTTGGTGAGTGTTAGTTTAGACTATTAGAATATATTCTAACTAAAGTCGATATTAGCGAGTTCAACAAAAATTGGAGATCTGTATTTATAATACTATACTACTATTTTGAACAAACAAACACGATAGTTTTGGAAATCCTTGAATGGTTGATAGCTTTAGCCAATGAATTCTATTGATGCATGTATCTTGGCACAAAATTTGTTATGGTTAACTAGTAGTTAAATTTTAAAACCATGTGCCACTTATACTTGCATTTAAAATTATCTGGTAAAACTGATTTAGATCTAAGTGAAATCTGAGTGTTAGTAGTGCACCATGCATTCCTTATTTTGTGGATTGGTAAATTATGAATTTCTTCCATTTATAGATATATTATATACCTTACATATTGAGGAAACTATCCATTTGACCTATGACCGATAATATATATATGGTTGTTCTTTTTCGTATTGATATTTAAAGTTATGTATTTTATATTATAATTAATTTTAGTAATTGATTATATTATATTATATCAAATAATTTTGTATGTGATCGTTTACTTCTTTCTCTATAATTCATTCATGGCTGTTATACATTGGAGAAGAAAGTAATTGCTCTTAAAGAATGATTGATTACCTTGTAACTCATTTTAGTTTTCATATTTTCATATGGATTTTTATTGTTAGTTGTTATAAATGCTTGATTGTCAAGTTACCTTTGAATGTGGAAATAAAAGTATTTCATAGACATATTATTTTTTAATCTCATAATTATAAATTCGTGTTAGAGTTTGAGATAAGGAAACTCTTTGAATGATTTGGTTTATCTATTTAAACCATAAAGTTTTGATGAATGAATGTGATGAGTAGTAATGAACTTGTAATAAATTAAGAGTGTACTCTTATGTTCTTGAGTTTTTAAATCTTTGAGAGACTAGAAGAAGGAACTTGCTTTGTAAGCTCATTGAATATGTTCTTGAAGGTTCATTTGCGATGTTTAATTTGGGACTTAGCCTTGCATAATTTGTTGTTACCTTTGTGGTATTATGGAAGTTATTTAGTCTATGTCATGATTGAAATGCAAACATTCCTGATTTGTCTAATGTGCATGGGGGCTATCCTTGATAATTGTTATCGAGTCATGAGTTATTGGGAAGAGTGGCTTTCGTTAGGGGTCAGAACCCAAAGTGGTGGCCAGGGTAACCTATCGAAAGTTATTAATTCAGTGGAAATATTAATAATTGTACTTGGGATTCATTAATTAAATTCAGATAAATATATGCCTCACCTAATTCCTTAATGCTTATTTAGATTAAGGGTAGGTTGAGAAGGCGTGGAATGGCTTGTCATCTACCTTGTCTTCCTGAAAGGTAATTTGACACCACATGAGTTTATCTAAGAGCTGGGAATCGATAGAGACTACCAGGTTAACTCTAGATGAGGGTCGGTAGTCTAGGAAGATTCACCAGGGTAACTTAGAACAACTATGTGATGACACTCTATCCTAAAACATGATTGTAGTCTCTTTTGTAGACTTATCTATTGTATTGTGGTCGTCTCTGGAAGCATAAGTTGTGAATACTATGGTTTGATGTGGTCATGTTGTTAAGTGTAGTCAGCCAAGGAATGTAATGTGTGTTCTTTGTTGTTAGTTTGATTGTCTATGGACCTTTCATTATCTCCTAGCACGGAGGGAGAGGACCTTCAGGTTCCACGCGGTTGGGTGGAAATCGTGCTATGCCTTCATTGGATACTCTTATAGATGGCATTATATTTGTAGCAGATTCTTGTTACTTAGATGATCGTGACAGTGGATGTAGAATGCATTCAGATGTGGATATTTGATGTGAGGAGATGATTACCCTCTTTGTATATTTACCTCATGTTTATGAGTTTACTCTTTGTACCATCATTATGATGTATTGAGATTTATGAGAATCTCACTGGATGTAAATCTGTATATATATAATTCAACTATTTAAGTTTTGAAAAGTAGATTATTCATGAATGTGATTCATACTTGTAATTTATGACTTAGTTTTTATGGTGTGATGTTCTTTATAATAATGTTAAGTAACGTCATTTTGGAATCCTTAAGACATTTTTTTAATCAAATGACATTTAAAAAAAAAATGTTCTAATAATTCGTTACTTAATACATTGTTTTATGGATTCCTTAGTGGGGCATTACAGCTTCCTTGTTAAAATTTGGTTGATTATTCTTGTTATTGTTGTCCTTGTTATTATTTTATCCATTCCTTTGATTCTGATTTAGTGGTGTTCTCCTTTCTAATGCATTATTCCTTTGGTTTTTTTTGATATTGGGGTTTCCCTCTAACTCATGTTTCCTCTTATTGTTAATTTTTTGTCTTACTGCTGCTAGGGCTTGCACCTTCCTTTCTTGTTTAAGAGAGATTTCTAATACCTCATTCATTGTAATGCCCCACCACGCAACCCTAGAGGAAGTTGCAATTTACTACTCAAATGTACTTTTTTTAAGTACAAATAACATGCAAGATCACAATCCATTGCCAACAACCTCTAAGGTTACAAGACTGAGATTACTTAAAACCCAATCAAGAGACATGAATTAAAAACATAACATTTAATTACTTAACAAATTAAATACTCATACATTCCATACATGATAAAATTACAACCAAGGCATGAAAGATACCACATGATTCCAAAAATATACCTTATAATAAGATTATAACACTCATTCCCTAAATGAGGTAATTCCAATAACCAAGGTTACAAATTACATCTTCCACCTCGATACAAATAGGGGTAATAAATTAAAATAATAACTGAAAGAATAAAGCAGGAAAGAACTGGATCCCACAAGCTCTCCAATTGGAAACCTCATCCACACAAACAAGAGTATGACCCAATCGATTAGGGTGCATGTTCCGCCCAACCATGTGATACCCAAATGCTCACCCCCCGTGTTAGGAGATAGTAATAAGGAATTCTAGATAAGACCATCCACCTCTAGATACAAGATAACTCACACTGACCCAACCAATCACATGAACCATACAACCATAAGAATAACACAAGTACAACTATAACATCACTGACATAAGTCACATTGCTTCCAGAAGTAAAACATATCGAGTAAGATAAGAAGCCCATACACATAAAACCAAATACCAACTATTGTCATAGAAAGAGTGTTATCACACAACTCATCATTGGATATCCTTTGGGAATCTTCCTAGGCTCCGACCCCCACTATGGGTTGTCCTAGTGGCCTCTACCGAATCTCGGCACCCATGCTCACTCGTGCAGAATCAAATACCTCTTGTAAGGACAAGATAGGTGACCTTGCCATTCCATGCCTTCCTGTCTCATCCCAAGTCTATACACGCCCTTGTGTCCATGAGCGAGGCTCAATTATCTTAATTACTATGAAATACTACCTAACATCTAAGTACATTAATTTATTTTTCAGTTGATTAGACCACCTCTGAAGGTTTCCCAATTTACCTCTTTGGGCTCTGGCCCCTAATAGAAGCCACTCTTCAACTTGAAAACATACCAAACAAAAGCAATCACCAAAAGAATCCCAAGTGTATTCCAATAAGATAAAACCACTCCAACTCTAGGAGGAACACATAAATAAAACTCACTCCAAACACTGGAGACAACAAAAGTTAAAACCCTCTCCAAATACTGGAGACAACAAAGGTCAAAACCCTCTCCAAATACTGTAGGCAAAAAAGGTCAAAAACCCTCTCCAAACACTGGAGGCAACAAAACACATAATTCACTGCTTCCAGAGGAGGCACAAACCACATAAACCACTTTTAATCCAAGGACACACAAACTATCCATGTTTGTGAAAATTGGGTAAAACAACAGAATACGACTATACACATTACCCAAAACAAACCTAAGGTTGACTAACACTTTACGACACCCATGAAATTAAAAGAAACCCAATTTGGAAGACTTCAAAATATTTTCTCTATTTTCATGAACCTTGAGAAAGAACAAATCAACACTAAAAAGCACTTTGAGCAATTAAATAAGCTACAATTAGGATTTCCTAAATCTAGTCAATCTTAGTTTTCCATTAGTTGCATTTATCCAATCAAATACACCAAATTTATTTCACAATGTTGAAGTATTTAAACACCAATCATCTACTCTATGTTTCACAATTATAATCTATAATCAAAACCACTTGTTAAATAAAACATTTAGATAAACCAAATTAGCCTTTGTTTCTAACTTAGAATAAATTAAACAACTAAATTTTATCTATACATGAGTACAAATATAACAAAAAAATATATTTAAATATCTAATCAAATTGAAATAAAACTGTTTAATTCAACTAAATAATTTATTCAAAACTATATCAAATATACATATACACATTATATATATGCATATACACACTAAATGTATATGATATATATACATAAGTAAGTATATATAATATGTATAAATAAATTATTATATAAAAAAATAAATATTATTTAAATATTAAAATAATATTATATATATACATATAACATATATATTATATATATAATCTATATATTATTATATAATATAAATAATATTGAAATAATATTTTAAAAAAATAAAAAAATGAATTTAAATTTTTAATAAACAAAAGCAACCCTTACAAGGGCGCAGGCCCCTCCCACATGGGAAAGCCCAGGCTGCCACGCAGCCTCCCCCATACAGGGGGTGTTGTGTGGGCAGCAGCATTGCTTCCACGCCTCGGGTGTTGCGTGGGAGCAGACCTCCATGAGAGGTGGGGGGTGCACGGCTCCTCCCCTCCCGCCCTAAAATATAAATTTTTATTTTATTTTATTTTATTTTAATAAATAAAAATGTTTTATAAACACAGGCGAAAATAGGGCAGTCCCTTGTATATCATGAGAACAATTTTTTTTATTTTTTTTTGGAAAAAGATTAAAACCCAGATATATTTGTAAATATATTTGTATAAATATATTTATGGGTATATATATAGGTATCTTTACAACTATATACCAAGATTTTCATTTCCAGCTCAAGATTAAGCAAAAGAACAACAAATTTTTCAATAATAGAAAATAAATTTTCCTAAGCAACAGAAGGTTTAAAATTTTAGTTTGTTAAACACATTTCATTTGGTTTTCTTCATATTCTCATTGTGTAACCTCTGTTTTGATTTTCTTCCCTAATTCCAACAACAATTTTGCAAGTTTTGAAATCATTTCAAATGGATTTAAGGAATAAAAGACAACATTCCCATATTTAAAGCTCATCCAAAATGAAACAAGAAAACAGAAGAAAGCAAAGAGGAACCTTGTGTTTTCTCCCCAAGTTTGAAGTCTTCAACAATGGTGATTCCAATCTCCTCTTCAATTCCAAATTTAGCCACAACAAAAAACAACTCTCCACCAAAATCAAAGATTGAAAAACAAATGAATTTTCATCTCTTTACAAAGAGCCTTCCCCAAATTTGGTCAAACTCCTAAAAAAATCCCACCCACTAAATTTATTGAGCTTTTGGAGGATATTTTCTATTTTTTTTAATTTTTAAAACAATTTACTTTCAAAATCCTATTTCATGCATTCCAAAATTTCATAATTTCATTTAAAATCCAAAATTCTCAAAGTTGCAAGAAAATGTTTTATTCAAAAATTCAAAAAGTGAAATATAATTCTCATTTATATTTATATTTTAAATTTAACTTAAATATATAACATGATTTCCACATCCATTTAAATTTGAATCGTAATATACAATAATGTTGAAACAACGATTTCACTTAATTTATCACCCTTAACTAAGTTAATTAATAAACTAAAAAAATGATTTTATTAATTAAACCAAAATAATCAATGAAATAAAATAATATTCAACATTGAAACTAGATATGTTAAATCATCACTTTGACCTTACCCACCATTTAATAGCCTTTAAAATATGAAATCAAATAGCTAACCAGAGAGGAATGAACCAATCAAAACCGCTAAAGCTAATGACAAACTATGGCTAGGGTGACGACTTGACACAGAAAACCTAGCTACTATCTCCCAATCGATTACCATTGGTAAATGGAAATGCTCAACCTGGAAATCAGGTGGATTCAATGTCTTGTACCTATCAACCTGTGAACAAAGAGCATATAGAACATGCATATATATGATATAATAACACACACCGTGAAGGGGAAAATATCAGAATCATAGGGCACTCACAAGCAGGTGATTCAATCCCACCCCGTCCACCAATACACTCATCATAGACTGACAGTTCCATCATAACAAATATCTCATGCAATAACATGTTACAATAACTAATCATCCTTACACCAATTTAAAACATGTCAAATAAAGCATCAGATAAGATACATCACATCACACCAATAAACTATTGCTCTATAATTATCGATCAAGTCACACAGACATGATACCACATCTCAATAACCAAAAAGCACATCAAAGTAGACAAGGACACACTGTCTAGCCAAAACAGAAAATGGAGGGGTATTTCATCCTCCCCCCTAGGGTCAGGCTTACTCCTGGAAGCCTGCAAACACCCCTAGTACAAACTCCATAAAATCACACATATTAAATTATTCTAAAACTGAACCACTCCACACCTCATCATAAAACAACAACCCGTGCTATAATTGACCCAACCAAGCACATTTTCAATCTATACAAATCAACATGGTGAAGCAACCACCAACCACATCTCCGAAACATGTATCCATGGATTAACATACATGATACACATATGCACCAATACACATCACCGAGAATCATCACAAGGCCACACATAGTGCGATATCATTACAATGTTTACTCAAGACAAGGTATGCAACATTATCAGTTCAACATTCATTTAACATTTTGCATTTTGAATCTAGGTGCAATGATTTAACATCTACATGATTTATTAAGACTCAAAAATAAAGTTGGGGACTATAGGCCTCACCAACAAGATGCACCTATTATGCAATTATCATTAACATACAATGGTTTCACTAATCCCTTTTCTCTAAACTTTTTCTTTTTGCAAAATGATTTTCTATTCATATTATACATTTTCCATGATTATGACTGCAACTTGGGGACTTAGGTCCTTTACCTAACATTTTATTTAATAAAACAAACCTTCATGAATACATAAGCATTTTCTCATAAGATACAACATACCATGGGTTTCAATACACCACATACTCAAAGACAGGTATCTTCATTAAACCAATGGGAAGAGAGAGAAGACAAGAGATATTTATAGTTCTAACATAGGCACGAATGCAATCATTGTTTCATCATCACACAATCACTTTCACACAATTGCATCAACCATATGAGAGTATTCACAAATCTCTATGAACTAACAACATGATCATTCATTTTCTATTATCATATTTCATAATTTCCATACAATATAACATGCAAAAGTAACTCCAAAACCACATAGGGTCAATCAGGCAATCACTTACACAATGAGGTAAAGCACAAGAAGACATACAAGGGAGGATATAACAACAAAATTTGTTGTCATCCACCACACACAATACACCAAACTCACACACTACAAAATTGTCCATAATGCATTCTTCTAGTAGGAAGGATATCGGTGCATTGTACACTACTTTGAGGATCCTATCCTTTCTACTAGTTTCCCTCACCATTGGACCTACACCACCTCACAACAACTTCTAGGCAGACAAGTGAGATCAACCCAAAAGGAAAACATAAACTAACGAATGATGCACCTAGGTCAACACCATGGCTCATAGTGCCTAGAGTATAACCTACTTAACTAATAGTTTAATGGGTTCCACATTATCCCAGAGTACCCAGTGTTTAAACCTAGGATCTGATACCATGTGTAATGCCCCACCATGCAACCCTAGAGGAAGTTGCAATTTACTACTCAAATTAACTATTATTATTTTTAAGTACAAATAACATGCAAGATCACTATCCATTGCCAACAACCTCTAAGGTTACTAGACTGAGATTACTTAAAACCCAATCAAGAGACATGAATTAAAAACATAACATTTAATTACTTAACAATTTAAATATGCATACATTCCATACATGATTAAATTACAACCAAGGCATGAAAGATACCACATGATTCCAAAAATATACCTTACAATAAGATTACAACACTCATTCCCTGAATGAGGTAATTCTAATAACCAAGGTTACAAATTACATCTTCCACCTCGATACAAAGAGGGGAAATAAATTAAAATAATAACTGAAAGAATAAAGCAGGAAAGAACTGGATCCCATGATCTCTCCAACTAGAAACCTCATCCACACGAACAAGAAGATGACCCAATGGATTAAGGTGCATGTTCTGCCCAACCATGTGATACCCAAAGGCTCACCCCCCTGCTAGGAGATAGTAACAAGGAATTATAGACAAGACCATCCACCTCTAGACAAAGGATAACTCACACTTACCCAACCAATCACATGAACCATACAACCATAAGAATAACACAAGTATAACTCTAACATCACTGACATAAGTCACATTGCTTCTAGAAGTAAAATAGCTCAAGTAAGATAAGAAGCCCATAGACATAAAACCAAATACCAACTATTGTCATAGAAAGAGTGTCATCACATAGCTCGCCATGGGATATCCTCTAGGAATCTTCCTAGGCTCCAGCCCCCATTATGGGTTGTCCTGGTGGCCTCTACCGAATCCCAGCACCCATGCTCACTCATGCGGAATCAAATACCTCTCATAAGGACAAGATAGATGACCTTCCCATTCCAGGCCTTCCCGTCACATCACAAGTCTATACAAGCCCTTGTGTCCATGAGCAAGGCTCAATTATCCTAATTAGTGTGAAATACTACCTAACATCTAAGTACATTGATTTAGTTTTCACTTGATTAAACCACCTCTGAAGGTTTCCCAGTTTACCTCTTTGGGATCTAGCCCCTAATAGAAGCCACTCTTCTACTTGACAACATACCAAACAAAACCAATCACCAAGAGAATCCCAAGTGTATTCCAATACGATAAAACCACTCCAACTCTAGGAGGAACACAAATAAAACTCACTCCAAACACTAGAGACAACAAAAGTCAAAACTCTCTCCAAATATTGGAGGAAACAAAGGTGAAAACCCTCTCCAAACACTAGAGGCAACAAAGGTCAAAAACCATCTCCAAACACTGGAGGAAACAAAACACATAATTCACTCCTTCCAAATGAGGAACAAACCACATAAACCACTTTTAATCCAAGGAGACACAAACTATCCTCGTTCATGAAAACTGGGTAAAACAACAGAATACGGCTATACACATTACCCAAAACAAATCTAAGGTTGACTAACACTTTACAACACCCACGAAATTAAAAGAAACCCAGTCTAGAAGACTTCAGAATATTTACTCTATTTTCATGAACCTTGAAAAAGAACAAATCAACACTAAAAAGCACTTCAAGCAATTAAATAAGCTACAGTTAGGATCTCCTAAATCCAATCAATCTTAGTTTTCCATTACTTGCATTTATGCAATCAAATATACCAAATTCATTTAACGACATTGAAGTATTTAAACACCAATCATCTACTCTAAGTTTCGCAATTATAATCTATAATCAAAACCACTTGATAAATAAAACATTTAGATAAGCCAAATTAGCCTTCATTTCTAACTTAGAATAAATTAAACAACTAAATTTTATCTATACATGAGTACAAATATAACCGAAATATATATTTAAATATCTAATCTCACTGAAATAAAATAGTTTAATTCAACTACATAATTTATTCAAAACTATATCAAATATACATATACACATTATATATATATATGCATATACACACTAAATTTATATAATATATATACATAAGTATGTATATATATAATATATATAAATAAATTATTATATAAAAAAAAAATAATATTATATATATATACATATAACATATATATTAATTATATATATAATATATATATTATTCTATAATATAAATAATATTAAAATAATATTTAAAAAAATAAAAAAATAAATTTAAATTTTTAATAAACAAAAGAAACCCTTACAAGGGTGCGGCCCCCTCCCACATGGGAATGGCTAGGCTACCACGCAGCCTCCCCCATACAAGGGGTGTTGTGTGGGCAGTGTCGCTGCCTGTAGGAAGCGACACTGCTTCCACATAGCGCCTCTCACTAGGGGGTGTTGCATGGGAGCAGCGCCTCCCTGAGAGGCCCTATGGGGGGTGCAGGGCTATGGTCCTCCCCTTCACACCCTAATATATATATATGTATATTTTAATAAATAAAAATGTTTTATAAACACAGGCGAAAATAGGGCAGTCCCCTGTACATCATGACAAAAGAAAATTTGTTTTTTTTTGGAAAGAGATTAAAACTCAGATATATTTGTAAATATATTTGTATATATATATGTATGGGTATATATATATATAGGTATATTTACAACTATATACCAAGATTTTCATTTCCAGCTCAAGATTAAGCAAAAGAACAACAAATTTTTCAATAATAGAAAATAAATTTTCCTAAACAACAGAAGGTTTAAAATTTTAGTTTGTTAAACACATTGCATTTGGTTTTCTTCATATTCTCATTGTGTAACCTCTATTTTGATTTTCTTCCCTAATTCCAACAACAATTTTGCAAGTTTTGAAATCATTTCAAATGGATTTAAGGAATAAAAGACAACATTCCCATATTTAAAGCTCATCCAAAATGAAACAAGAAAACAGAAGAAAGCAAAGAGGAACCTTGTGTTTTCTCCCCAAGTTTGAAGGCTTCAACAATGGTGATTCCAATATCCTCTTCAATTCCAAATTCAGCCACAACAAAAAACAACTCTCCACCAAAATCAAAGATTGAAAAACAAATGAATTTTCATTTCTTTACAAAGAGCCTTCCCCAAATTTGGTCAAACCCCTAAAAAAATCCCACCCACTAAATTTATTGAGCTTTTGGAGGATATTTTCTAATTTTTTTTAATTTTTAAAACAATTTACTTTCAAAATCCTATTTCATGCATTCCAAAATTTCATAATTTCATTTAAAATCCAAAATTCTCAAAGTTGCAAGAAAATGTTTTACTCAAAATTTCAAAAAGTGAAATATAATTCTCATTTATATTTTTATTTTAAATTTAACTTAAATATATAACATGATTTCCACATCCATTTACATTTGAATCCTAATATACAATAATGTTGAAACAACTATTTCATTTAATTTATCACCCTTACCTAAGTTAATCAATAAACTAAAAAAAATGATTTTATTAATTAAACCAAAATAATCAATGAAATAGAATAATATTCAACATTGAAACTAGATATGTTAAATCATCACTTTAACCTTACCCACCATTTAATAGCCTTTAAAATATGAATTCAAATAGCTAACCAGAGAGGAATGAACCAATCAAAAACCACTAAAGCCGATGACAAACTATGACTAGGGTGACGACTTGACACAGAAAACCTAGCTACTATCTCCCAATCAATTACCGTTGGTAAATGGAAATGCTCAACCTGGAAATCAGGTGGAGTCAATGTCTTGTACCTATCAACCTGTGAACAAAGAGCATATTGAACATGCGTATATATGATATAATAACACACACCATGAAAGGGAAAAAATTAGAATTGTAGGGCACTCACAAGCGGGTGATTCAATCCTACCCCGTCCACCAATACACTCATCATAGACTGACAGTTCCATCATAACAAATATCTCATGTAATAACATGTTACAATAACTAATCATCCTTACACCAATTTAAAACATGTCAAATAAAGCATCAGATAAGATACATCACATAACACCAATAAACTATTGCTCTATAATTATCGATCAAATTGCACACACATGATACCACATCTCAATAACCAAAAAGCACATCAAAGCAGACAAGGACACACTGTCTAGCCAGAACGCAAAACAAAGGGGTACTACATTCATGTTCTCAGGTCCATGAATTTCAACCTCTACCCCTATGTTTGTATTTAGTCCCAATATGAATTTCATTCCTTGGCTCTTTTCATATTTCTAATACATTGGAACATATTTCAATAATTTGGCAAACCTATCCCAATATTATTGAGCTATTAGGGCCCCTTCTTGGAGGTTACGAAACTCTATCATTTTCTCATCAAAGTATAACTGTGGTAACCATATTTTATGAAAAATATGAACAAATTGTTCCCATGTGATTGTGTCCTTATTGTATCCATTTTGTTCCTGAGCATTGGTCCAACAACTGGCTGCCTCACCAATGAGTTGATAAGATCCCCATAAAGCCTTAGTGGTTTCACTAAAATCTCTTAACTAAAAGTATTTTTCCATTTCATTCAACCAATTTTCTACCCATTTAGTTATTTGTTTCCCATCAAACTTTGGTGGAGTGATTTTCTTTAGATCCATTGATAATTCCATTATGTCATTCCCCTTTATTACTTCGACTTCATTTCCTTGATTGCTCCTGAGATTCACCCTTTCTTGTTCACCCCTATTTTGAACATTGTTTTCCTTTTCCTAAGGTCTTCTATGGATTGTTCCAAATTGTTGATCTTATCTCTTTGTTCAATTAGAAAATTTATTATGGCTTCCACCCCTGCTTCAATATTTCTTTGCTCCTACTCTTGGGAAATGATAGCTCGAGTTACCCTTCTTCTTCCCATCTAGAATTTCCTGGAAAATTTAAATTCCTAAAATCAAAATTGGATTCAAATATTTATTGTAGATTTTCTATCTCAGTACTCTCCAATTTACACAAAATATTTTTATGTTAATCAAGTTGTAGTGAGCTCAATACCTAGTCTTTGAACCTTAGCTCCGATACCACATGTAGAGACCCACACTTAATCTAAAAATTCACTACCTTTTTTTTTAACAAAGTAAATCTCTTAATGTCTTGCTCAATTACTTGTATACTTAAGAACTTCTATCCATACAAGATAGGCATCTATCCATCTAGGATAGGTATCTAACCATACGGGTTAGGTTAATGTACATACAAGACCAAGACTCTTCTATCCATTTGGAATAGGCATCTAACTATTTGGGTTAGGTTAATGTCCATTTAAGACCAATATCTATCTATCCAAATAAGGTAGACATCTAACCACATGGGTTAGAAAATGCTCTGGCTAGAGACTTAGACTCATCAGGACCATTTGGGTCCTGAGTCACTCTCTAAATACTACACTCCCCTAATAGGAGTGCACCAAGGTTGACGTCCTTAGGAGTATGTGAGATAATAATAAAAGCTTGAGTCCTACCTTAGAATTTGGCCTAAAGCCTCGGGGAATCAAGTGAATCCATACAAGATTCCTTTTGAGTATAACAAGTAATTTCCAACATCAATTTTAATATTTAGTTTTCTTTAACTCAAGTTATCTTAGCAAGACCAACAAGGAAAACACCCTTAACCAATCCTAAATCCCCATCCCGATTGTCTATGTACTAGGGAAAACTTCGTCCCTAGACTGCCTACATACACCTTTTCAGCATAGGATCAAGGTGAATAATATGTAGTTCTATTTTCTAATCTATTATTTGATGTAAACTATTTTGTGGGTGCACGACCCTTTCTAGGGCCATTTCCCTAGACAGATTCTCTTTAGTTGCAACCCACATAAGGGAGCATATAAAGCATAAATATTCATCGTGATCTTTTTGGTGTTTCCTAATTCATGTATGTCCTAAATTCTTATAAGTCACATCACCCTTGACCATTAAATAAAAAATCATCAAAGATAAAATAATTCAAAATTCAAATCACATGCCCAAATTCTATTGGGGTTTTCTATGATTTTCAATAGCAGATGTAAGTCCATTATAGTATTATCCTTTTTAGATTATTGAGTCAAGAGGGATTTCTATCCCCTTGGATTTTAACTCCTAAATGATCCTTATTACTCCCCAATGATTTATAGGGACAATTCCATAGACATCATTGTTACAACTTTATTAAGCTATAAGTGCAGTAACTCAAGTGCGATGACATTACCCATAAATGTGAGTTAGAGGCACCACTAATACTAAACGCTACTGGTTTTATGTTTTCTTCCTCTTATTTAGGTTTTCTATCTAAGAAAGAAATTAAATGCGTTATCAACAATAAGAAAAGTAGCTTATGCACATAAACCAAATGGTAATATAAAAGGTTTATATGTTCTTGCTAAGGAAGTTAACTTAAATGAACTTACTAAAAATTAAAAAAAAACTATTTATTCAAAGTACATTTTCTAGAAAGAAGTATTGTATCTACTTACATCCTATGAAAGTAAAACTTTTTTTAACAATGAATTGAATAGTCAAATCCATTTATTAAAAAAAAAAACACTTTAACATAATGTTAAATTCTTCAAGATGGGTGATCTAATTAAGAGATGGTATGAATCTAATTGTCTTGAAATGTTAGTATTTCCAAGAAAAGAAATTTGAATCTATTTGCATAATCTACGTCATAGAGTAAATTAGTTTTGATTTAAATTGTATAACACGAATATTTTCAAGATAAATATCCATCTAAGAAAGCATAAATAATTCTAACTCAAGGAGACTTCATGGAATAATCTATTGTTTCAAGAAAAATTTTTTATTAATTTTGATTGTATTGCATGAATAAATAATCTAGCTAAAGAAGACTTGATTTTAGTTGCATAAGTTATTTCACCAATGTCTTAGAGAGATAAACTAATACATTGTCTTAATCTAATAAGAGCCTTTATTTTAATTGTATAACTTATACTACTAATGCCACAAGATTGATAATCTATCTAAAGTAATTTTGCATTAAATTACATAAGTTTATTATTAATAATATTCTAATGATTACATAATAATCTATGCCCTTGTTGTAATTAAATGACTCAACCTTGTTTTAAAAAGAATCAAATCTACTTGCATATTAAGGGAGAAAATTAGTTTAAAGAATAACCATGATGTTGAAGGATTCTGTTTATTGTAAATTTATTAAATGATCACTATGATTTGTTATAAACCTTGAATCTTAAGGAAATAAATTTCTTTCATGGAGAGAAAGTTTATTTGAAGAATAACGATAAATCTAAGAGTTAAATTTTTGGCATAACAAGAAAGCAATTTTATTAAAGAGATATTATTAATGCCTTAAGTTAGATTTTATTTGTTTGCATGAATTTGATTTTACTACTTACTATTTGGTAAAACAAGGAAATTCTCATTTAATGAAACATAAATTTAAGCTTAAAATTTAAAGTCTAATGGTCATAATTGTTATCATAGAATTGTAATTATTGTCATAAAGATATAGTATTGTCATAAGATATAAATGTTGTCATTCCTTTATTTTAAAATCTTCTATAACTAGGTCTATATTCATAGTTAATCATCACTTTATGAAGAACAGAGATATATTCTAAGTTCATTAATTATATTCAACAATAGCTAGTAATTATTTGCATCTTTTATTCAGAAGAAATTAAATACTATCTCATAGAACCATGATTTGGAACAAATATTCATCAATCATAGATTTTAGTTAATTTGTTGTCTTACTAAATTAGTGTAAGACTATAAAAATTAAGAAGTTCATGGAATTTATTTAATAATATGAATTCATTTAATGAATAGGCCCATCATTTGATTGTTAATTAAATCAAATAATTTATTATTTAATTTATCTGATTGATACCCCTTTTTGAAAATTCTATCAATTTATTTATTTTCAAAGAAAAATATAATTTGAAATAAAAAAACATATTTTATTTATGACTTAACTAAATTAAAAGAATATTAGTTAAATGTTATAAAGAACTTTAATATAAAAACCCATATTATAAAAAACATATGTATAGTTTTAACAACAATAAAATAATAACTCATTTATTTGTAAATTTTATTTTATAAAAATTAATTTATATTTGTAATGACATTAACAAAATTAAAGTGCCAGTATTGGCATGGTGTGATGGTTTATAGGTGGCATTGTTGTTCTTGCCACCAAGGTTCAAACCCCGTTGGGGTGGTATTGTTGAATGGTTGTATCTGGTTCATAGCTCCAGTCAAAAGCGTTTACCCCTTGAATAAAAAAAAAAAAAAAACAAAATTAAAGGAAAACTTATTTTTTTCTAAATAAACATAGATGATAATAGATTTGTTTATTTATTTTAAAATATAATGATTTAAAGAAAAAAATAGGAAAATTAATTTCTTTCTAGATTTAGTTTGGAAAAACAAAGAATGGTAAGGACAATAATAATAATATTAGATTGATTCTAACTTTATTTTAAAAATTAATTTTCACAAAACAAGGATAGGAGAGAGAGTAATAGCTTGATTCTAACTAATTTCTACATTCAATTAGTTTTCTGAAAGAAAATCAAAAGAAAGGGAACATGGATGTTGATGGAGTTGCAACAAATCTTCTTCCAAATCTTCTCCTTGTGCCTTTTTCAACTTGATTAACCTTCCTTCAATCCTATCTAAAATATTTCTTCAAAGTGATAACATAAAGATAACATTCATGTGTGTTGTTGATGAGAGAAGAAATGTCCTCAATTTATAGACTTGAGAGGAGGTAAATAGAGGGCCAAGATTGAAGATTGATTCAATGGCTAGGATTGTTTAAGAAGATGGGGTTTGGATTAATAAACTCACCTTCTGACAAGTGTCATAAGGAGAAGGTTTTAAATATAGGACCACATGGTATGCGGAGAGGAGCCAAGGGTACTCACACATGTGTAAGCACACTTTGGGAGAGGTGGATATGACAAGTCCCCACACTTTCCCCAAGACCATAAAACTCGTCACTCCTTTTTAAGTGACCTTTTGGGGGTTCATACCTTGCCCAAAAGGTCATATTATGTTCTCAATAAGCTCCCACCCCATAGGTAATTACCCTAGGGGTTCATTTTTACCCTAAAGTGAATAAAACAAGCCCAAAGAACCCTATGCAACAGAATTCTAATTTTAAAATACAAATTTTGATTTGTGAGCACACCTTGGGTAGATGAGATGTTGACATGTCTATTACATGTAAAAGAGAGGGTGGATTGATAATGATGTGTATAACATCCTGCTACGCAACCCCAAAGTGTAAGAGCAAAAAGTGGACAAGATAAAAAAAAAATTGATATGAAGAAGAATAACCTACACAAAAAAGTAGATTACAATATGATATAACAATCACAAACATAGCCAAGCATGGCCGAACATAACCCCAAGGAGAGGACTAAACCACCCTCTAGAGACAAATAAAAATAAAACAATTATATGAGCGCCAGGGAAGAACCCTTAGCAGAGCTAGAAACTAGAAGCGCTGCTCCAGAACTTGCAGAGCTACTTCAAAACTTTCAGCGTAGCTCCAGAACTTCTAGCTCGACATCGAAACTTCCAGCTCAGTGTCGGAACTTCTAGCTCAGCACCAGAACTTCCATCTCGGCTCGGGAACTTCAAGTTCTGGCACCGGAACTTCAAGCTCGGCGCCAAAACCTTTGGAAGCACTGCTCTGAAAGCTGAATAGCGCTACTCTGGAACTTGCAATGCTGCTCCCGAACTTTAGCAGATAGTAAATAAGAAGGAAAAATATAACCAAAGCTTGGATTTTTAGATGGAAAATGATGAAGAAGGGCCATTATGATAATGAAAATACAAGCAAGTCTGATACCAATACCAGAACTCATAAATTAAATGGAAAACATCACATTTCTTCTAATTAATTGATAAGTTTACGTCTTTTCTTTCAAAAGCATACAATATACATAAATGAATGCACATAGATACAAAGGCATAACCAAGAATAAGAAACATCATCTAATAAATCATGATCAAGAGGGAACACTTCCAACTGGTGCTCCAATAACCTGTACATCAGTCCCTAATGGTGGTGGCAATGCCTCCCTACCATGTGGACTCGAAAGAGGCCACCCCACCATGCTCAGAGGTAGTCACAAGGCCCAAGTAGCAAAAAAGGAAAGGATAAAATATGGCCAATGCTCATATCAAACACAGAGCAAACATGGAATACAATGCATTGAAGTCATTATCACAACACAAATATGCTCAAACAATAGTATGCTAGTTACTACTCATAACTAAAAGCTATGAAGCACAAGGGTATAGACCATATTACATGTCATCCTCTATGCTCAAAGAGATGGCACCACACGGAACTAGGTACTCCTTTCATACAGATGAGGTAACTCAATCATGCCCATATCAATGCTTTGTAGATGGATAAATCAACACCCTACAGATGGATAGGCCTTCTCGTATAACAAAATGAGGAATCTAGAACAAAATGAAACAATGAAAAAGCCATTGAACTCCATTAGAAAAACCATGTAAAACAACCAAGCAATATTGTTGCTAAAACATTGAAGTAGCAGATCACATCCACTAACATATAGCTCAAATACCATCCAACATTCATCACTAACTTAATTAAAAGGTCAAATCACATAACTAGTATAAACCTCATTAAATCATCCTAAAAATGATTTTTAAATTAGACAAGGTCTACCAAGTGGCAGTGGAGCAAAAAACATAATTTCATCTGTCGTGCAAATACATGAGAATGGGCATAGAATTTCCATAAAAGATAAAAGTGCTCGGATCTAAAATTGAGCTACAACCCAGTTTGTACCTTGAAATTTCCAATTGGTTTCCACTTTAATATTTTATTCTCTAATCTAGAATAGGGTGTTGTTCAGAAAACGCCATTTTATGCAAGGTTGGGCAAAATCATAAAAAATGAAACTATCCAGATTAAGAATTGGACGAAGACCCAGTTCATATTTTAACATTTCAACATGGCATCAAATTTTATTTTACATTTTTATTAGACATTTAAAGAGCAACAAACCAAAAACGTCATTTAGAAAGAGGGCACAAATTTGGGCAAAAATGAAAGTGCCCAGAACTGAAATATGCCAAAGACCCAGTTGAGATCTTGGTGATTCAACATGAAATCCAACCTTTAATTTCATTTTTAACAAAGGGATAAAGAGTAGCAATTAAAAACATGTTTTACTGGGCGACATAAATTTTGGCCAAAAATGAAAGTGTTCGAAATGCGTTTTAGACTCCAACCCAGTTGAGATTTTGGGAATTTTAAGTGAATTCCAAAGTTGGTTTTGAGTTTAAATTGCGAGGATTGAACAGATTTATAAAAGTCTCAGATTTCCCAAAAAAGAAATAATAACCAGGTTGAAAAGAAAACTCAACCCAAAAGCCACGACAACACCTAAGGCAGCAATTAAAATACCCACATACATATCTAACTCAGAAATTCAAGAATTATATAGGAGAATACCTCCAATTTTTTCCCAAATTCTGAAATGTAAAATTGCTCTGCTTGCAAGGCATGGCTAGATTCCAAAACAGAGCAGCCAGACAACATAGCCATGCTGCACTTCCATAGCCACTACCCACAATTTTTTTCTCAAAAATTCTTTTTCTCAAAAATTCTCCATGATTCTTCCACACTTAGCTGCCCAATTCGAGGGAAATTTTTCTCTCCCAAGAATCCTCTCCAAAATAATTTTTTTTCCCCTTTTTATATTTTCTTCACAGAAAGATAACTCTCCCCCAAAAAAAAAGAATAAAAGAATTTTTATATATATTCAAGCAAGGCTGCCCCCATTTATTAACTAACTCCTCGAAACAAATCATAAAATAAGACATTTAATTAAACAAGCTTCTCAAGCTCCCCAACACAATTAATTAAACTCACTAAATGAGGAACATTAAAAATACAGAAAGTTCCCCTCCCCCAAAAGGGATCAATAAATCTTTTAAATAGAATATTTAAAACCTCAAGAAACTATCAATTCAAATCCCCAAGTAATTAACCACCATAAAATACCATATTTAAAGCGCGAGGGGATGCCAATGGAACCCATCAAAACACTGACAACCAAAATATATATGGCCACATAATACATTAAAAAAAAACATAACAAAATACCTCAATGACATACTAGTAACCCACATGCAACAGAAGGGTGCACCAAAACTTACGGTAGAAAGGTGCTTTGGAAGTTACTATTAGGTAACCGGACAGTAAGACACCAACAAGGAAAACACTTCCCTAATAGGGTACAGTGGGCTAGGATAGGGGAAATTTTTCCTGTGACTACCTCCAGTAACCACCATCGGGGATATGAGTACGCTCAGGCTTGAGAATCCAAGTGGATTCGATACTCAATACCTACATCACTTTCAATTACACTTCAAAGTACATGTACATTTGCATATATAATATAGTCAGATCAACATTAATCACCAGGAAAGGAGTCATGATATCATAAGCCTCTCAAATATGAGTGTTATGACATCATCCCTTTCCTATCCATAATCGTACATAAGCAATGATATCAATATATAAGGATATAAGCATGCAATCCCAGAATAGTAACTAATCATCAATGTCTAATCTCATTATAACAGTATTTAGCAGTTAGAATACCAAATCAAAATCAAATGCTATCTTACAGCCTGATATTAGAGAGGTGTTACATCCTCCCTCCCTAAGATATGACTTACTCCTGGAAGTTATGTAAACTCAATATGCAGCCATGTCACACATTAGTACTTAAAATATAATAATCAACATTAAATGATTGTATTTCATTCCAAGGATCGTAAATGTAATATACATCATTCATCACAAAATGAAATGGAAAGGACATCCATATATCATTCACCTTTCTAAGAATCACTATCAATATATAATTTCCATATACCTTACTCATAAAATGTCAACATGAAACAAAATAACATGGTTAATCTTACTAACATCACATATGCCACAATCCTCATCATAAGCATTTATTTAAACATCCACATTCATCCAAGGATAGGTTAAGATACACATTAATTCCACAAAGAAATGAGTAAAGAAGATGCATAAGCACTCAATTCTTTCCAAAATACCATAATTTGTAACAATATTTGTTTTCCACACACTTCGAATCTCACAAATTAGAACATATTTTCCATCATTTTCAACCCAAAATATCACAATTTACACTTTCTACAACACAATAAACCAACTTTCTAGCTTTTCATATGAAGCTATATCCAAGATGAAACATGCATTTATGCATACATACATACTTACATCACTAGGAATCACATCAGAAGGCTACACAAGGGTCCATTTGGACACCGGTAAGCAGCATACTAATCCATGATACATAATCCATGAGCCAAGAGTCAATATCCATCTCACATAATCCATACCTCACACTTAGTGGGCTGATGGTGTTAGGCCACACACACACGGTGGGACCTTCCAAACAAGACCACAATGACCTATCTCTTGTTGAATAAGGTGGTTAGCCTCCAAGAGATAGTCATCACACATAGGTGGGTAGTGGATCCTAGCTGCGTAACAACCTCACATACCCCCATCCTCAAGGTTCCCTACGTCTACTTCCTTGGATACACTCAACCGAGTCCGGCTCTCCTATTCTCGATGAGGAATCACATTACAACACAAGACCACATTTGAAAACAATAAATAGAAAACTAGTTTAGGCACCAAATATCATAAATAATTATGAAATAAAGGTCCAATTGCAATAATAAAGAAAGAAATGTGTGCAATTTCAACACTAAATCATATGTAACCTCAAGGGCTACAAGCAAGGAAATTTCACAATCTGTGGCTAAACCATCACAAGCAAGATAAATCAAATTTTTGCCGGTCCTCACAATCAAAGTGAAAATCATCAATAACTAAAAGAAGATTCACAATCTTCGAAATGGCACAATACATAACTATGTGACTAACTAGCCACCAAACGAGGAATGAGGGAACAATGTCTGACTATCGCAATAGCCCCTCATGTGTGGTGGAGTGATCACACCAACTACATGGCATGAGGTGTACTCCTCGGCTACACCTCGCATTGCGTCGTCACGTGACATCGACTCACCAAGTGGCCCACACACTTCTTGGCTATCCGAATGGAATGTGCACCTCAACCCATCCTGCATCGCATCTCAGCGTGACATGGTCATACGCCAGCTGGAGAAGGCATGTATTGGTCATACACCACATGGTAGTGTGTCTATGGCTCCACGGAAGTAGGCACATGCAAAACACACCCCGCATAGCGATACCTCATGGAAAGTGCACATGTAGGTACTCACCATAGCCAGAGGTATACATGGCATCATCACCAAAATTATGTCAGAACATCAGTGTAGTTTGGCATCATATCTATGGCATCATGTAGAACACATGTAGATATGGAATAAATAGTGAATATATGAGTATATAAATATGGGGATACTCAAGCCTCACCTCTCATGTGGACGAGGTCGACTTGCTAATGCAAGCTCAACGTCCCTATGGACGGCCAGGCAATATGAAAAAATCAATGCTCCTATACACAAAGCTGAGGGGACAAAGGCTAGCACATATGGATCAAGTACCCTAATCCATCATAAGGGGAAGTAGTGAGTAATTTCCTTAGGATTAGTTGAGCTCAGAATGCTCTACACTGTAACATGCGTACGCTACACATTTCACCCAAGGAACTTTGTGGCTGCTACTACCCCATCATGGACTAAGGGACTAGAGAACCAAGAGAAGAGATTCTAAGAAACTAAATTTTGGTTACTCTTAATATATATGTAAATTTCAACCACATGTGGGTTGGCCCTCAATCAGGTAATAAACATACAAGCACACATAATGGTATGGTTAATCCCACACCCCAAATACAACATATCCTCCATGGATGGGTACACAGTCTCACCATTCCATGGGCACACATAACAAGTATTCGGTATTCACAACACTCAACATGTGCACTAACACAGGATGTTCACATACCAGGGAGTACCCCTTTTCCAATTTCCTCATACCAAAATAAACCATTATCCACCTCTGATTAAGCAAGATCAACACAAATTTCCAAGAACATGTACTCCCAAAATCCACACAAAACATCATAGTGCTACACGGAGTAAATCACAATGCCATGATAACTCTCACATTCACATTCACTTTTATTAACGGGTAAATCACCTTACTACACATAGTGCAATATTATTACAATGATTACTCAAGACAACGTATGCAACATTATCATTTTGACTTCATTTAACATTTTCATTTTGAATCTAGGTACAATAATTTAACATCTACATGATTTCATATGACTTAACAATAAAGTTGGGGACTATAGGCCTCACCAACAAGATGCAACTATCATGCAATTATCATTAACATGCAAGTGGTTTCACAATTCCCTTTTTCTCTAAACTTTACTTAATACATAATGATTTTCTTATTCATATTCATACATGTTCCATGATCAAGAATGTAACTTCGGGACTTAGGTCCTTTACCCAAGGTTGATCTAATAAAACAAACCTCCATTCAATGCATAAACATTTTCTCATAAGAGACAAGCATACTGCGGATTTCAATACACCACACATTCAAAGATAGGAATCTTCATTAAACCAATGGGAAGAGAGAAGGAGAGAGAGGGATTTGCAATTTTGACATAAACACTAATGCAAACATTGTCTCATCACCATAAAATTACTTCCACACAAATGTATCAATCATGCGAGAGCATGTTGTAATCTCTATGAACTAACAACTCAATCATTCTTTTTCTATTACCATAATTCAATCTCAATATAATATAACATGCAAAAACAACTCCGAAACCACATAGGGTCAATCAAGCAATCATTAACACAAGGAGGTAAATCACAAGGAGACATGCGCCAAAACTTGCATAATAACGAAAACATAAAACTCAAGAAGAGAATACACACAAGAGGAACTTGTTGGCACCCTCAAGGCCAAACAGACCTTCCAACACATGATGAACAAGGAAACCAAGCAATGGTAACCTTGGGCAACACAAGTCACCTGGAACCCATCAACAAGCTAAGGTCCAACATGCCCCCCTCGCAACACAGGATTTAGGAAAATAATCAATCTCAACCTCAGGAGAGTCTCAACCAAGGGAATCACTCTAATCTTGTAGGGTAAGGCAAGACCTAGGAGGCATCATTCCTCCACAACACAAGTCTTGGTTTCAAAACTCAACCCTCTAAAATTCCATACTAAGGCACTCAAGGAAGAGGTTAAATGATTGTCTTGCCACAACAAGCACTTGGAATGCACACATCAAGCACACTACAACCACCTGGGCTACGACCACACTCAGGGACCACTCAAGGGTCACAACACCTTACAGAATGAAAGATCCACACACCAAGAAGGAGACCAATCATAACACACTTCTTAGTAGACTCGGGGATCCAACTAACCCTCACAAAACATTCATCAAAAAGTATATGCAAGGAGCAGGAAACAACAACACTTGTTGCCATCCACCACACACAACACACAAAGCAAGAATCAACTATAAGAAGGGATTCCAATGATGCAACATGAGCTCTACCCCTAACTCTGCCTCTGGCTCTACCCTTAGGGGCATCCCAAAGAAACAAGGGACACATTAAAATAGATTATCATAAACATGATCTATACATCATACTAAGGAATGAAAGAAAAATAGTAAGACTATGGAAACACTATAACAAGCTCAAGCCACACACACAAAACATAGAATATACATAGAAGGCTAAAGTATGCCAGAGCTCCCAGTGTGTGAACATCGGCTCTGATACTAGATGTAACATCCTGCTACGTAACCCCGAAGGGTAAGAGTCAAAAGTGGACAAGATAAATTTTCTTTTGATATCAAGAAAAATAACTTACACAAAAAATATATTACAATACAATATAACAATCATAAACATAGTCAAGCATGGCCGAACATAACCACAAGGAGAGGACTAAACCACCCTCCAGAGAAAAATCCAAACAGAACAAATATATGAGCTCTAGGGAAGATGCTCTAGAACCTTAGCAGTGCTACTCCGGAACTTCCAGCTCAACACTAGAACTTTCTAGCTCAGCTCTGGAACTTCCAGCTCGGCACTAGAACTCCCAACTCGATCCTGGAACTTTCTAGCTCAAATCCGAAACTTCAAGCTCTAGCACCAAAACTTCCAGCTCGGCCCCGGAACCTTCCAGCTCAGCTCTGGAACCTTTGGTAGTGCTGCTCTGGAACTTGAATAGCGCTGCTCTAGAACTTGCAGTGCTGCTCCAGAACTTTAGTAGATAGTAAATAAGAAGGAAAAATACAACCAAATCTTGGATTTTTGCATGGAAAATGATGAACAATGGCCATTATGATAATCAAAATACAAGCAAGTCTGATACCGACACCATAACTCATAAATTAAATGGAAAACATCACTTTTATTTTCATTAATTGATAATTTTACATATTTTCTTTCAAGAGTGTACAATATACATAAATGAATGCACATAGATACAAAGGCATAACCATGAATAAGAAACATCATCTAATAAATCATGATCAAGAGGGAACACTTCAAACTGGTGCTCCAATAACATGTACGTCAGTCTTCAATGGACATGGTAACATCTCCCTACCATGTGGACTCAAAAGAGGCCACCCCACCATTCTCAGAGGTAGTCACAATGCCCAAGCAGTAAACAAGGCAAGGATAACATATGGCCAATGCTCACATCAAACACAAAGATAACATGGAATAGAGTGCATTGAATTCATTATCACAACACGAATATTCTCAAACAATAGTATGTCGGTTACTACTCATAACTACAAAGTATGAAGCACAAGGGTATAGACCAGATGACATGTCATCATGTGTGCTCAAAGAGATGGCACCACATAGAACTAGGTACTCCTTTCATACATATGAGGTAACTCAATCATGCCCATATCAATGCTCTGCAGACAGATAGGCCTTCTCGTTTAACAAAATGAGGAATCTAGAACAAAATGAAATAATGAAAAAGCCATTGAACTCCATCATAGAAACCATGTAAAACAACCAAGCAACATTGTTGCTAAAACATTGAAGTAGCAGATCACATCCACTAACATATAGCTCAAATACCATCCAACATTCATCACTAACTTAATTAAAAGGTCAAATCACATAACCAGTATAAACCTCATTAAATCATCCCAAAAATCAATTTTAAATCAAACAAGGTCTACCAAGTGGCAGTGGAGGAAAAAACATAATTTCAGCTGTCGTGCAAATGCATGAGAATGGGCATAGAATTTCCATAAAAGATAAAAGTTCCTAGATCTAAAATCGAGCTACAACCCCATTCGTATCTTGATGTTTCCAATTGGTTTCCACTGTAATATTTTATTCTCTGACCTAGAAGAGGGTGTTGTTCAGAAAACACAATTTTATGCATGGCTGGGCAAAAATCATTAAAAAAGAAAGTGTCTGGATTAAGAATTGCAAGAAGACCCAATTCATATTTTGAATTCTCAACATGGAATCCAATTTTATTTTACATTTTTATTAAAAAGTTAAAGAGCAGCAAACCAAAAATGTCATTTAGAAAGAGGGCACAAATTTGGGCAAAAATGAAAGTGCCCAGAACTGAAATCTGCCAAAGACCCAATTGAGATCTTGGCGATTCAACATGAAATCCACACTTTAATCTCATTTTTGGTAAAGGGATAAAGATCAACAATTAAAAACAAATTTTATAAGGTGGCACAAATTTTCACTGAAAATGAAAGTGTTTGAAATGTGTTTTGGACTCCAACCCAGTTGAGATTTTGGGAATTTTAAGTGAATTCCAAAGTTGGATTCAAATTTAACATGGGAGGATTAAACAAATTTATAAAAATCTCATATTTCCCAAAAAAGAAACAATAACCAGGTTGAAAAGAAAATTCAACCCAAAAGCCATGACAACATGCAAGGTAGCAATTAAAATACCCACATACATATCTAACTTAGAAATTCAAGAAATATGCAAGAGAATACCTCCAATTTTTGCCCAAATTCTAAAATGTAAAATTGCTCTGCTTGCGAGGCAAGACTAGATTCCAAAACGGAGTAGCCAGACAACATAGCCATGCTGCACATCCGGAGCCACTGCCCACAAATTTCTTCTTGAAAATTCTCCATGATTCTTCCACACTCAGCTGCCCAATTCGTTCTTCTTCTTTCCCAAACAAAATTTTTTCTCTCCCAAGAATCCTCTCCAAAATAAAACTTTTTCCCCTTTTTAAATTTTCTTCAAAAAAAGATAACTCTCCACCAAAGCAAAAGAATAAAAGCATATTTATATATATATTCAAGGAAGGTTGCCCCCATTTATTGACTAACCCCTCAAAACAAATCATAAAATAAGACATTTAATTAAACAAGCTTGTCAATCTCCCCAACACAATTAATTAAACTCACTAAATGAGGAACATTAAAAATAAACAAAGTTCCCCCCACAAAAGGGGTCAATAAATATTTTAAATAAAATATTTAAAACCTCAAGAAACTATCAATTCAAATCCCCAATTAATTAACCACCATAAAATACCATATTTAAAGCACAAGGGGATGCCAATGGAACCCATCAAAACACTGACAATCAAAATATATATGGCCACATAATACATTCACAAAAACCATAACAAAATACCTCAATGACATATGGGTAACCCACATGCAACAAAAGGGTGCGCCGAAACTTATGGCAGAAAGGTGCTCCACAAGTTACTATTAGGTAATTGAATGGTAAGACACCAACAAGGAAAACACTTCCCTAATAGGGTATAGTGCACTAGGATAGGGGACATTTGGCTTGTGACTACCTCCAATACCCACCATCAGGGATATGAGTATGCTCAGGCCTGAGAATCCAGGCGGATTCGATACTCAGTACCTGCATCACTTCCAATTACACATCAAAGTACATGTGCATTTGCATATATCATATAGTCAAATCAACATTAATCATCAGGAAGGGAGTCATGGTATCATAAGCCTCTCAAATATGAGTGTTATGACATCATCCCTTTCCTATCCATAATTGTACATAAGAAATGATAGCAATATATAAGCATATAAGCATGCAATCCCATAATAGTAACTAATCATCAATGTTTAATCTCATTATAACAATATTTAGCAGTTAGAATACCAAATCAAAATCAAATGCTATCTTACTAGCCTGATATTAGAGAGGTGTTACAATGTGTCTATGAAATGTAAGAGAGGGGAGGTTTATCCATGTGTGCTCACACATGTGTGAGCACACATGGGGAAGTGAAATGGCTAAAAGATGAAGGGTCACATTCATGGTGTGAACTCCCAAACAAGGCTGAGTGGGGATGATTTGTTATGTGATAGTGAATTTTGCATGTAAGTCATATGTGAGGGAAATTAGAATGAATTTTAAATTTGAGAAAATGATAATGAAGATTAATTAAAATCAGTTAATCCAGGATTAATTGATTAATGGATTATGGAGGATAGTGACATCTCCCTAATCATGATGAATTACATTAGATGATGTATTATGTTAATTAATGTGACTTAGGGAAGTGGCTAATTTTATAAATTAAGTATAATGATAGATTGTCCTAATTAAGAATGCTTATGATAGGATGAGGACAATTGTCACATAATGACTTAATTTTTATTCAAAATTATTTTCTTCCTTATTTTTTCATTTCTCCAATAATATGGGCTGAAATTATTAATGAAACACTTATTTGTTAATATTGTTAACTTTTATTTGTTCATTTTGAAGAGTGTGTATTTAATAATTTAATAAAAAAAAAATGTTCTTTATTTAGTCTCTATCTTCTTCACATAGAAATTTGTTATATAAAACTATGTACATAATATTAACACACAAAATTATAATATGTCTAAAGTTTTAATATAAAGAAGGTCATGACATTGCTTATTATTCCATGATTTATTTGGGGAATAATTATGGTTGAAAGATTTATTATACCACTAGAAAAATGATAAACACTGACCCTAGATCCATGGATCCCTTATGTGTTATCTTAGAATTGCATATGGGGGGAAACCTTTCTTTCATAATGCAGCTCTACTTGAAAATTTATATTTTACATAGGGATTTTTTAATAAATCTCTTATGTATTTTCACGTATTGTGTTCTACTTTAATGTAATTCCTCACAACATGGTGTTTGGAAATTTCTTTAAAGTGGGGGCATATGCATCCCCACTCATTGTTAGCTTCAAAGTGTAGTCCGCTTACTTCACATGATGTGTCTTCTTGGTGGTGCCATTGGGTATTTTGTCCTTCAAGATTGTGAACTTTCTAAGCATATGACATTCTTTTTTATGGTGATTCTATGGATTGCATTCTCTAAGTTTCAAATATTTTATCCTCGACTAGTCCTCTTTTGGATACATTAAGCACGATTTTCCCTAAGGTGAGACCTTTCATGAACTAAGGGTAACCTCTTTAAATATCCTATTACATGTATCAAGGCCACTAAAGATAACACAACTTTCTTGCTAGTGGAGCCTTTATGTTTTTCAAGGTCACCAAGCATAACACAACTTGCTTGCCAATGGAGCCTCTTTCATGAGTTCCTAGCATAACAAAGATTGACAGTCCTGTAACCATTTCATTGCAACCTTATAAAATTTATCAAGAGGCATAAATTTGGTATGGTTAGTAGAATGGGAGCCTAGAGACCTGACACGACCTCCCATTATCCACTTTTTGGGGCTTACCTAGGGGAAAATGAATTTCACTAGCCCATGTGAGTACATTTTTTTACATAGTGGATAGTAGGTTTCCACTTGTGAATTGTTTTGGATGAACAACTAAGGCATGATCCATATCAATTGGACAAAAACTCAAGGCTTGATCCATCTCCTCTCTCTCTTCTCATTAATTTTGACATTGTATGCTTGTGTATATTGTCTTGCTACTACATATTTGACATAGGCATTTGTCTATTTGTGTCTTTGTTGGTTTTCAATGAGATCTTAGATCTTGGGGCTTGATCATCCTTGAAATTTTTTGTCATAACTTTCAAATAGTTGTACAAATAGACCTCTTTTGATGCACTTTTTTCTACTTTAGGGGAGATGTCCCAGTTACCACCCACCATAAAATTACCACTCACTCCATGCTCCCTTACCCCCCCCCCAAAAAAAAATAAATTAATTTTTACCCACTAATAAACTTTATTTAATCAAATGAAATGTTGAAAAAGTAGCAATATATGTTCATAACATAATGTGTACTTGACTAGTGTAGGTAATCAAGTACACTAACACATCCACGGTAGGAGGGTCCTTAAATACAACAATCTAGACTGTGCAGCAAGAGTAACATAATGAAAGAAACACAAAACATGGAGCCAAATATAGATGCAAATATTATCATTGATAGAAATCTCAATTACATTTAGCAACAACATTCAGGCTTATAGATTCAGGTCACAAGCCTGATATAACATGTTTATAAATTTAAAATTCCTATATGCTCCTATATGCAAGAAAATATTATAGATCAGATCTATCTTAATCTACTCTGTAAACTACTGACCTTCTAATGACTGATTACAAGCTTTATATCATATCCGCAATTCTAGAAACATCTGCATTAGCCAAAGACCTTCACATTATCCAAGGAAAAAAAAGAAACAAGTGCATGAATACGTCAGCCTCAAATTTGAATTACTCTTCAATAGGTGCATAATATGAAGTGTGGACCTATAATGAAGGTCAGGGACACCCCATGGAACAATTAAAATCACAGTATTCAGATCCGCAAGTCATGGGAACAATCCACAATGATGGAACTAGCTGAAAAGTTTAAAATTATTCTAAAGTCAATTCAAGAAACTACCACTAAATCCAAAAGTGATAACTTGCTGGAAAAAGTTCCAATCATGCTCAAATCTTGGAATAAGGGAAATGAACATGTCCACAATGTACACGTAGATCCACAAGGTCTAGTGAGAAAATATGTTGAATCCACCAACATGAACTAAGTAAGAACAAAACAAGAACAAAAACTAAGAGAAAATATTTTTGGTTGATACAAGATTGCTAAGACCCAAGGATGCTCCTGCATCATACATCTAGGGTTATTTAGAAAGCGAGCCCCTCACTTTGTTGGGACTAAAGGAAAGCCAAGATGGTCTACCTCAGCCTAAGAAATCCACATAGAATCCTCCACTAGTCTACCTTTCCACCTCACAAGATATTATTTGTACTACCTTCCACGAGTTTTCCTGCCATCTCTGTTATCCAAAATCTCTTCAATCTCATCTGACTGTTGTTTAGGAAACTGGTTCTCCAATTTTGTTTTATTTCGTTTACTGAATTCCACTTATGGTATTGATGTAGGTCTACAATGTTGAATATAGGTGATATACCCATGCCATCCAGTAACTCCACTTCATATGCATTTCTTGAATCAAATTTCTTCAAAACCCTACAAGGTCCAAACTTCCTCATCTTCAGCTTATTGTATGTTCCAACTAGAAATATTTCCTTTCTCAGATACACCATCACTTAATCTCCCACTTCAAACTCCTTATGTCTCCTCTTTTCTTCTGCTTTCTCCTTATACTTCTGGTTCATATTTTCCAACTACCCCTTCACTTGACTATGCACTTTCTTCATATGTTCTACAAGTTCCTTTGCTTTTGCACTCCTTTTATCCTCCATATTGATGTCTCTCAACTCTGATATACCTCTAGGATGAACTTCAGTAATGATCTCAAAAGGTGTCTTTTTGGTACTCCTATTCACTGAATTATTTTATGAAAACTCTACTTGTACAAGTGTATGTGTAGGATCATGGTGGGCCAAAAAGTGGCAATATGATGGGTTTGTGGTTGACGACTTTTTTTTTACCCAAAATTGATAAAATGAGAAGGTTTTTTAAAGGAGATTCTCAACTTTCCACCAATATAAATTATGTTTTACTTTGAATTTAATAAGTAATTATTATTCATTTTCTATTTGAATTATGACTAAAGTCTTGATTGATAGGCTAATTGAAAAACATCTATAGCTTTCAAATGATATCACATTTTTTAAATCCAAAACATGCATCACATTTTATGCTTCACATACTATAGAATTTAAAAAATAAAAATTGAATTTAATGAATTTTTGACCAAGTTAAGGTGGTCAGACATATGATTTTTTATATTTTTTAAAAGTTGTAATAAAAAATTCATAATTAATTATTTACTTGGAAAAAATTACAAAAAATATGCATCACATTGGGACATGAGTCCTCTACTTATATATAAAATCTTATAAAAAAATATTATCATTTTATTATGGCTAGGGTGGTCAGATAGACACCTACTTCTTATTTTTTCCTTGAAATTTAAGTACTACTACATTGAAATTTCAAATTTTCACCAAATAGTTTTTTTTTTTAAACAAACCTAGTAGTTTAGAAACTAAATTTAATTTTCTACAGATTCTATTCTTACATATTTTTGAAATAATATAGTTAACTTATTCATTTCTTTACATCAAGTTGCCTAACTCTGATTTTTCTGATTTTTTTGCCACTTAAGGGCCTGTTTTTTCCATGATGATCCTGCCCATACCCACAAGTACTAAATCCCAACTTCTGATCTTCTCTTCAACCAAGCATCTCAGCAAATTTCCCAAACTCCTATTCACTACCTTTTTCTATCCATCTGTTCGTGGGTGAAAGTAGAACTAAACTTTAGATTTTTATTCGAATTCTTCCAAGGTTTCCTCCAAAAGTAACTAACAAATTTTACATCTCTGTCTAAAACTATACTCCTTGTTAATCTAGGCAATCTGACCACTTCTTTGAAAAACAAATCTACTACATGTATTGTATCTATTGTCTTCTTACAAGGTATGAAATGTGTCATTTTAGAAAATCTATCCACCACCACAAATATACAATCATTACCTCATTGTGTCTTTAGAAAAGCAAGTATGAAATCCATGCTAATATCCTCCCAAGGTCTCTCTAGAACTGTCAAAAGCTTATACAATCCAATATTTTGACTACTCCCCTTTGTAACTTGAGAAACTTTGCAAATTTGCATGAATTTCCTAACATCTTTATGAATCTACGTCCAAGAGTTATACTCACTTACCTATGCTACTATCTTATCAATCCCAAAGTGTCATTCCAATCCTCCACTATTCTTTTCTTTCACCAATTTATCCCTCATTAAACTCTGAGGTATACACAACTGATTACCTCTAAACAACATGTCCTCCTAAATGAAATAATCCAACCACTGACTTCTATCCTCTAAAACTAGTTCTTTACAAGCTCTCCAAGGTTTTTCAAAATCTAGGTCTCCCTCATACAAGGTTTTCAACTCATTAAAGCCTAATACCTCCACTCTCATCTCTATTAGTAAGTTCCTTCTCCTAATCAGAGCATCAACAATTCTATTTCACTTTCCACTCCTATGCTTCAAAACAAAAGTATAGCTCTGCAAGAATTCTACCCATCTCATGTGTCTTTGATTCAACTTACCTTGACTATTCAAATATTGCAAAGCCTGGTGATCCGTATACAACACAAACTCCTTAGGAAATAATTAATGTCTCCACTTCTTCAAGGCTTGAACTATGGCATAAAACTCTTGATCATACATTGAATATCTTCTTCTAGCATCATTCAACTTCTCACTAAAATAAGCTACAGGCCTCCCTTCTTGACTCAACACTACTTCCACTTGCATCATTACTTGAAATAATTTATTAAAATAAGGTAAAGACAACACAAGATGCTTAGTCACCTTCTACTTCAACAACTAAAAACTTTAATCTTCTCCAGACACCAACCTAAAATCCTTCTTATCTCCTCTTATTGTTTCTGTCATAGGACGCAAATAGAACTGAAAATCCTAATGAACTTCTAGTAGAAACTATCCAATCCATGAAATGATCTTACGTCTCTAATTATTTCTATTGTAGGCCACTCAAAAATTGCTCTCACTTTCTTAGGATCCATCTTCAATCCATCTATAGATATCACAAATCCCAGATATACCAATTCATCCTTCATGAAAGTACACTTCTTAATTTTTATCAGCAACTGCTCTTCTCTCAACCTCTACAAAACTTGTCTTATATGCAACAAATGTTCTTCTCTAGTCTTACTAAAAAGTCAAGATGTCATCCAAGTAAAAAATCATGAACTTACCTAATAATTTCTTCAATACTTCATTCATTAGCCTCATAAAATTACTCGGTGTGTTTGTTAATCCAAAAGGAATCACCAACCACACATACAATCCTTCATTTGTCTTGAATGTTGTCTTCCATTCAACCCCTTCTCTAATTCTAATCTGATCATATCCACTCTTCAAATATATCTTTGTAAAATATCTATCTCCACTCAAAAAATCCATAATGTCATCCATCTAGGGCAAAGGAAATCTATACTTCATTGTGATCTTGTTTATGGCTCTAGACTTTGTACACATTCTCCATTCTCCACCCTTATTAGGTGCTAACACAACAGGTACTACACAAGGACTTAAACTTTCTCTAATCAAACCCTTTCTTAAAAATTCTTGCACTTGTCTATTCAACTCTTCATTATCTCCAAGTGTCATCCAGTGTGTTGCTTTATTAGGAAAACTATTTCCATGAATTAGATCCATGTAATGACTAGTACTCCTTACAGGTGGCAATCCATCGAGTACATTATCTAAAATAATCTCCTCATATTCTATCAGCAACTCCTTTATCTCTTTTGGTTGTTCTTCTACATGCTCCAAGTCTTCAACATTCTTAGGAACCAAGGAATAACACATAATCTCATGTCTCAATCCATCTAGGAATATCCTTCCATCAACCAAACAAACTCTAGCACTCGTACAAACCTCAACTTTAGGAACATCCTCTAATGGAAACAAGGTCTGCTTCATCCCATTAGCAACAATAGTATATATATTCTTCTTCCCATCATGAATAGCCTATCTATCATACTTCCAAGGCCTTCCCAACAAAGCATGGCATACATCCACATGCATGATATCACACAAAACTTCATCATGGTAATTTCCTATCTTCAATTTCACCAAACATTGTTCACTTACCAATATCTTATGCCCATCTTGAATCCAAGCTATTTGATTGGGCTTCGAGTGTTTCAATCTTTCCAACTTCAATTTGGTCACCATTTCTTCAGAAACTAGGTTCTCAGAACTTCCACTATCCAAAATAACTTTGCAACATTTACCAACTACCTTGCATCTAGTCAGAAATAAATTCTTTCTCTACAATGGCTCCTTCTCCAACCCACTTTGACACAATACTCTTCTATTCACCAACACTTCTCATTATTCCATTTTGTTAGATGATCCAACATGATCCTCCTCAACAAAGGCTATTTTTCTATTGTTTTATGTATTCCTACTTGTCTTTCCCTGATTACATTCAAATGCTCTATGTCCTTCTCTACCACACTTAAAGCAAGTTCCCCTAAATACGCTTTTCTCCTTATCATCTTTTCTACAACATTCATTCCGGTAACCACCATATCCTCCTCTTCTGTAATAGTTTCCATCACCTCTATGGTATTAATTCCCATTCTTACTAACCTCCTTATCCTTATTCTAATCTAGAAAAGATCCTCCTCTTTGTCTCTGCTAATGTCTTTTATTCAACTTCTCTTATTCCTTTAGGGCACATTGATATGCCTCTTCCATACTCAACAACTTAATCAAACTAGTATCATCCTATATAGATGACCTCAAGCCATTCACATATTTTTCTACTTGCTCGATCTCATCCTCTAAATTTCCATATTTGATATTGAACTTATAGAACTCTTCAGTATACTCTCTCACACTTGATTCGTTCTATTTCAAATTTTGCAATTTTTAGAACAAACTAATCTGATAATCTGTAGGCATAAACTTTGTCTTAAACTTATTCACCATCCTATCCAATGACTTTATCTTTTCTTTTCCTCTTCTTTTCCTATCTGTCTACAAATGTTCCCACCAAAGGGATGCATGTCTTTTCAACTTTGTACAAGAAAATTTTACTTTCTTATCTTTAGTGGTGCCTTCAAAATCAAAATACTTCTCCATCTTTGTTATCTAATCAATAAATTCATCTGAATCCAACTTACCATTATAATCTGGTGGATTGAAATGGGGTTTTGTATTCGCTCTAGTTAGGGATCTTATGAACGTCACTTCTCCCTAATCTAGGCAAGGTTGATCTTCTCTTCCTCTTTCTTCCTATACTTCTACCTCTTCATCACTCACATCATCAACTGGTCGACCTCTCCTCTGGGCCATTTTGACTGCATCTAATATGGCAGCAATTCCTCTCACCATCTCCATTAAAGCTTGGTTTTCATTTCCATGTGCTCCATTTCCTCTAACATTTCTTCTTCCTACCACTTTACAAAAGTCCTCTCTAGTTGTAGGTCAGATCCATAGTCCGCCATCCCACAACAAATAGGTATGTGTAGGATCATCATGGAAAAAGTAAGCCCTTAAGTGGTGAAAAATTTAGAAAAACTAGAGTTAGGCAACTTGACATAAAACATTGAATAAGTTATCTATATTATTTCAAAAATATGTAAGAATAGGATCTATAGCAAATTGAATGTAGTTTCTAAACTACTAGGCTTATTTTATTTTTAAAAAAAATCAATTTGGTAAAATTTTAAAATTTCAATGCAGTAGTACTTAAATTCTAGGGAAAAAATAAGAATTAGGTGTTTGTCTGACCACCCTAACCACAATAAAATAATAATATTTTTTTATAATATTTTAGACATAAGTAGAGGACTCATGTCTTGATGTGATGCATATTTTTTTGTAATTTTTTTCTAAGTAAATGATTGATTATGAATTTTTTATTACAATTTTTAAAAAATATAAAAACTCATATGTTTGACCACCTTAACTTGGTCAAAACTTCATGAAACTCATTCTTTTTTAATCCTATAGTATGCAAAGCATAGAATGTGACACATATTTTAGATTCAAAAAAATTGATACCATTTGAAAGCTATAGATATTTTTCAATTAGCATATCAATCAGGACTTAAGTCGTAATTCAAATAGAAAATGAATAATAATAATTTATTAAATTCAAAGTAAAGCATAATTTATATTGGTGGAAAGGCGAGAATCTCCTTTAAAAACCATTTTTGTTTCATCAATTTTTGCTTTAAAAAAGTTGTTAGCCACATGGGACATCATATCACTTACATATCACCAGTTTTTGGCCCATCGTGATCCTGCACATACCCAAATCTACAATAGGTTTCCATGAATTTTGGAAATCTCTCATGATCGAATCTCACTCTGATACCAATCTGGCATTGCCATGATAGGAGGGTCCTCAAAGAGAACAATCTAGACGATGCAACAAGAGTGACACAATGAAAGAAACATAGAATATGGAGGCAAATGCAGATGCAAAAATTCTCATTGATAGAAATCTCAATTACATTTGACCAGCAACATCCAAGCTTATAGATTCGGCTCACAGGCTTGATATCAACTACTACCCTTCTAATGATTGATTACAAGATTTATATCATATCCATAATTCTAGAAACATTTGTGTCATCCAAAGGTAATCCCATTATCCAAGGAAGAAAATGTAACAAGTGCATGAATAGGTCAGCCTCAAATTTGAATTACTCTTCAATAGGTGCATAACATGAAGTGTGAACCTATAATGAAGGTCAAGGACACCCCACAGAATAATTAAAATCGCACTGTTCAGATCTGCAAGTCATGAGAACAATCCACAATGATCGAACTAGCCAAAAAAAAATGAAATTATTTTGGAGCCAATTCAAAAAACTGCCACTAAATTCAGAAGCAATAACTTGCCAGAAAAATATCCAATCATGCTCAAATCTTGGAATAAGGAAAATGAACATTTATGCGATGTAGAAATAGATCCACAAGGTCTAGTGAGTAAATATGATGAATCCACCAACATGAACTGAGTAAGAACAAAACAAGAACAAAAACTAAAATAAAATATTTTTGGTTGATGCAAGATTTCCATGAACCAAGGATGCTCCTGCATCATACACATACATTTGAAATTACAATACAAGTCTAGTTGTACAAAAAAAATCTCATTTATAATTTATTAAAAACTTTTATTGTTACAAATACACTCACTTGCAAATGGTGCAACCCTCAATACATATGATATTAATAAACTCATATGCACACTTAATGGTGCTTCACATGACATAATGACAAAATCCTATCAACTCTATGGGATGTCAAATGCACATTGTTCAAAACTCTCTTTCAACTAATTTTATTAGCTCCATTCCCTATAGGTACCTACATAATTAAATACTGGTGTAAGGATCCCCAAATAAACATCAAATCCAAATATAATTAAAAATTCAATCAATTCACCTTCAAAAATCCTATGCAACTGGCAGCTACAAATTCAAAAGATCAAAAAAATTCAAATTTGAAACACAAAAACCAAATTGAATGCATTGAATTGGATATGTGTAGGATCATCATGGAAAAACCAGGCCCTTAAGTAGCAAAAAATTTAGAAAAATCAGAGTTAGACAACTTGACATAAAAAATTGAATAAGTTATCTATATTATTTCAAAAATATCTAAAAATAGAATCTACAGCAAATTGAATGTAGTTTCTAAACTACTAGGTTTATTTTTTAAAAAAATAAAATCTATTTCGTGAAAATTTGAAATTTCAATGCAATAGTACTTAAATTTCAAGGAAAAAATAAGAAGTGGTGTTTGTTTGACCAAAATAAAATGATAATATTTTTTTATAAGATTTTAGATATAAGTAGAGGACTCGTGTAAGGATGTGATGTATATTTTTTTTGTAATTTTTTTCCAAGTAAATAATTAATTATGAATTTTTTATTACAAATTTTAAAAAATATAAAAGCATGTATGTCTAACCACCATAACTTGGTCAAAACTTCATGAAATTCTTTTTTTTTTAATCCTATAGTAGGCAAAGCATAGAATGTGATGCATGTTTCAGATTCAAAAAATGTGATACTGTTTGAAAGCAATACATGTTTTTAATCAACCTATCAATCAAGACTTTAGTCATAATTCAAATAGAAAATGAATAATAATTATTTATTAAATTCAAAGTATAGTATAATTTATATTGGTGGAAAGCTAAGAATCTCTTTTAAAAACCCTTTTCATTTCATCAATTTTGGGTGAAAAAAAAGTCATCAACCACATACCCTACACATACCCATCATATCGCCACTTTTTGGCCCATTATGATCTTCCACATACCCAATTGTTAGATTTGAGTTATTAAAAAAGAGGGAAAGTATCCATAGGCATTGACAATTGTTAGAGTGAACAAATATTCTCTGCAAACTACAAAGCATCAACAAGCATCTTCTCCATGTTCCTCCTATATCGATGACTTTTTAGGTTGGTACATTATACATGATGAGGGCGCAATGCGAGACTTAGAAAATAACCCACAAACAAGAGAATAATTTTATTATTCAGAAAATAGAGCTTCTTACATGCATAGGACCTCAAATCCCCAAGTTCTACAACACATGTAAGTTACAGAAAGCTACAGAATCACCTTTTCGCAATATGCGAGCTTGTCCCCAAAACGTTACCCAAAAATTACAAACCCGCCCATAAATAGAGCTCTTCTTTAGTTTGGAGAAAAAACAACAATCAAATTTGAGTTTAGGTGGTTTGGCACCAAAAAATTACAACTTGCAGTTCAAATTTCAAAAGAACATTTGCAATTGTATCTCCTAGAAAGTGCGCCAACTTCTCGAGGCCATAACTTTTGATCCGGGACTCCAATTCGTGAACTGTTTGAACCATTGGAAAGGTCTCAAAGTCAAGAACGTGCTTGAAATTTTCTACGCCGATTTTAGCAAGTTTCGGGGCTGATCCGGGAACTCTAAGTGCCTCAAATCTAACTTAGAAGATTTTCACGTGCAAATCTGGGAAACTAAAAATGCCATATCTTTCAACCCAGGAATAGAAAATAAAAACCATAAATTGAGAATTTCAATATGATGAAAAGGGTATCCAAAAATGTAAAAACATCTAAAAACTGAGAAACTTGAAATTTAACTATTTTTGGGTGATGCAAGATTGCCCTTACACCACTGGATGCTCCTACTTCAGACACCTAGGGTAATTTGAGAAGTGACCCTGTCATGTCTCAGATGGTGGAGGAAAACCAAAATAGTCAACCTCTACCTTAGGCAACTAGGATGAATCCTCAATAGGCCTTCCTTTCCATTTCACCATATATTCTTCATACCGCCTGTTCCTAGTACTCCTTCCCACACGACTATCTAGGATTTCTTCAATCTCCTCCTTTTCTGAAGTAGGTGCTAGAATCCCACACTGTTCCATTGTTGGTACTTCTTCTGCGCCACCTTCATGATACTCTATCAAATCTGAAATGTTGAACATAGAGGAAATGTTGAATCCATTCGACAACTCTACCTCATATGCATTCCCTGAATCATGCCTCTTCAAAATTTTATAGGGACCAAAATTCTTCATCTTCAATTTGTTATATTTTCCCACTGGAAACCTTTGTTTCCTCAAGTGGACCATCACTTCATCACCAATCTAAAATTCTTTATACCTCCTCTTCTGATCTGCCTTAGCCATATACTACATATTCATCTTGTTAATATGTTCTCTTACCTTCTCATGTATATCCTTGATGTGTTCTGCAAAAATCTTCAGCTTCAACACTTATTTTCTTCTCTTGGTCCATCTTCCTCAATTCTGGAGCTGTTTTGGGGCTACCTCCATACACAATCTAGAACGGTGATCTACCAGTGCTTCTGTTGACAGAATTGTTGGAAGAAAATTCTGCCTGGGGTAAGATCAAGTCCCATCCCTTGGATTTATCTCCTACCAAACATCTCAGTAGGTTACCCAGACTCTTGTTAACAACCTCTGTCTTCCCATCTATTTGTGGATGATGTGCAGAACTGAACTTCAACTCTGTTTTCAGTTTCTTCCACAAGGTCCTCCAAAAGTACCCCACAAATTTGGTGTCACGATCTGAAACAATACTCTTTGGCAGACCATGTAGCCTCATCACCTCTTTGAAGAACAAGTCAACAATGTGGACTACATCATGGGTCTTTTGACATGGAATGAAATGTGCCATCTTCGAGAACCTATCAACCACCACAAAGATTGAATCATTCCCTCTTTTTGTCCTTGGAAAACCAAGAACAAAGTCCATACTTATATCCTCCCATGACCTCTCTGGTATAGGTAAAGGCTGATATAAGCCTATATTCTGACTCACAACTTTAGCCATCTGACATACCCTGTAGCTTTGTACAAACTTCTTCACATCCTGTGACAACTGAGGCCAATAATAATGATCACTGATAATAGCAATGGTCTTATCCCGACCAAAATGTCCTGCCATTCCTCCACTATGCTTCTCCTTTATCAGGTTCTCCCTCATGGAACTCCTTGGGATACACAATTGGCTTCCCTTAAATAACATGCCATCCTGGATTATGAAATCTAGCCACCTTGTCCTATCCACTGTAACAGGTTCCTTGCAAGCTTTCCAAGCCTCTGAGAAATCAGGATCTTCTGTGTACAGTGTCTTAAGTTCATTGAACCCAACCACTTCAATCTGCATCTTTGTCATCAATGTATGCCTCCTACTTAAGGCATATACAACCCTATTTGACTTCCAACTCCTATGTTTCAAAACAAAGGTATAACACTGCAAAAACTCTACCCATTTCATATGCCTCTGATTTAATTTTCCCTAACTATTTAGGTATTGCAAGGCCTGATGATCAGTATACAGAACAAATTTCTTTGGCAACAAATAATGTCTCCATCTTTTTAATTCTTGAACTATCACATAAAATTCTTGATCATATACAGAATACTTTCTCTTGGCATTATTTAACTTTTCACTAAAATAGGCAATGGGCTTACCTTCTTGGCTCAACACTGCTCCAATTGCACAACCACTGACATCACAATCCACCTGAAACACCTTGTTGAAATCTGGGAAGGCTAGAATAGGTTGCTCTGTTACCTTCTGCTTCAAAAGTTCAAAACTCTTTGCCACTCCAGTGCTCCACTTGAATTCTTTTCTATCTCCTCTCGTTGTTTCAGTCAGGAGTCCACAAATACTACTAAAGTTTCTAATGAACTTTCTATAAAAACTAGCCAAACCATGGAAAGATCTCATCTCGGTAGCAGTTCTTGGGGTAGGCCACTCTAGAATAGCCTTCACCTTCTCTGGGTCCATCTTGAGACCTTCTGCTGAGACAACAAACCCCAAGTACACTAACTCCCTTTTCACAAAACTGCACTTCTTCAGATTAATCAATAGTTTCTCTTCTCTTAACTTCTCAAAGGCTCTCCGAATATGCATCAGAGGCTCATCCATTGACTTATTGAAAATCAAAATATCATCTAAATACACAATAACAAAACTTCCCAGAAATTATTTTAGTACCTCGCTCATGAGCCGCATGAATGTGCTCGGTGCATTGGTTAGCCCAAAATGCATGACTAACCACTCGTACAGGCCCTCTTTGGTCTTGAAGGCAGTCTTCCATTCATCTCCCTCTTGAATCCGGATCTGGTGATATCCACTCTTCAAACCAATCTTTGTGAAGTACTGAGCTCCACTCAAACAGTCCATCAAGTCATCCATCCTTGGCAGGGGAAATCTGTACTTGATTGTTATCTTGTTTATGGCTCGAAAATCTGTACACATCCTCCACTCTCCATCCTTCTTTGGTGCTAATACTGCATGTATTGCCCATGGACTCAAACTCTCCCGTATCAAACCCTTTCTCAACAACTCTTGAACTTTTTTGTTCAACTCCTCATTTTCTGTTGGAGTCATTCTATGAGCTGCCTTATTTGACAAACTGGCTCCAGGAATCAAGTTAATTTGATGACTGATCTTCCTTATTGGTGGTAAACCCTCAAGTACATTATCATAAACAATATCCTAAAATGCATCCAACATCCCAGAAACTTCTTCTAGAACCTTCTCACTATCCTCCTTACTCACTCTAGGAATCAATGCATAACACACACGCTCATGCTTCATACCTTCTAAAAATTTTCTTCCATCTACATAACAAATTCTAGCACTACTACATACCTTTTCTTCGATCTCCTTCAGGGGTTTCAACTTGTGATGAACCCCATCCTTTGTCAAGGAATAAGTGTTTGCATGGCCATCATGTATAGCTCACCTATCGAACTGCCACTGCCTCCCCAACAACATGTGACATGCATCCATGGGGATTATATCCCAGAGTACCTCATCATGGTAACTCTCGATCTTGAACTTTACTAAGCCCTACTCACTGACCAAAACTTTGTGGTCTTTTTGCAACTAGGAAATCCGATACGGATGTGGGTGTCTTTCCCTCTTCAGCTTCAACTTTGTGACCATCTCTTCTGACACTAGATTATCAGTGCTCCCACCATCAATAATGACATCACAACATTTTCCTTCACACTTGCACCTTGTGCAAAATAGATTCTTCCTCTATTTTGGTTCCTTTTCCTCAGTCACCAGGGCTCTCCTAATCACTAGGGCTTCTCCCCTTTCAGCATCATCTGAATGTTTAGATTGGGCCTCCTCATCTGCATGCGCAACCCTTCCATGACCTTCTAGCCTTTTGTCTGCCCTTCCTTGGTGTTGTGGACATTCGTAGGCTCGATGCCCTTCTTCACCACACTGGAAACACATTTCTTTGAAACCACCTCTTCCAGATCCTTGTTCACATCTCCCTCATCCTCTACCTCTTTGATCACCACTGTTTTGATCACGAGGGTGGTAGAAGTTGTCATTCCTTTGGCTTTGGCTAGTACCAACATCTTCACCTTTCTTTTCATTATCATTTCGACTTCCTGAAGGTCTTCCACTGCCCCTTCCACTTTCACCTCCTCATCCTTTTTGTTTGCCATCAAATCTTTTGTTCAACTTCTCTTCCACCTTTAGAGCAAACTGATACATATCCTCAATGGTGGTCATTCTGACTAGGCTTAACTCCTCTTGATTGCTTGGTCGTAACCCATTAAGATATCGGGCTAGCTTCTCCTTATTGGCCTCTATGTGGCCCGTTCTGATGATTATCTTGTGAAAATCTTCAGTATATTCTTTCACAGATCTGCTTCCTTGCTTCAACCCTTGCAATTTCTTCAACAAATCTAACTCGTAGTCCACTGGTATGAACTGCTTCTTTAGTTTCTCTACCATGCGATCCCATCTGGTGATATTTCCTTTTCCTCTTCTATTTCTTTCCAATTGGACCTCTTTCCAATTGGACCTCTTTCCACCAAATATTGGCATGGCTCTTCAGCTTCATTTTCACAAACTTAACCCGATCTGGGTTTTCTATTTCTGTATACTCAAAATATTTTTTCTAACTCATTGATCCAGTCGATCAACTCTTCTGGGTTCAGATTTCTGGAATAACTGGGGACTTCTACTCTAGGTCTTTTCCCAATCTTTGAAATGGCCCTTATTAGCCACATTTGGTCTTGATCAATTGCTTCTTCTTCCTCTTCTACATTTGAATCTTCTTCCTCTCCTTCATCCTCATTTTCCTCCCTCAGGTTTAACCCTCTTCTCAATTGCTATTGTAATGCATCAATCTGTCTTTGGAGGGCTGCTAGTGCATCTCTTCCACCAGCATTTCTACTGCCTTGACCACCTCTAGTAGCACCATGCCTACCAGGCATCACTCTTGGAGGCATCTTTCTTGACCTCGACCCACAACCACGGTCCTGGTGCAAACTGTCTCACGATCGGTGATCTGTCCACATGCTCAAGAAAACCTCGCTCTGATACCACTTGATGAGGGCGCAACCCGAGACTTAGAAAATAACCCACAAACAAGAGAATAATTTTATTATTGAGAAAATGGAGCTTCTTACATGCAAAGGACCTCAAATCCCCAAGCTCTACAACACATGCAAGTTACAAAAAGCTACAGAATCACCTTTTCGCAATATGCGAGCTTGTCCCCAAAAAGTTACCCAAAAATTAGAAACCCGCCCATAAATAGAGCTCCTCTTTAGTTTGGAGCCAAAACAATATTCAAATTTGAGTTTAGGTGGTTTGGCGCTGAAAAAATACAACTTGAAGTTCAAATTTCAAAAGAACATTTGCAATTGTATCTTCTAGAAAGTGCGCCAACTTCCTGGGGCCATAACTTTTGATCCGGGACTCTGATTCGCGAACCGTTTGAACCATTGGAAAGGTCTCGAAGTCAAGAACGCGTTTGAAATCTGCCACGCTGATTTTAGAAAGTTTTTGGGCCGATCTGGGAACTCTAAGTGCCTCAAATATAACTCAAAATATTTTCAGGTGCAAATCTGGGAAACTAAAACTGCCATATCTTTCAACCCAGGAATAGAAAATAAAAACCATAAATTGGGAATTTCAATATGACAAAAAGAGTATCCAAAAATGTAAAAACATCTAAAAACTGATAAACTTAAAATTTAACTATATTTGGGTGATGCAAGATTGCCCTTACACCACTGGATGCTCCTGCATCAATACATTATACTTATAGTTATTTTAATGAACTTTACATTAAACAATTATATTTATGTAGTCTATTTTTATATGTTATAAGTAAATGAAGCTCTTTTTGGTAACAGGTTATTCCTAACAAACCCCATTTACAAATTCAATAGTGTGTTCATTTAATATTTTACGTTATTTCTAAGGGTTTATATTTGTCATTTATTTCATAAAGGATCCTTTATATTCTATGTCTCTTTCTCATTCAAAAAATTGATATAAACATGTTGAATCATCCATTACACTCTTTTATATTCAAAATAAGTGTACACATCAGCTTGAGTTTTTATTATATACATACATATGTGTATATATGAGTGTGTGTATATATATATTTGTCTCTATATATATATGTGTATCTAGATGTATGTATGTACATATGTACATTAATATATATGTGTATATATATGTGTATTATGTACATAAGAACATATATGCAGATATATATACATATTCATACATATAAATACATAGATATAAATGCATACATACATACATACACACACATAGCTATATGTATATGTATGTATGTATGTATGTACGTATGTATACATGTATATATTCATGCATACATCTGAATGCCATTCTCTTCTTTCGTGTGATTAAGGAATTATTCTCATGAAACCCTTAGTTTTTTTAAAATATATTTGAAAACCCATGTCTATTTTTCGTGTGACTAAGGAATTATTATCATTAAACCCTTGTTTACATTTTTGGGCACATATACGAAAACGCAAGTCTTTATTCATTTTACCTCTATTTAAATTTATATCCTTTGGTTGTCCAATACAACATATTAGTGTTCATTTACTGTAAAATGTTTTAGTAATTTTCTACATTCCATTGCACATAGAGTAGCCCACCATACATATATAGGATGAAATTTGTATCATTTATTCTTTACTTCACAACTTACATTTTCATTATACTCTTAGATGTTCACAAAAAGATATATATATATATATATACATATATACATGTATACATACATATATATATATATATATCTGTGTATGTATGTATGTATATGTATACATATATATACATATATATACATATAGATACATGTATACATATATCTATACATATACATATACATACATCTATATGTACATATATATAGATATGTATTTGTATAGATATATGTGTACATGTATCTTTGTAATTATATGTATGCGTACATATGAATAGAGATGTATGTATATGTATGTATACATATAATTACACATATATGTATACAAATATGTAAACCCTTATAGATTTGCTATTGTCTGCTCTCCATGGTTTGAGTTAACAATGAACATAATTCTCCTTTTAAAAGACAAACAATGATACTCCTGAATCTTTTTATTTGACATTTTTGTGGACTCATGAAGGGATTCTGGGCTAATTGAATAATGATTACTATTTTTCACTGATTTCATCTTTTTTTATCTAACATTGATTGGCTTATGATTCCTTTTTGTGCAAACATAGTAGATGTCTTTTTTGACTTCTTCAATTCACATCCAAGTCTAGTGATAATCATGGCATGAGGGAAGAAGAGGAAAATATTGAGTGGGAGGCACTTAATTAGAGTACCTCATGGAGTGAGGTTCAATGTTCTAGATCTTACTAAGAGCCAACAATCAACATCAATGAATATGTCACTTTAGAACATGTAGATCATACAAGTGAATATTCATATTTTGAACCTAGTGTCCAAAATACTCAAGCAAGCTTGGAACCACCTGTTCATGTTCCTAATTCTGTTGTCAATGTAATGTGCATCACATGGAAAGAGTAGTTGTTGATTTTGAGGATAATCATATGTCAACCATATATGCAGTGATCAAATGGGGAATCTTGCCTAGTAGTTTGAGGGTATGGCTTAATGGTGTTACAAGCACAAAAATGAAGGTACCATGAACAATCCTGTCTAATTAAGAAGCTGAAATAGTGAAATGTTGTAAGGAAATAGCTAATGATTTCCATGGACTTCAAGTCTCACAACTTAAATCAATGGTGGCCCAAATGTTTGGATTAAGGCCTAACCCATTCACAAATGGGATGCTAGGGAGATCATGGTGGGTTGGTTTTTGGAAAATGAATCATGATCTAACAATTTAGACACCAAAATGAGTGGACACAAATAGATCTATAATGCTACACCCCTACATAGTTTCTTCCTTCTATAACAACTTGGAGGATTTGTATAACAAACACAATTATAGGTCCAAAAGAATATGTAATTGCATCAAAACAAGTGTGTAGGCTGGCATAAATTATACAATGAGAGTTATTGAAAAGATGGGGAACAAATACGTTCCATAATTAATCTCAAAAATAAGAGAATGGATCACTATTTTAGAATGTGTTAATTGCAACAGGTCAAGCTATACCAAGTTATTATATGTTCAGGTCAAATAGAGACATTAAGAAATATATTATTAACTATGAGACAAGGGAATGCATGGTAGTCTAAGAGCATGCTTGGATGACCAACGAATTGTTTGTTGAATGGTTAAAACACTTTGCTAGAAATTTCCTAAGAGGGGTGCCACCAACAATTAGAGAGCTTCTCATATTCAATAGTCTTGGTAGCCATATGAAATTCAAGACAATTGAAGAAGCAAAGATTATGGGAATAGATTTTCTCATGCTTCCAATACATATGGTCATGGATAAATTACAACCCCTTGATGTCAGTGTATTCTCACCTATCAAAAATTACCTCAAACAATAAAGGAGTGTATGGATCTCTACACTTCTTAAACTTGACATAGGAAGGAAAGAGTTGAAAACTCTTGCCAAGAAAGATTTTGAATAGGATTTGACTCCTAATAATATTATAAGTGGTTTAAAAGAACAAGAACTTGGCCATTAGATTAACGTGCACTTGACATGGATATGGGGCCAAGTGAAGCTTTCATAGTTGAAAAAAAAAAACCACTATGGGAGTAGAAATAGAGGCCATGATAACTAATGATGATGCACAATTCATGGTAACAAAGAATTGTTTAAGGCTAGCAAGTTGGAATGAAGATAAGATTGGAGAGTTTGTGGAAACATTTAATGCCAGAAATGCCCCAAGTCCAATAGAAAAATTAGAAGGAAATTGCACAAAGAATAATGATGTTCAAGTGCATGACAGAGAAATCCCTCCAATTCAAATGACATGCAATGAGGTAGCATAAATTGAGAAATTTTTGATCTTCCATCAAATACAAGGTAGTCAAGGTGGTTTCAAGATGCAAATTTAAACCTAGGGGTGGATCTAAATTTTAGTCAATGGGATGAATGACTCTCCATTCCATCACCACCACATGTTGTTCCTAAAAGGGTCATCCATTACTTCACCATTGGGAGAAATTGGGATGCTAATGATACAAGAGACCAAGAAGTTGACTATGTGTCATGCACACAAGATTTAAGATCAACAACTAGAAGGTAGAGAAAGAATTTTTCACAACTCCCAACACAAAGGGTGCACCAATCGTCAAATAGAGGCTGCAATGGGGTGTTATGCCTAAGTAGGAAATCTTAGATTTTGACTTCAGATGATTTTTTTTTATTTATGAAATGAACAAGAGGCACAAAAACAAAGAAACAAAGAATTGTAGCAAAGGAAAAGGGAGAAAATGAGAGAAAAGAAGGTAGAAAAAGAAGAAAACTTGGTAGAGAGGGAGGCAAATAGATTGCACCATACTGCAAAAAATAGAAAATGGATAAGGAGAAGCTCAAACAACAAAAATAGAGGGAGATTGAAAGAGAATAGGAAAAGATTGCTTGACAGTTGAAGAAAACCCAAAAGTAGGTGGATATAGAAGAAAGAAACCAAAGTAAGAGTACACCTACAACTCCTAGTAGCCATAAAATAGGTCTTTTGTAGGATGCTCTGAACAGTTGTAGCTCAGTTCAGAGGGAAATCATGGATTACTTGCTTGTATAGCAAGTGCAATGCAAAAAAATCTAGTCATTAACGTCATCTCTAGTTGATGCTGACTCAGTTGATACCCAAGGACATACCACTTCTTAAATAGATCTATGTATGTCTGATTAGGATGCTTTTTCTATGAATTTTGAGACTTCATTGTGTACTACTATCATTTTTGCAAACTTTATGACTCCTTGTGTGCTACTTATTTTTTTAGAACTTTATTTTAATCATGTTTGTCTAGCTTTATAGTATTTGAATTTCACAACTTTCAATATATATTTCAAGTTTTGTGTAATATTTTTGTAATGTTACTTCATGCAAACATGGTGATGAAGAGGTAGTACACAAAGTACTATATGGAGTGAATGGATAATGTTATCCAATGTTAATCTTTTGCCAAGTAATGTCTAGTTATGAACTATTATGATTGCTAATGTGAACCTTTAACATTAAACCCTAAATTTTACCCATTGATTGTTAGGTGTTTATGACTATTGAAATTGTTATAACTGCACCCAAATATTGATATATATAAATCTATATGTATGTATCTATATATAAATATATATGTATGTATGTATATATATATGCATATACATGTGTGTGTATATATACATATATGTATATATGTATATATATAGATACACACATATTTATTTACCCATAAATATATACACACACATATATATATATATATATGGATACAAAAACACATATTTGTCCATTTTTTCCCTGATGTGTCAAATTTAGGTTGTCATGCTTATCGTGCCATTTGCACCATGTAATGTTTCAAGTGGTTGATTCTGGTCGTGGATTATTTCCCATAGTTTTTTTAGAGTAAAATGGTTACTTCCTATTCTCCATTTAACTTCATCCTCATAGTTTGGTAAACCCTCCACAGTTTCATGATTTTTTATGAAAAAATGATGAGGCATCTTGCAGGTTTGACCATATGTCTATAAAAAATAATGCATTTGTTTTCTTGGACATTTTACATGTCAACTCTATCCACAACCTATATATGAATGTCTTATGATTGTGTTTCTAGCTAAATACAATAGAATACATCTTAATTTTGGAGCTACTCTTCATATGTATCTATATGTATATATATATATATATATGTATACATATACATATACATATATTTGCATCTATACATGTAAAAATGTATAGTGTGTACTAATGTGTTTATGTATGGAAACTAAATATAGTAGAAAACATCTTCATTTAAGAGATACTCTTCATATATATATATATATAAGTATGCATAAATATAAGTAAATATGTTTAGTGTCAATTTTTAAAGTTTCACTTCATAATAACTACATAGAAGAATACATTTGAACTAAATATAAGTGATATACTGATGCAAGAGCATCCAGGGTGTAAGAGCAATCTTGCATCACCCAAAAAAAATGTTGTTTCTTTTCAATAAGGGCTAAATTTGGTAGGTTTACTATAATAGTAAGTTTGCATTTATGCATAGTTGGACATGAAATCTTACACAAACTTCCAAAATGGTAAATTGAAGCCAATGGAAAAGAAATCACTTCAATACCATTTGAAATTTGAGAGATATTAAAATTTTAATTTTCAAAAATCCTAGCAAAATTTGCAGTCAATTTTGAGGCACTTAGAGGCTCCAGATGGGCTTGAAAATTGGTTGAAAAGAAAAGTAGCTACTGGCTAAAAATTTATCAAGAGCTTTTTGAAAACATATTATAATAGAAAATTTAATGGTCAGATCAAAAGTTATGACCCCACAAAGTTGTACTACCAAAATTAATAAAATTTCAAAATATCTTCTTGACGAAGTTACACTTTCCAGAAGATTCTATAGTAGTTACACCTTCCAAATAAAAGATTTAAAGGGGGACTACATAAGGGATGCCAAAACAACATAGATGGGGGCTTGATTTGCAAATTTTCATATTAATGTAATCAAAAAGCCCATGTGATGGAAAATATAATATTGTAATTTCATTTTCATTTCCATGATAATAGAAAATATTTTCTTTGCTTCTTGCATTTTGTGTGTGCCATTATTTGTTGTTTTTGTGAGTTTTAGATTGTAAGGGGAGTACTCTTAATCAAGTGGTATCAGAGTGGGTTTTTCTTGAGTGTGTAAACAAATCACCGAATGTGAGGCAATTTGCACCAAGACTTGTGGTCGTGGGTCAATGAGAAAAAAATACCTCCACGAAGAAACTATGGTGGAAGAAATGTTAGGGTAATATAAGAGAGTTTTTAGAGCCCTCCAAAGACAAGTTCAAGCAGTGCAAGAGGAGATGCATAGAGGACCTAATGTCAGAAGAAGAGATGAAAGTTAGGATGAGGTTGAATATGAGGAGCCATTCGAAGAGGAAGCACATGTCGTAATGGATCCTAGAGAATTCAAACTAATTAGGGCCATTTCCAAGATTGGAAAGAGGCCAAAGATATAATTTTCTATTTTTTTCTAGAAACCTAAATCTAGAGGAGCTTACTAATTGGATCAATGACATGGAAGAGTATTTTGAGTATCAGGAAATAGGAGACCCAAATAGGGTAAAATTTGTAAAGGCCAAATTGAAAGGCCATGCTAGTAGATGGTGGAAAGAAGTTTAGTTGGAAAGAAATAGAAGAGTAAAAGAGAAAATAAAAAGATGGGATTAGGTGGTGGAAAAATTGTAAAGATAGTTCATTGCAGGGGACTATGAGTTGGATTTGTTGAAGAAGATGCAAGGGTTGAAACAAGTAGGAAAATTTGTGAGTATAAAAAAGAATTCTACTGAGTCATGATCAGAATAGGTCATTCTAAGGCAAACAAGGATTAAGTTTCCCATTACATAAATGGGCTAGAGTAGAGCATTCAAGAAGAGCTAAGTTTGGTGAGAATTTTTGCCATTGAAGATGCATGTCAGTTTGCTTTGAAGGTAGAAGAGAAGTTCAATAGAAGGTTGAAAGTAAGCAAAGAGGTGGAGGTCATGGTGGAAGGACTAGTGGATGGTCATATGGAGGTCAAAATAAAGATCAAAAGAAGGGTGAAGGATCTGGTAGTAGCCAAAACTAGAAAGGAGATAACACCTATCATCCTCATGAACAAAATAATGGAGACCAAAGAGGAAGTGGAAGATCTGGACGAGGACCTAAGAGAGGAGGATTTTGTGGAACCTATTTCCAGTGTGGACAAGAAGGGCATAGGGCATATGAGTGTTCTCAACATCAAGGAAGGACAATATAATACCTGAGGGTAATGCATGAGTTGTACATGTAGACAAAGATGTTGAGTCTTCACATTCTGAGGCTGCAGAAAGAGGAGAGGTTCTTGTTACTAGAAGAGCCTTACTGAATGAGGAGAAAGAGCCAACTCAAAGGAAGAATTTATTTTGCACCAGATATAAGTGTGAAGGTAAACTTTGCAATGTTATTATTGATGGAGGTAGTACCAATAACCTTGTTTTAGAAGAGATGTGATGAGGGAAACACTACCCAAAACCCATAAAAATCACAGCAATAAATACCAAAACAAAAGATGTGAGAAAAAAATGACTCACTTTCAATTATTTTCAGAAAATGAAATTGCAGATTCAAAGCTTACATGGTACAGCCTCATGGGCTTGATTTATTATAACAAAATCAACTCAAAAAAGAAAAATATACAATTTAGAGCCACAATCTGCACTGTCAAGGCCACCTTCTATAACCCCCACTTAACCCATTTTATTTTTCACAATAACCACCCTAGAATGTTCTAGAAAGTTCAAATTTCTCCTTTTATTTTGGTTCCAAAAGTCCCGTTGTTTAATTTCTAGCCTAGGAAGGAATTTTTAAGAAATTCACTTTTTAGAGGACAAAATTTTTGGGGCCATAACTTTTGATTGGGGTGTCTGATTCTCTATTATCCATATTGTCAAAAAGATCTTGACAAGCTCTACAACACATGAACCCACCGTAGGTCAGTGCAACCACCTTTTGAGTTGTTTTGGGGCCTCCAAATTTTTATATCTAAATTTGAAGCTACATTGGAGAAATTTCCTAGGACAAAAACCTTAATTTCTCCCAAACCATGGAAATTATTACAGTGATTCTTTCACGACATGAAATGTTTTTTAGCTCAACTCCTTGGGGTGAAATTTCATGTCCATATGAGCCAATTTTGGTTTACTTACTAAAAATAGAAAGTGCTTGTTTTTTGCTATTTATGATGCCTGGCAGTCTTATACCCCTGTAGTTCCATCATGGAACTCAAAACAACTAAGGAAAATAAAGAAAAAAATTATTTTTGGGTGATGCAAGATTTCCCTACACCATTGGATTCTCCTACATCAAGATGGCTAGTAAGTTGTAGTTGGAGAGAAGAAGGTATCCAAATCCATACTAGATTGCTTGGTTGCGAAAGGACCATAAGGCTTTGGTAAATGAACAATGTCTAGTAAAGTTCAAGATTGGAAATTACTATGATGAGGTATTATGTGATATTATTCCTATTGATGTTTGTCATATGTTGTTAGGAAAACCATGGGAGTTTTATCAGCGAGTAGTACATGATAGACATTGCAACATATATTCTTTGACAAAGGATGGAGTTCATCATAAGTTGAAGCCATTGAAAGAGGTAGAGGAAAAGGTATGTAGTAATGCAAGAATTTGTTTGGCTGATGGAAGAAAGTTCCTAGAAGGTACAAGGCATGAGCATATGCATTTTGCATTGATCTCTAGAGTTGATAAAGAAGATACTAATGAGGTACCTATAGAGGTTACAGATTTGTTGAATGAGTTTCAAGCTATTATTTATGATAATGTACCTGAAGGTTTTCGTCTAGTAAGAAAGATTAGTCATCAGATGGACTTGATTTCTAGAGCCAGTTTTCCAAATAAGGCAGCTCATTGTATGACTCCAGTAGAGAGTGAAGATTTTAACAAACAAATGCAAGAGTTGTTGCAGAAGGGATTTATTAGAGAGAGTTTGAGTCCATGTGCAGTACCTGTAGTACTACCACCAAAGAAGGATAGAGAATGGTGGATGTGTACATATTCCAGATCCATCAATAAGATCACCATCAAGTATACATTTCCCTTCCCAAGGATGGATGACATCATTGATTATTTGAGTGGAGCTAAGTACTTCACGAGGATAGATCTGAAGAATAGTTATCACTAGATTTACATTAGAGAAGGAGATTAATGGAAGAAAATATTAAATACCAAAGAGGGCTTGTACAAGTGGTTATTCATGCCCTTCGAGCTAACCAATGCACCGAGCATCTTCATGCGGCTCATGAATGGGGTATTGAAAGAGTTTTTGAGTAAATTTGTCATTATTTATTTGGATGAAATTTTAATTTTTAGCAAGACAAAGGAGGAGAATTTGATGCATATCAGAAAAGTTTTTTGAGAAGCTACATGAGGAGAAGCTATTGATTAATTTTAAGAAATGTAGCTTTGTGAAGAGAGAATTGGTGTACTTGGGATTTTTTGTCTTAGTAGAGGGTCTTAAAATGGACCTAGATAAGGTGAGAGCTATCATTGAATGGCCTACCTTGAGGAGTGTTACAAAGGTAAGATCATTTCATGGTCTAAAAAGTTTTTATAGAAAGTTTATTAAGAATTTCAATAGTATTTGTGCACCTCTAACTGAAGCAATGAGAGGAGATAGAAAGGAGTTTAAGTGGAATATAGGAGCAGCCAAAATTTTTGTTATGTTGAAGAAGAAAGTTACAAAGCAACATATTTTGGCACTTCCAAATTTCAATAAGGTCTTTCAGGTAGATTGTGATGCTATTGGCACTACAATAGGAGTTGTTTTGAGTCAAGAAGGTAATCCTATTTCCTATTTTAGTGAGAAGTTGAATGATGCTAAGAAGAAATATTCTATCTATGATTAGGAGTTTTATGCTATGGTTTAGGAATTGAAGAAATGGAGACATTGTTTGTTGCCAAAATAATTTTTTTATAAACTGATCACCAAGCTTTGTTGTATCTCAATAGTCAAGGAATGTTAAATAAAATGAACTTCAAATGGGTTGATTTTTTGTAGATTTGTACTTTTATTTTGAAGCATAAGAGTGGAAGGTCAAAAAAAGTTCTAGATGCCTTAAGTAGAAGGAATTTTTTTTGATAGAGATAAATATAGAGGTTGTTGGGTTCAATGAACTCAAGAATTTGTATCCAGAAGATCCAGACTTTGCAAAAGCATAGATGGCTTGTTTTGGAACCTGCTACATTTGATAGGACAAGATGGTTGGATTTTTTAATCCAAGATGGGATGTTGTTTAGAGGAAGACAATTGTGCATTCCAAGGAGTTCTATGAGAGAGAATCTAATCAAGGAGAAGAATAGTGGAGGATTTGTTGGGAATTTTGGTCAAGATAAGACCATTTCTCTTGTTAGTGAGAATTATTACTTGGCACAGTTACAACATGATGTGAAGAAATTTGTACAAAGACACAGAGTATGTTAGATGGCGAAAGGAGCAAGTTAGAATGTAGGATTGTATTAGCCATTACTTGTACCTAAGAGGCTATGGGAGGACATTAGTATTGATTTTGTCCATGGATTTCCAAGGACACAGAGAGGGCATGATTCCATATTTTTGGTGGTGGATAGATTTTCAAAGATGGCACATTTCATTTTGTGTCATAAGACCAATTATGTTGTTCATATTGCAAAATTGTTTTTCAAAGAGGTTGTAAGACTACATGGTTTATCGAAGAGTATAGTTTTACACAAGGATACAAAATTTTTTGGTTGTTTTTGGAGAACATTATGGAAGAAGTTGAAGAAAAATTTGAAGTTTAGTTTTTCTCACCATCGATAGACTGATGGACAAATGGAGGTGGTCAATAGGAGTTTGGGTAACTTTCTAAGATGCTTAGTAGGAGATAAACCAAAGGGATAGGATTTGATTTTACCACAAAGCAAATTTTCTTATAATAATTTTTTCAACAAGAGCACTAGTAAATCACCATTCCAAATTGTATATGGGAATAGTCCAAGGAATGCTCTTGAACTAAGAATGATGGATAAAGGAGATAAGAGTAGTGCTGAGGCTGAAGATTTTGTTGAGCATTTGAAGAATTTGCATGATGAGGTGAAGAAGAATATCAATAAGATGAACTCTTAGTATAATGATAAGGAAGACTAGAAAATGAGTTATAAGGAGTTCTAGCTAGGAGATGAATTCATGGTTTATTTGTGAAAGGAAAATTTTCTAGTTGGTACATACAAGTGTAAGATGAAGAAGTTTGGACCATGCAAGATCCTAAAGAAGCATGATTCAAGAAATGCGTATAAGGTAGAGTTTCTTGATGGAATTCATATTTCGCCTATTTTTAACATATCAGATTTTAAAAAATATCATGAGGGAGGAATTGATGAAGAAATAATAGAGGCACATTGGAATATTCAAACACCTACTTCAGAAAAGGAGGAGATAGAAGATATTTTGGATAGTCATGTGGGAAGAAGCACAAGAAACAAGTAATATGCAGAGTACTTGGTGAAATGGAGAGGAAGGCCTATTCAAGATTCATCATGGTTATTTGAGTATGAAGTTAACTATCTTGGTTTCCCTCTAACTCCTGAGAGGTGATAGTGTCACTTTTTAAATTACCCAAGGTGTCTGATGTAGGAGCATCTAGGGTTTAAGAGCAATATTGCATCACCCAAAAAAAAATGTTTTTTCTTTTCAATAAGGGATAAATTTGGCAGAGTTACTATTTTAGTAAGTTTGCATTTATGCACAGTTGGACACAAAATCTTACATAGACCTCTAGAATGGTAAATTGAAGCCAATGGTAAAGAAATCACTTTCATACCATTTGTCATTTGAGAGATATTAAAATTTTAATTTTTGAAAATCCTCGTAAAATATTTGGAGTCAATTTTGAGGAACTTAGAGGCTCTAGAGGAGCTTGAAAACTAGTGGAAAATGAAAGTAGCTACTAGTGGAAGATTTATCGAGAGCTTTCTGAAAAGATATTATAATAGAAAATTTGACTATCGGATCAAAAGTTATGACCCCACAAAATTGTAGTACAAAAATTAATAAATTTTCAAAATATATTCTTATGGAATTTACACTTTCTAGAAGATTCTAGGGTAGTTACACCATCCAAATAAAGGATGTAAAAGGGGACTATAGAAGGGAGGCCATAGCAGCATAGATGGGGGCTCTAATTTGCATATTTGAAAATTTATGTAATCAGAAATCCCATGAGATGGCAAATATAATGTTGTAATTTCATTTTCATTTTAGTGATAATAGAAAATATTTGCTTTCCTTATTGCATTTTTTTTGTGCCATTATCTGTTGTTTTTGTGAGTTTTAGATTACATAAGGGGAGTACCCTTAATCATATACATACATACACAAACATACATATATATGGGTGTGTGTGCGTGTGCATGTATGCATACACATATGTATTTGAAAATGTAAATCAAAATTAATAAATTAATTTAATTGAAATGTAAATTATTCAGCACATATAATTGCAGTTCATATCCATAAATTAATTGAATGTGTTTGTGTATGCATATGTAGCACATCCATAAATTAATGTAATTACAATTATAGAATTTTCAACACATATAATGTGAAATCAATAAAATTCTAAATTCTAAGTGTAAGTGTAAAATGAATAAGAATAATGAACACTATAAAAGAACACAATGTCTAGTGGATCATTACCAAAGTAAAGTATTGAAATACTTTACCTAAATTGTTAGCTTACAAGTTGACATACTCTACAAACCTCCTAGCCATTTGACATGCCTACCACAACAAAAATATATAATAGAACAAACATAAATGAGCATTAGCTAGTGAAATAACTAAAAAGAAATATTAGTTACTGAAGGAACTAGTGCATTGTTAAATTGAAAGTTAGAGCCATAGAACAAAAAATACTTAATTATGTGGTGTGTTAACAAACACATTAAATAAATTTCCCACCATGAACATTGCCACATCGCCTATCCTTGTTATGGATAACATAAATATATGTAAATATATATATATATGTGTGTGTGTGTGTGTGTGTGTGTGTGTGTGAATATCGTTGAATGCCAAGATATATTCAAGTTATATTGAACAATTCTCATTATCCTTGGATATATCACAAATGTGCAAATAATTCCAATCAATGTTCTATGCTTTGTGTTGGTTATTTTTCCAGTGCACCTAAGGACTCTCTAAGGGATAGCCAATTCCTATGCTCAAGACTCTTGAAATGACTGGCCAACTAACAAGATCTAGTCAATGACTAAGATCTTCTGCACTTTAGGTTTTGTGGGGCCATGTAGGGCATTCCTATTTGTGTTCATTTTGAATTAAACTCTATAGAACACATCACTTTCACATATTACTTTGAATGAAGGATAAATGTGCAATAATAACTATGAAATTGGCTTGTTTCTAAGTAACTTGCTACCCATTCATAAAATGTATTCCTCATGGTAATTCACACAAAATTTGTATAAAGGTTAATGAATTGCAAAGTGAATTTAAATTCTAACTTTAGATCGGTCATCTAGCAATTATGTGATAAACCACTTGGGTGAATCATGAAGGAATAGACTAGCGCCTTACTAAATTGGGAAATGGAGTCGCACATACAAGAATCTATAATACAAAAATAAGTTTAAAATATAATGGGGTGGACTACCCTCATAAAAACTTTGCATTACAGAGCTCACTATTTCTAATAGACAACTGGTTGTGAAATCCTTTGTAAATAATTGTAAATATATGGCTCTATCTGAGCATTTAATTGATTACTAGAATCAAAGCATAGAATAAAGACACACATTTAAACAAATGTTCAAAGAAGAATGAAAATATTATTAATATTCCACTCAAAATTCACTCAAATCCACACAAGGAGAGAAAATGTATTAGAATAATACTTTCATTCATACTTATTAGTCAAATTTGCATAAACATTTAAGATAACATGCATATGTTATTCTAGAAAAGCTCAAAACAAACCTACTATTCTATTCCTATCATTTTATTCATGTACACTTGACTCAAAACCCTAATCAAAATCTTCCTCTCTCACAAGTGAGCCATGAATTCCCTTTTATAGAGTAAGGGAGCGACAACCTTCAGGCTCAAATGTAGTTTCAAATACAACATTTTCATTTCACCTATCATTTCGACTGCATTTCAAAATTCCCCATGTGTTGAATCTATGAGGACATGGTGTAAATGGGGAAAGCCAAAATCATAACTACCATCAAGAAATGGAAACAAAAAATGCTGCCAAAATCCCTTTTATCACCATCTACACTGCAATGAACCAGGCATCAATAAAACCATGAGGGCACATAGTCGATGTTGAAAACCCAAAATGTGCCACGCATGCAAAAATGAAATCACCAACACAACAAACATTATTAACACAAAAATTTCAAATCCCATACACAACAACTCTTCATTTACCAACCACCCCACCTTTACCAATGCCTAGACTGCGATAGATGTGCCTGCTCCAAGTCATTGCAAGAGGAGGAGAGGAAACCTCAGCTTCCACCTCATCCTTTTCTTTACCCAACATAGTAATAGTCTACCCACTTGGACTTTTGGCTTCCAATGTCGAGACTAATATTACCTCCTAACCAAGAGGTAAACCATGACTCAAGAGCACAAGGTACTGACAATAATCAGAATTGGTCTCTATCTCACTAGGAGATGAGCTACTTATGAGATCAATGGGTGAGTTTTGGTGTCCAAAGGAGCCATGCCCATACCTTATCTTTATCACAACTCCAGTGGTGGACCAAACTAGTTGTTTTCCTTTGTCATCCACTTTCTCCACAGTCACACTCTAGAATTGTAATCTCTGACTGTACCTTGTGGGTGTATGTTTAGACATGCCAACATGAATGTTGGCCTCCATGGTTAAGGAAACTTCTGCTACACTAGAACCAAGCTTTTGAGAGCTCAGGCAAGTATACCTCCTTGTTGATTCACTCATCTTATCTATCAATTGCTCAAACCTACCTCACTTTAATCAAGAGAATGTTTAACTGGTAAATGTGGATGACACGAATAGTATCTATTCCTCCTATATTTATTATGTGAAGCAATGGTGTTCACAATCAATGCTTAGTACACCTGCATAATCTAGGGAGTTCATTGGTAGATGTATTATCACCATTTAATTCCCCGTTCACATGGAAATCAGTAGACCACTCTTCATGATTACCAACAATTATGTCTCCACACAAATGGAGATCAACTTGATCACTTTGTAGGAGGTTAGCCATTAATGCAAGATGATTTCACAGAGAAAACAACCATCACGTGTTACTTGCCAAGTTTGAATATTACCTGTTGATCCTCTACCTTGGTGGCTAATCAGATGGCCGACCTTTGTTTGACCATCTTTGACTTCCAGTGGTGCTTCACTGAAGTGTTCATAGCCAATAGCATTCATCCATGTTGGATGACATCTTCTTAGTGTACAGGCTCCAACAAATGAGTAGACTAGGACAGGTGTCGAGATCTTGTTGATCTCGCTAGTCTTAACCACCTTCCACCTTTACCCAATGATCTAGTGGGGAATGACAGAGATCATGCCGCAGATTTCATCTCGATTGTTTATTGAAGATGTTGGTCCATGGGATCAGTAGTGTGGAATGGGTCCCATGATCATATAGGGACACATGTCCACTTCTCACCAGCCTCGTTGCTATTATCCTATTGACACTTAACTTGAGCTGGTTGGTAGGGTATAGCTCAGATCTCCTCCTGGATCCTCAAATATTTGAAACCCACACTTCACAAAATGTTAGCATTTAATGGACGAGACTTGGTCTAGCCTACGATGATATGACCACTGGGGGTTAGTGATTTAAGCTTAAGTCACTGGGTAAATTTGAAAATTAGACTTAGGAAAAAGCCTTAAGGTGATGGGAAAAATGATGACCGGTGCTTCGGGCATACAGGGCTGGTAAACTGACATGCTAGCTGGATCAAGTGATGACTTAAGAGATCAATTGATCGACGAGGCGGGTCAACTTAAAATTATAACACTTGCATATGCTTTTGAATAAAACCCTACTCATTGATAGGGACAAGGGTTTTCTTAAAATGTAGATTAAGGCCATGGGGCAAAGAGAAAATTCCTAAGAATTTTGGAAGATCCATCACTATGGAGAGGATATTAGCAGAGGAGAATAATTATGAATTTCACTAGCTACTTTCCCTCTTAGTAATTCCAATCTGACAATTCAATGCATTCAATTTAATTATTTTGTTTCCAATTTGAATTCTTTATGGGATGACCTGATCACTTACGTAGGTTTTTAAAGGCGAATTGATTGAATTCAACATTATATTCGGATTTGAGGTTTATTAGGGAACCCTTATATAAATAAATTTTTTTGCATATTTGTAAGCATGCATACATTCATAGAAACATAAGCATACATACATACATTTATCAAAAAATATACATATGTATACCTTGCAAAAAACAAAAGACCTAACAACCTTTCTCTATAACCACCAATTAATATTTAGAAAAATCCCTAATTGTGTTAATATTAGGGTACAATTATAACAAATTTATCATTCATATATACTCAAAAGTGAATGGGTCAAATTCATGTGTTAATGTTGGAGGTTTAGGTTAGTGACCATATTAGTTTGCACCTACACATTAATCATCAAGCCTTAACACCGAACACCACTACGCATTCACTTGAATTAATAGGAATGTTGGGTCTGGTAATGGATTAGTTGCCAATTGAAAATTCATATATTCATAGACATCTAGACAAATTCATATACATAAACATACATACATACATACATACATACATACATACATACATATCTATATATGTGTATATATATGTATGTATATATGTATACACACATGCATATATATTAATATGAAGATGAAAGCTTACCCATTTCAAAGGTATTGAAGTATTCAAACCTTAAGACTAATTATAAGCCCTTTGAGGCCAAGATGAAGCTTTGTGGGTCTTATGATACATTGATGGATGATTGATCAGTGATTCAATTATTTCATACATAGATACACATATATGAATTCATGTATGTATGTATGCATATATACATACAAATATATTTATATTTGGTAATACATATGAAGACAAAAGCTTACCAAAGGAATTGAAGCATTCAAACCTTAAGACTAATTATAGGCCACTTGAGACCAATAGGAAGCTTTGTAGGTCTTATGATACATTGATGGATGATCGAGCTATGATTCCATTATTGTCTACATGATTTTGGGGAGACTATTTTTAAGAAAAAGAAGCATCCTATTATGATGATACCAAAGAATTGGTTGAATGTGAAGCCTTTCCATGTGAAGATGTTGGGAGTGTATCACAGAAATGCCAGAATTAAAATTTAGATAATTATAGACAGTGGATAGATTCATATGTGTATGCATAGATACAAACAATTATACATATGTACATATACATTGTATGTATGTATGTATGTATGTATGCATGCAAATATACATATAAATATATTTATATGTGGCCATACATATAAAGATTAAATGATGAGGGCGCAACCCGAGACATAGAAAATAACCCACAAACAAGAGAATAATTTTATTATTCAGAAAATGGAGCTTCTTACATGTAGAGGATCTCAAATCTCCAAGTTCTACAACACATGTAAGCTACAGAAAGCTACAGAATAACCCTTACGCACTATGCGAGCTTGTCCCCAAAAAGTTTCCCAAAAATTAGAAAACCCACCCATAAATAGAGCTCCTCATTAGTTTGGAGCCAAAATAACATTCAAATAGAGTTTAGGCAGTTTGGCGCCGAAAATTTACAACATGAAGTTCAAATTTCAAAAGAGCATTTGCAATGGTATCTTCTAAAAAGTGCGCCAACTTCACAGGGCCATATCTTTTCATCCGAGGCTCCGATCCGCAAGTCGTTTGAACCGTTGGAAAGGTCTCGAAGTCAAAAACATGCATAAATTGGCTACACCAATTTTGGCAAGTTTTGGGGCCGATCCGGGAGCTCTAAGTGCCTCAAATCCTACTCGGAAGATTTTCAGGTGCAAATCTGGGAAACTAAAACTGCAATATCTTTCAACCCAGGAACAAAAAATAAAAATCATAAATTGGGAATTTCATTATGACGAAAAGGGTATCCAAAAATGTAAAAACATCTAAAAACTGAGAAACTTGAAATTTAACTATTTTTGGGTGATGCAAGATTGTCCTTACACCACTGGATGCTCCTGCATCAGACACCCAGGGTAATTTGAGAAGTGACCCCGTCACGTCTCAGATGGTTGAGGAAAACCCAACCAGTCAACCATTGCCTTAGATAGCCATGATGAATCTTCCACAAGCTTTCCTCTCCATTTCACCAGATATTCTTCATACTGCCTGTTTCCGGTACTCCTTCCCACACAACTATCCAAGATTTTCTCAATCTCCTCCTTTTCTGAAGTAGGTGCTGGAATCGCACACTGTTCCATCATTGGTACTTCCTCTGCGCCACCTTCATGATACTCTATTAAATCTAAAATGTTGAACACATGGGAAATGTTGAATCCATCTGGCAACTCTACCTCATATGCATTCCCTGAATCATGCTTTTTCAAAATTTTACACGGACTGAACTTCTTCATCTTCAATTTGTTATTTGTTCCCACTGGAAACCTTTCTTTCTTCAAGTGGACCATCACTTCATCACCAATCTAAAACTCCTTATACCTCCTCTTCTGATCTGCCTTAGCCTTATATTGCATATTCATCTTGTTAATATGTTCTCTTACCTTCTCATGTATATCCTTGATGTGTTCTGCAAAATCTTCAGCTTCAGCACTTATTTTCTTCTATTGGTCCATCTTCCTCAATTCTGGAGCTGTTCTGGAGCTACCTCCATACACAATCTGGAATGGTGATCTACCAGTGCTTCTCTTGACAGAATTGTTGTAAGAAAATTCTGCCTGGGGTAAGATCAAGTCCCATCCCTTGGGTTTATCTCCTACCAAACATCTCAGTAGGTTACCCAGACTCCTGTTAACAACCTATGTCTTCCCATCTGTTTGTGGATGGTGTGCAGAACTGAACTTCAACTCTGTCTTCAGCTTCTTCCACAAGGTCCTCCAAAAGTACCCCACAAATTTTGTGTCACGATCTGAAACAATACTCTTTGGTAGAGCATGTAGCCTCACCACCTCTTTGAAGAAAAAGTCAGCAATATGGACTGCATCATGGGTCTTCTGACATGGAATGAAATGTGCCATCTTCAAAAACCTATCAACCACCACAAAGACTGAATCATTCCCTAGTTGTGTCCTTGGAAAACCAAGAACAAAGTCCATACTTATATCTTCCCATAGCCTCTCTGGTACAGGTAAGGGCTAATATAAGCCTGTATTCTGGCTCACTCCTTTAGCCATCTGACATACTCTGTAGCTTTGTACAAGATTATTCACATCATGTGACAACTAAGGCCAGTAATAATATTCACTGATAATGGCAATGGTCTTATCTCAACCAAAATGTCCTACCATTCCTCCACTATGCTTCTCCTTTATCAAGTTCTCCCTCATGGAACTCCTCAGGATACACAATTGACTTCCCTTAAATAACATGCCATCCTGGATTATGAAATCCAGCCACCTTGTCCTATCCACTGTAATAGGTTCCTTGCAAGCTTTCCAAGCCTCTGCAAAACCAGGATCTTCTACATATAGTGTATTGAGTTCATTGAACCCAACCACTTCAATCTGCATCTTTGTCATCAATATATCCCTCCTACTTAAGGCATCTGCAACCCTATTTGACTTTCCACTCCTATGTTTCAAAACAAAGGTATAACTCTGCAAAAACTCTACCCATTTCATATGCCTCTGATTTAATTTTCCTTGACTATTTAGGTACTGCAAGGCCTGATGATCAGTATATAGAACAAATTCCTTCAGCAACAAATAATGTCTCCATTTCTTTAATGCTTGAACTATTGCATAAAATTCCTGATCATATACAGAATACTTTCTCTTGGCATCATTTAAATTTTCAACTGAAATAGGCAATGGGCTTACCTTGTTGGCTCAACATTGCTCCAATGGCACAACCACTGGCATCACAATCCACCTGAAACACCTTGTTGAAATCTGGGAGGGCTAGAATGGTTGCTCGTCACTTTCTGCTTCACAGTTCAAAACTTTTTGCTGCTCCAGTGCTCCACTTGAATTCTTTTATGTCCCTCTCATTGTTTCAGTCAGGGGTCCACAAATACTACTGAAGTTTCTAATGAACTTTCTATAAAAACTAGCCAAACCATGGAAAGATCTCACCTCGGTAGCAGTTCTTGGGGTAGGCCATTCCAGAATAGCCTTCACCTTCTCTGGGTCCATCTTGAGACCTTCTGCTGAGACAACAAACCCCAAGTACACTAACTCCCTCTTCACAAAACTGCACTTCTTCAGATTAATCAACAGTTTCTCTTCTCTTAACTTCTCAAAGGCTCTCCAAATATGCATCGATGCTCATCCAACGCCTTAACTGAAAATCAAAATATCATCTAAATACACAATAACAAAACTTCCCAGAAATTCTTTTAGTACCTCGTTCATGAGGTGCATGAATGTGCTCGGTGCATTGGTTAGCCCAAAATACATGACTAACCACTCGTATAGGCCCTCTTTGGTCTTGAAGGTAGTCTTCCATTCATCTCCCTCTCGAATCCAGATATGGTGATATCCACTCTTCAGATCAATCTTTGTGAAGTACTGAGCTCCACTCAAACAGTCCATCAGGTCATCCATCCTTGGAAGGGGAAATCTATACTTGATTGTTATCTTGTTAATGGGTCAAGAATTTGTACACATCCTCCACTCCCCATTCTTCTTTGGTGGTAGTACTGCAAGTACTGCACATGGACTCAAACTCTCCCGTATCAAACCCTTTCTCAACAACTCTTAAACTTGTCTGTTCAACTCCTCATTTTCTGCTGGAGTCATTCTATGAGCTGCCTTATTTGGCAAATTGGCTCCAGGAATCAAGTCAATCTGATGACTAATCTTCCTTATTGGCGGTAAAGCCTCAGGTACATTGTCAGAAACAATATCCTAAAACTTATCCAACATCCCAGAAACTTCTTTTGAAACCTTCTCACTATCCTTATTACTCACTCTAGGAATCAATGGATAACACACACGCTCATGCTTCATACCATCTAAAAAATTTCTTCCATCGACATAACAAATTCTAGCACTACTGCATACCTTTTCTTCAGTCTCTTTAGGGGTTTCAACTTGTGATGAACCCCATCCTTTTTTAAGGAATAAGTTTTTGCATGGCCATCATGTATAACTCGCTTATCAAACTGCCACAGCCTCCCCAACAACATGTGACATGCATCCATGGGGATGATATCATAGAGTACCTCATAATGGTAGCTCCCAATCTTGAACTTTACTAGGCACTGCTCATTGACCAAAACTTTGTGGTCTTTTTGCAACCAAGCAATCCGATATGGATTCGGGTGCCTTTCCCTCTTCAGCTTCAACTTTGTGACCATCTCCTTTGACACTAGATTATCGGTGCTCCCACTGTCAATAATGACATCACAATATTTTCCTTCACACTTGTACCTTGTGCAAAATAGATTCTTCCTCTGTTCTAGTTCCTTTTCCTCAATCACTAGGGCTCTTCTAATCACTAGGGCTTCTCCCCTTTCAGCATCATCTAAATGTTTAGATTGGCCCTCCTCATCTGCATGTGCAACCCTTCCACGACCTTCTAGCCTTTTGTCTGCCCTTCCTTGGTGTTGTGGACATTCATAGGCTCGATGCCCTTCTTCACCACACTAGAAACACATTCCCCTGAAACCACCTCTTCCAGATCCTTGTCCATATCTTCCTCATCCTCTACCTCTTTGATCACCACTATTTTGATCATGAGGGCAATAAAATTTGTCATTCCTTTGGCTTCAGATGGTACCCACATCTTCACTTTTCTTTTTATCATCATTTCGGCTTCCTAAAGGTCTTCCATTACCCCTTCCACTTTGACCTCCTCATCCTTTTTGCTTACCATCGAATCTTTTGTTTAGCTTCTCTTCCACCTTTAGAGCAAACTGATACACATCCTCAATGGTGGTCATTCTGACTAGGCTTAACTCCTCCTAAATGCTTGGTCGTAACCCATCAAGATATCGGGCTACCTTCTCCTTATTCACCTCTATGTGACCTGTTCTGATGATTATCTTGTAAAAATCTTCAGTATATTCTTTCACAGATCTGCTTCCTTGCTTCAACCCTTGCAATTTCTTCAACAGATCTAACTCGTAGTCCACTGGTATGAGCTGCTTCTTCAGTTTCTCTACCATGTGATCCCATCTAGTGATCTTGACTTTTCCTCTTTGATTTCTTTCCAACTGAACCTCTTTCCACCAAATACTGGCATGGCCCTTTAGCTTCATTTTTGCAAATTTAACCTGATCTGGGTCCTCTATTTCCTCATACTCAAAATATTCTTCTAGCTCATTGATCCAATTAGTCAACTCTTCCAGGTTCATACTTCTGGAATAACTGGGGACTTCTGCTCTAGGTATTTTCCCAATCTTCGAAATGGCCCTTATTAGCCGCATTTGGTCTTGATCAATTGCTTCTTCTTCCTCTTCTACATCTGAACCTTCTTCCTCTTGTTCATCCTCACTTTCCTCCCTCAGGTTTAACCCTCTTCTCAACTGCCCTTGTAATGCATCAACCTGTCTCTGGAGGGCTGCCAGTGCATCTCTTCCACCAGCATCTCTACCACCTCGACCACCTCTGGCACCACCACACCTACCAGGCATCACTCTTGGAGGCATCTTTCTTGACCTCGACCCACAACCACGGTCCTGGTGTGAACTGCCTCACGATCGGCAATCTGTCCACATGCTCAAGAAAAACCTGCTCTGATACCACTTGATGAGGGCACAACCTGAGACACAGAAAATAACCCAAAAATAAGAAAATAATTTTATTATTCAAAAAATAGAGCTTATTACATGTAGAGGACCTCAAATCCACAAGTTCTACAACACATGCAAGCTACAAAAAGCTACATAATAACCCTTTCGCACTATGCAAGCTTGTCCCAGAAAAGTTGCCCAAAAATTAGAAAACCTGCCCATAAATAGAGCTCCTCATTAGTTTGGAGCCAAAACAACATTCAAATTGAGTTTAGGTGGTTTGGCGCCGAAAATTTACAACATGAAGTTCAAATTTCAAAAGAGCATTTGCAATGGTATCTTCTAGAAGTGCGCCAACTTCCCGCGGCCATAACTTTTGATCTAGGGCTCCGATTCGTGAACTGTTTGAACTGTTGGAAAGGTCTCGAAGTCAAGAATGCACTTAAAATTGGCTATGCTGATTTCGGCAAGTTTTGGGGCCGATCTAGTAGCTCTAAGTGCCTAAAATCCCACTCAGAAGATTTTCAGGTGCAAATTTGGGAAACTAAAACTGCAATATCTTTCAACCCAAGAATAGAAAATAATAACCGTAAATTGGGAATTTCATTATGACGAAAAGGGTATCCAAAAATATAAAAACATCTAAAAACTGAGCAACTTGAAATTTAACTATTTTTGGGTGATGCAAGATTGTCCTTACACCACTGGATGCTCCTGCATCATTAAAGCTTACCCATTTTAAATGTATTGAAGCATTTAAATCTTAAGATTGATTATATGCCATTCGAGGGAAAGAGGAAGCTTTGTGGGTCTTATGATACATTGATGGATTATCGATTTATGATTCCATTATTACCTGCATGATTTGGGGAAGATATTTTTTAAGAAGAAGCATCCTATTATGGTGATACCGAATAATTGGAAAAATGTCAAGTCTTTGTATTTGAAGATGTTGGGAGTGTATGGAAAAAATGGTAGAATGTAAAAAATTGTTTTGTGTTCAGTTGCCAATTGAAACTTCACATATTCATAGACAATGAATAGATTCATATGCATATTTATAGATAGATAGATACATATATATGGGTATGTGCAGGATCATCATGGAAAAAATAGGCCCTTAAGTGGCAAAATTTTTAGAAAAATCAGAGTTAGGAAAATTTACATAAAAATTTGAATAAATTATCTATATTATTTCAAAAATATGTAAGAATAGAATATATAGCAAATTGAATGTATTTTCTAAACTACTAGGTTTGTTTAAGAAAAAATCTATTTGGTGAAAATTTGAAATTTCAATGTAGTAGTACTTAAATTTCAGGGAAAAATAAGAAGTAGGTGTCTATCGACCACCCTAACTACAATAAAATGATAATATTTTTTTATAATATTTTAGATATAGGTAGAGGACTCATGTCCCAATGTGATGCATATTTTTTTGTAAATTGTTTCCAAGTAAATAATTAATTATGATTTTTTTTATTACAACTTTTTCAAAAATATGAAAAACTCATATGTTTGACCACCTTAATTTGGTCAAAACTTCATGAAATTATTTTTTCTTTTTTTAATCCTATAGTATGTGAAACATAGAATGTGATACATGTTTTGATTCAAACAATGTGATACCGTTTGAAAGCTATAGATGTTTTTCAATCACCTATCAATCGAGTTTAGTCATAATTTGAATAGAAATGAATAATAATTGCTTATTAAATTCAAAGTAAAACATAATTTGTATTGGTGGAAATTGATAATCTCCTTTAAAACCCTTTTTCATTTTATCAATTTTGGGTTAAAAAAGGTCATCAGCCACATACCCATCATATTGCCACTTTTTGGCCCATCATGATCCACACATACCCATATATATGTATATATATTTATTTATGTATGTATTATACTTACAAATATCTTTATACTTGGTCATACATATGAATATGAAAGCTTAACCATTTCAAAGGTATTGAACTATTCAAACTTAAACTAATTATATATATATATATATATATATATATATGTATGACCATACACTACTCACCACCATATGTGTATATATATATATATATATATATATATATATATATAGGTATGTATATATATGCATATATATATATGTATGCATATATATGTATAATATATATATATATGTATATATATGTATGTATGTATGTATGTAATATTATATACATATATGTGTATATTATGTAATAATATGTGTGTGTATATATATATAATAATACATACATATATATATATATATATATGTATACATATGTATATATGTGTGTGTGTGTATACATACATATATAATTAAATTGTATATTCAAGTATACACTTTTATAAAATAAAATGCATGCTTGGATTTTATGAATTAATTGAGATATATAAAATGGAGGGTTCCATCAATTAACCAAGAAATATCCAAAAGTACAATCAAAATTTTAGTTGTTAAGTAAAGAATGTAGGCGAAGAATTTCAAATAGTAGAATGAAAATGTAAGTTGATATATCTATGGTTCTTTGTTATATGTATACAAATATCAAATAGCCACAAAACCCTTCATGGGTCCATAAAAATGTTGAATAATAAGATTTACGAGTACCATTGTTTTCATTTTGAAAGGAGAATAACGTTTTTCGTTACCTCAAACCATGGAGAGTAGAAAACAAAAATAAATATGTGTATATATGTATGTATGTATATGTTTGTGTGTGTAATTATATGTATACTTATACATGCATATAAATACACGCAAACACACATATATATATATATGTATGTATTTAAATGTACACATGTATATATTCATAGATATATATCTTTGTGTGAACATCTCAAAGTATAATGAAAAAGTAAGTTGTTAAGTAATATATGATACAAAGTATTGATATTTCAACACAGGTAAAATATTTAACAATAATTACTAACACATTTTATATTAAATGAATGTTACTATGTTGTATTCGATAGGAAAAGGAGACACACACATATATATCGATTTACTCAATGAATAAGAGACACAAAATATAAAGGAGATTTTTATGAAATAAATGAGAAATATAAACCCCGAGAAATAACCAAAAATAGTAAATGAACACATAGTGTACTAAAATTTGTAAATGGGGTTTGTAAGGAATAAACCATGACTAGAAAAAACCCTCATTTACTTATAACATATAAATTTACATTGCATGATTATAATTATTAAATCCATAGTTTATGAAAATGACTTTAAGTAGAATGTAGAATGCATAGTTCATGAAAACATAAGTTGTGTCAAATTAAAAAATAAAGGATACAAAGATTTTCCTATATGTGTATGGTTCCCATATGTATGTTCAATGGTAAGTAGAAAATTACTAACACATTTTATAGTAAATAAATGATATTGTGTTGTATTGGACAGCCATAGGATAAAAATTTAAATAGAGGAAAAATGAATAAAGACTTGGGTTTTCATATATATGCCCAAGAAAGTAAGCAATGGTTTCATGAGATTAATTCCTTAATCATACATATACCAAAAAAACCAAGCAAGGGTTTTCAGCTATATGGAAAAATACACATGGGTTTGCATACATATGCCAAAATACACGTGTTTGTAGATATATGCCCAAATACACATGGTTTATTAAGAAATAGGTCAGATCAAATAAACAAATTATTTGATGTAGACATATGGTCAAACCCACGAGATGCCTCATCATTTTATTAGACAAAATCATAAAGTCATGGAGGGTTTATTAGGCCATGAGCATGTGGTAAAATGGAGAGTAGGAAATAATCATTTTACCCCAAAAAAATTATGGGAAATAATCCACCACTAGACTTGACAATGTGAAACAGAGCATGGAAAAAAGGGCATTCAAAGGAATGATGAATCTGGTAAAAACAAGTAGTAATCATTATTCAATTAGATAAGAAACCCTTCACGGGTCCACAAAAATGTTGAATAAAAATATTTATGAGTACCATTGTTTGCATTTTGAAATAAGAATTTGATGTTCATCGTTACCTCAAACCATGGAGAGAAGACACCATTGAAATCCAAAATCTTATAGCACGTGAGAATGTGGTAAAATGATGAAAATGTTAGTTTAACACCAAAAATCATGGGAAATATTCATTCATCAAACCTAACATGCCTATTAATTGGAGTGAATGTGTAGTGGTGTCTAGTGTTAAGGTTTTGTGATTAATGTGTAAGTGTGGACTATTATGGCCACTAACCTAAACCTTCAATGTTAACCTATGAATTTGACGCACTCACTTTTTAGCATATATGAATGATAAAATTGTTATCATAAGAATAGAGAATGAAATCTTAGGAAAAATTATGATTTAAAAATGTAAGTTTTATTGTTTTGGCTTCTTTAATGGCCTCAAAACTTTCTTTTCCTTCCTTTGACCAGATAAAGCTCAAATTTTTCTTTAACATAGCTATTAGTGGTGTTAAAAAATTAATAATATTAGGTATAAGCCTCCTAAAAAAAATTATCCTTCCAAGGAAACATTGCAAACCCTTTTCTAGCTAGTTGGAGGCAAAATCAAAATATAACTCACCCTTTAATGATCAATGGTTACACCATGCATTGAAACCACATAAAATAGTAACCCATCTTCATACACAACAAAAATGTACTTTTTGGGATTAAGTGATATCCAAAAATCACAACACCTATCAAAGATCTATCTTAGGTGGGTTAAATGTTCCTTTGCATCCTTAGAGAAAATAGTGATATCATCTAAATATACAAGAAAAATATTATACATGAAGCACTAGAAAGCCATTTCTATTTCCCTTTGGAAGGCTTCCCCAACATCGGACAATCTAAAAAGACTCTTATTGTATGCCATTATTCCCCACTTGGTGGTAAAGCTTGTCTTATATTGGTCCTCTTCCTTTACTAACACTTGGTTGTGCCTAGAATAATCATCCAACAAAGAAAACATTTTAGAACTTGTAACAACATGCAATTTTTTCTCCATATATAGTAGTGGGTAATGGTCATTTAATGAGGCCATATTCAAATCTCTAAAGTCAACACACATTATTACTTATCCATTCATATTCCTTACAGGGACAAGATTAGAAACCCATGAGGTGTGCTTGATTGGGAAAAAAATAGTATTTTCAATCAACCATTTTAATTCATTTCTCACGAGTGGTTCAAGCTTGGGATTCAAAGGATTTTTTTTTTTCCTTGTTCTACATTTGGCTCGAGCTCAAAGGTATGTTGAGCTATATTTGGATCAAAACTATTTAAATCAAAATATTCCCAAGAAAAAATGTTGTGTAATTCTTGATAGAGTGCAACAAAAGCTTCTTTATCTTCTTGAGAACAAAGCTTACCAATTTTTAGAAGCTTACCTTTGTAAATTTCCACCTCTTTGTAGTTCTCCTACTTAATCTGCATTTTGGTCTTTCCCCTTTTTAGTTGATCACCTGAATTTAAGATGGAATCCAAATTAATCAAAGTCTTTAGAAATTTGTTTGTTCTCAACTATATAATTTGGTTGTCATATTGCTTTTGTAACTTTGCTTGGTTCCTAGCTGAAAACTCATATTCTTTAAGTAATAAATTAAGCACTTATTTCTAACTTTCTAAAAATTTCCAATGGATATTGTTATCCAGGATATATGGACTTACAACCACCTTAACATGTTGTCTCTTATCATTCTTAAGATAATTTGGAATATGAAACTAAACACCTATAGTATAAAACCTATCAACATGTTTCTTCTAATACCTAGGTATGAACAACATATTGAAAGCATCTAATTATTCTATCATTTCCCATACCCTATACTTATATGACTTGAGAAAGTCATTAGCATCTTACCTAGTTCATGATCAACTCACTATCACTAAACACCTCTAGGAATCTAATTTTCATTTTTCATGCCCACTCTAGACCCTATATAAGGCCATCATATTCAGTTGTGTTGTTGGAATAGATAAAAGAGAAATGAAAAGTTTAGTAATACTTTTGTTGGCAACACAAGGACAATCAACTGAGAGGGGGGTGAATCAATTGTCACAAAAAATATGCAAATTAAAAATTCAAGCATATCTGATAGATGAACATGAAAGCATAAACCATCACCACATCAAAACACACATAACAACAAGAGTTTTACGTGGAAACCCTATTAAGGGAAAAACTATGATGGAGGTTAGTCCACAAGATTATACTCTATTAAAAGTATTAAAAATGGGGAATGCACATGCATTCGAGAACACTGTGTAGAGAACACTCCTCAAATACAAAAGGATTACTACCCAAAATAAGAATCACTATCTTACTATCACATTCAAATTACATCTGGAAGATTTTAAACTGAGAAAATAGCATCTTCTAATGCCTTATTATAGTTCTTGTTAAACACATAAACTCTTCTTCATACTTTACTTCTACTTTCAAAAGACTAGAAAATTATTTTCACTTAGCACGCAACATACATCACATAGCATACCATCAAATGGTATAAACAATCAATCATATATATATGCAACCAAGGATAACATCAACTACATGTTGGCCCAACAAAGTATGAAATGTTTACAAACGATCAACACAAAAAAAAATTATCAATGTAAATGAAAAAATGTTAGAAAAAATATATTTAGGACCCAAAACAACATCTTCAAATATAGAAAACCTTCAAAAATTATGCCTCAAAGATCTGGAACATGCTACAATCACCCTGTTAACCATGATCATGAAAAACAAGAACTTGTAGAAGAAAATCACCAATCGTGAGCACAACGATCAATGCAGACCAACAACACAAATAGAGCATGACCTAGAAACATCCAAAAGCATCATGAATCACTATAGAAGCATCTACAACAACTCAAATTACTACAATCACATCATCAACTTTTAGGAACACGAGGTAAAGCAAGAAAACAACCGTTAAAACATAGATACTCATAGTCAATCAAATCTTCATGCGGACCTCTGAAACTTCATGTGGATAGACTAGATACACTTTTCAACAAACCTTTTAATTCACATCCTCTTATCATCAATATATTGAGCTAGCCACCATACTGAACTTCATTGTATCACCGAGAACCTCAAACTTATTTTATTACAATTTTCTCAATATCCTCAAAATATACAGTCTTAAAGAAATTAATGGCAATAGTGTTGACATCAATGACAACCAGAAATATCCAACAATCTCGCCATTTGCAATTGATGGAAACACATTGTAAAAAAACCATCAAGAATACTTTCTCTTAGCACTTTCTCCCCTTTGGATTTTGACTCTTTTTCTCCCTAATTCTTTCACAGTTTTTCACATGACTCTTTTCCCCATTTGACATCAATGACAAAGATACGCATTATCTTTCTCCACACAAGCTCTAAACCACATTTTAGAACATTTGACTACTCCCCTTGAGTAGCAGCCACTACAACATTAATTTTGATCACAAGATATGACTATGAAATGCATGGACTGATGCAAGTCAATGCATCTTAATTCTAATTAGGAGGGTTAATCACCCCTAGCTTGCTTCTAAGATACTCAAAATTATCCTTAGGAAAGGGCTTGGTAAAGATATTTGCAACCTATTCCTTAGTGGGAACTTACTCCAATTTGACTTCCTTTCACTCACCTTCTCTCTTGAAAAGTGAAACTTGATAGATATATGCTCTCTTTTTTTAATGCATTTCCCGATTCTTAGAAATTTTAATTGCACTTGAATTATCACAAAATATAGCAATAGGTTCATCATACACAACTCTAATATATTTCAACATCTACTTCATCCACAATATTTGAGTACAATTGTTAGCAACAACAATGTATTCTACCTCTATAGTAGATTAAAAAATGGTATTTATCTTCTTACTTAACCTTGAAATCAACTTGTTTCCTAAGAAAAATGCACCACCACTAGTACTCTTTCTGTCATTCACATCGCCTTCCTAATCAACATTAGTAAAGGCACTCAAAGTAAGTTCATCATCTTTAGGATACCATAGGCCAAAGTCAACTATCCCCTTCAATTACTTGAAAATCCTCTTCATAGCCATCACATGAGATTCCTTAGGGTCAACTTGAAATCTTGCAACAATGCATACAACATTCATGATATTAGGTCTAGTTTGAGTCAAATAGAGTAATCCACCAATCATGGATCTCTATCTAGTCTGATTTAATTTAGGAGAATTGTCATCTTGTGTCAACTTACATCTAATCACCATAGGTGTATCAACTAGCTTTGAATCTTCCATACCAAACTTATTTAACAATTCTTTCATATACTTGGATGGAGATATAAAATTCCTCTATCTAGCTGAGTAATTTGCAATCTAAGAAATAATTTCATTTCTCCAATCATAAACATCTCAAAATCACTCTGCATCTCATCAAAAAACTTCATGCACAAACTATCAACTCCTCCATAAATGATATCATCAACAAAGACATCAACAATAAAATCTTTATCATGATCAATCTTGAAATACAAATTACTATCATTAGTAGCTTTATTAAATCCAAGCTTCAACAAATACTTCTCCAATCTGCCATACCATGCTCTTGGGGCTTTGATGCGGGAGCATCCAGTGGTGTAAGAGAAATCTTGCATCACCCAAAAACATGCATTGCATTTATATTTCCTTTCGTTAGCTTTTTATAGATGTATTTGCATTTCTAGACACCCTTTTCCTCATTATGTAAATCCCCACTTTTAGTTTAGTTTTTCTGTTTTTTCTGGTCAACTGCTATTTTTAGTAGCTTTTAGAATTTGTTACTATTTTTAAAAACTTTTGGAATTTGAAGGTGTTTTGGAACAAAGTTATATGGGAGGATTAAAAACAAAAAAATAAGAAGATTGGTGAAAGAATCGGGCCAAAAGCATTCCCAGTTTGAAAGATATTGTAGTTTCAGTCTCCCATAAAAGCACCTGAAAACTTCCAAATTAGGTTTGAGGCACTAAACAGCCCCGAAACAGCTAGAAAAATTTCCAAAATTGGCATTTTGGATTTTGAGCATGTTCTTCACTCTGAGACATTTCTGACGGTTCAAACGGTTCAAAAAATAGAGTCTCAAATCAAAAGTTATGGCTCCTGTAATTTGGTACACCTTCAAAATGTGCTGATTTTTGAATGTTGTTTTAAGTTTTGAATTTCAAATTGTAATTCTTGGTACAAAACTTCAAAAACTCATAACTTGAATGTTGTTTTTGGCTCCAAATGGAAAAGGGGCTATTTATGGAGGGAATTTTTCTGATTTTTTGTATCTTTTTTGGAAAAAGAGTTCACATGCTGCAAAAGGGGAACTTGGGGTAATTTTCTGTAATTTCTTTAATTGGCATGTATCACAGAGCTCAAGGATTTGAGATCCTCTATATGTAAGAATTGCATATCATTGAATAAAATATTATTCTCTATTTTCTGAGTCTTTTCTATGTCTCGGGTTTGCTCCCTCA